>BMAW01065306.1:627905-683347 GCA_019974015.1 Nephila pilipes | reverse complement strand
GCAAAAAAAAGAAAAATTTTTTTTTGGGGAAAAAAGATTTGGAAAAGCGTTGAACGATTGTATCAATCTCTAAAAGGTGATTAACAAAAGGTGTTATGTTGATGAATAAAAAAAATTTTGCAAAAAAAATGTTGTTTCTAATGTTATCCTGGAGCATTACTGATGTGTTATTTCAGCTGAGATTTACTATATTTGATAGGTATATCTATATGATGTTAAAGTAGTAACGTTAATGACAAAAGCAAAAGTACTGTTTCCTTTTATAAACAGCAACGTTCTTTAATAACGGACTATCACTCTCAGGCGGATTATTACTTTTGGATTTTTTCCACTCTTTCATTATTAATTTCTTTGAAGGACTTACTGACACCGTATTAATAAGCTGCGCGCCCACGTCAGACCTTTTCGAAAAAGACTTATTTATTTGTGATGTAGAGGACACTGTAAACGTAAGAAAGGAAGAAAATGAGTGGGAAAAAGGAATGACAAGGAGAAGGTCCAAAACAAAGAAAGATCGCTACGTATCCTGGGAGTGCAATATCCAGTTTTACTTTTTTAAAACAGAAAACCCAAGGGATAGGGAAAACAATTGGTAGCATTGGTGTTGTAAATTCTATTTATTTTAAGAAGCCTGTTACCTGCTATTCCGTTCACGTCACAAATTGCTTATTAATTCTCCATGTTATTTGTGATATTAATGAGGGAACCATACAGATAATTGTAGGATATTTAAATAAAAGTTGCAGATTCCTTTATATGTATATATTTTGTTTCTTACTTGTAGACTAGATTTTTTTTATTCGAAGTATTGAATATAAGGAATAGTATTATATTTAGCTGTTCGATGTAATTGCAGATTAAATTGATTTTTTTCTACTAAATAGAGGGGGGTGAGTCTTATATTACAACAAAATATAAATCAAGCTATAATTATTTTATAAATACTATATAAAATGCATGATTTTATTTTTGTTTTAAGTAATTTCAGTTTTGATGTCCCCTGCCAGTATTTAATTCTCTTAGTAAATTCGAATTGAAATTAGTCGTCGAATCAAACATTTTTAAAACTAAGTTCTAATTAATAATTTCTACTATTTGCGTAAAGAGACCAGAATTACATAAGACATTTTGTGGAAATTTAATAGAAAAGCAACTGGACTGACACTTGAAAAATTAGTATTTTATTGTAAAATAATTATACCAGACATTTTATTATTGTAGAAAAGTTAAAAAAAGCTAGGATGTTCTATCTTTCCTTAAGAAACTAAGCACATAAATCTTGGCGAACATGTTCATTCTTCTCCACCGATCTTAAAATACACGCTGACTGAAATTTCATTTATCATTTAAATGTGTAGCGAGCTGGAAACGGTGGATGATGGCTACATGTTGCAAAACTGTAGAGAAGACTGTTCTTAAAATCTGATGCGTAACTCTAATATTTAATCTTCTTAAAATAATTATATAACTTCCGTCTCAAACTTAATAGAAGTCTTTTTGTTCGATAATTCGTTGACTTCATATCATTTTTAAAATATATTATGATATTAGTCCCATTTCATGCAGTAGTTCTTTCATATGAGTCTGTGTTATCTTAGATTTTATTGCAATTAAGAAGAATTTCTTGAATGAAAATCAAAGATAACGCATTTGAACAGACAAAATATGAAACAAATATGAAAGAAAAAACTCTGAATTATTCCCTCTATTTAAACTAAAACTCGATTGTTAAAAAAGAAAATAAAAAAAAAATTTCCTTCGAGAGTGAGAGAACATTGGTGATGATGATCAATCATCGGAATGATTGTAATGATGCCATTGAGTAGATTTTCCTTGTTTTAAAAAGACACAAACATGTATCTCACAAAGCTAGATTACCATAACAGTAAAACAATAGAATATGAAAATTTTGACAACTGTTATTTCTCTTGGAGCTTCAATTATACAAAATATGTAATCAAAAGTCATCTTGCCCCTTTCATTTTAACTTCTTCCTATTTCTTTACTCATTAAAATATTTTTAAGCCCTAATAAAAGCTTAATTATAGAATAATACACATTAATAAAAAAATGACCATGTTAAGGACAATCTGTTGAATTCATTAGACACGTTTATTATAAGAACTGATATTGTCTTTGTACTGAATGTAATTATTTATATTTTTTTCGTTATTTAAGTGCATTGTCTAGACAGATACTTGAAACATGAGCTGTATACGATGACTTTGAAATTTTATTCATCCACTTTTTAAGTATGCACGTATGATTTCAAAATATGTCAGATTTAATTGCAGGCTTGTTTGACTATCTGTTAAAAAATATGCAACTGGAAGTAAGCAGACAATAATTATAGAATATTTAATAATTAACGTAGGGAATCAAGAATTACAACGTTATATAATTCAATTCCTGTAAGAAATTACAATTTTATAAAAGAGTTCAGCACAGTTCTGTGATATTAATCATGAATAAATTAAGGATAAATTTTTTTCACAGTTGACAGAATGTAGTGATATTTTTTAATTTGAGAAATAATAAAAATGTTTTAATTAAATTTGTAAATCCTGAAACAGTGAAAAAGATATACCCAGGTTATTCAAAAAATGAATCATCCTGATCGCACCCATATTTTCAAAATAAATGACACGGACTGGAAAAGTAATTCATGAATATAAAGGAAAAATGTGCAAGTTTTATATTGTGAACAAGAGATGGCCCTCGTGAGTATTCTCGTAAAAGCTGTTTTAGAAGTTTCACGGAGCTACCCTCGCAGTTGATCGGTGCTGGACCAGATAACTTGATGCCGTACGGCCACACCTAAGTCACAATCTGTTGCGCACCCATGAGATTTTTTTTTTGCTTTTGGATTAGGTAAACCGATAAATCAGCGTGCCACCAAAATCCAAATTTTCTGAAGTTAGACAACTGATTTTGCTACTTACAATCAATTACTACTCACACTTTATTTAAGTGTTTTGGCAAAAATATATATCGAATCGATATTATACATTGATTCAAAGGAAATTTTACCCACACCTTGTAAAAAAAACTCTCTATATTTCCATTGCATTCCTGTATTATTTATAGTCTTGTTTCGTTTATTTATGAAAATATATCTTTAAAAAATCGGATGAATAATTTTTTTGAATAACCCTGTGTTATAAAAGATCTCTTGTTAAAGAAAATGAATGTTTAAAAAAAAGTAGTTTAAAATGATTTATTCTCTTTACTGTAAGCACTGCAGTTAGTAAATGTTTTTAAATTTCAAAATTTTCAAGAAATATAAATTACTACTTTCTCCAAACAAGTAAAAAAATAACATATCACATCTGAACGTAATTCTCTGTGTATATGTTTCATACTTAATTCAAAAGCATTCTTATTTTGAAAACGTTATTAAGACTTTTAAAAAAATTCTCATGTTTTTAAAAATGTAATTTTCTAAATTGAAAATATTTCTTTTTTTACATCAATATTGTAAAAGAATAGTAAAATATAAAAGTGATTATCAGAAAATAATTTAGGATAGCGGCATTACAACTTTCCGTTTGATCGAACTGTCTCCAAAATGCATTAAAACTTGCAGGGAAAACACATTTCGTAAGAATAAAGTTATCTGAAAAGAGCAACAAATAATCTTTGTTCGAAAGAAGTTTTCCTGAGTTTATCTTCCTTTCCTCTTAATAAAATATTTCGTCTTTTAGTTTGTTTTCTCTTAAATCAAAACTCGAATCTTTGTCGTCTTGAAACTGTACGAATCATTAAATCATATCAAAATATCGCAAATGAAATGATCAATCTGAATTTACAATGACAGAAAAAAATAATCTAGTCGTTAAACAGAGAGATTCTGGGTACTATTTTTTTTCCCCACAAAATTTCTTCGGTCAATAAATTGGAGTCTGTGGTAGAATATCTTAATTTGAACCATAATTTTTTTTTTTTATTTATTTCTTTTTCCCCAGCCTATTTTAAGTTGAACTTCGGGAACTGAATTCAGGGGTATTCATTACTGGCTTAATTTTCTACTTCTTGTTTTAATCGAGAATTTTTTTTAACTTAAAGAAATAAACAGCCCATTAGTGAATGAAACTACGAATCCTACAAAGTGGCTGTTTTTCCTTTCCACGAGTAAATATAGAATTTTGAATAAGATGATTATTTACAAATTATGAACTAATATCTCTATTTAAGTGGTATATTTTAAATTTTATATTAAATTAACCGCAAATAATACTTTTATCTCTTTTATAATGTAATACCCTTGAGTCGCGATCGTTACAAGATTTCTTTTTATGTTCTAATGAGCCGCCAGCTCACGGTCAGCGGTCGCGGGAAACGCGATGGCAAAGTCGGTCGGGTTCCAGCTTTGATGCCACTAAAGCCCCAAGGTAGCCGCCGGGGCTGAGGCATTAAATCTGTCGGCTCCGTCCTCCCGCTGGCGTGGCGGGCTAGTAGAGGAAGGTAACAACCAGGTGTCGTCCTCTTGCTGGACTCGAGGTGACAAAATTGCGAGTACACCCGATATCCCTCAAAGTTGCTTCTAGTGCGACGTTAATAAAAAAACTAAACTAAAATCTTATGAATGCAAAGTTAATAAAACAATTACATTCACTTCTGTGAATATAGATTAGTGGTTGCAGTTTTGACGACTGAACGTTCATCGTCTCCCAAGCCACATATGTCCACGCTTAAATGTAGCTGCCCTCGAAATTTCTGTAGTAATGATGGTAGAATCTCCAATCCAACCTATCTTGATTGAGTAGGCGTAATGTCTTTCAAAAAAACAAATATTTAATGACAGCTCGATACTGATTTTTTCTATTTCCACAAAAAAACACATCAACTTTTCAAACGATTATCAAACAACTGCGTATCCAGAAAAAGCTGAAATATTGGTGATACCTAAAAGTTGCACAATCACATTCCCAAGCTTTTTATTCATGCATGCTGCCATCTTTAAGCATTAAGAACGGAAATATCAGAAAACTCTCACACATGTTATTATTCTTCCACCTGACCGATTGGCAACACAAGTCGCTAACCCACACCAAGTGACAGACTCCACAGAGAGAAAAAGAAGAGATAGAACCACTGCGGAAGATAGCAGTGATTGACCGTACTGAATGTGAAGCTTGCAATAGATTTGTTAACGGAAAGCAAATCACACTGACCTTGGTTATCCCTTGTTTTTTACCTTATATTTTTGTTTTGTACGGTCCAAAATGTTTTGTCCTTTTAATTAAGCATTTAAAGTTGAAAAAGTGTAGTCTTAATCAATAAATTCCTCAAACCACATACATAGTCGAAAAAAAATGTACATACAGGCATACATACACTCAATGCATACATAAACACAAATACATACATTCATGTAGATGAAGATTACACATGCATGTATACACACAAATATATGTATATATACATACATACAATAAATATACATATATGACACTCACATATACATGCGTGCACACACAAATATACATACATACATACCCATTCTTTACATACATGTAAAACACACATACATATTATACATGTATACACGTATATACATTACGCATTACAAGCACACATACATACACACACGCAATTAAACACATATATAATCACATAGTTATACATCTTACTTTGCCGAGATTTAAATCTGTTTGATACTAAACAGTATTTAATGAGGACTTTTTAGGCTTTGAGTGTATTTTAAATTAATAGATTGTTTTGAAGTATTTAAGTAAATTTTCATTTTATTTTCATAAGAAATTTTTTTCTTTGATAATATTTGTAATTTTACTTTTTGGCCATCTTTTATCTGTATGGCTTTTTTTAATTGTTTTTATTCCTAAATAATTCTCAGTCCCTCCCAAGTTGGCCCCCACTCCTAACATCCACCTCTCCTAACATCCACTCAAATAATTATCCATATATTATTATATATTACAAGTCGGTAAAATGGAAAGAATATGACTAATAACTCCTCCCGATAACAAAGGAGTATTAAAGATAATAACTCCTCCGATATCATATTTCCATTTTACTGACTTGTAATATATAATAATATGATAATTATTTGAGTGGATGTTAGAGGGGGTGCTGGCTCAGGTGTCGTCCCTCAGACTGTGGTTCAAAATTGAGAGGTCCGTCGCCACAGCCCTCGTGTTTTAGTGCGACGTTAATAAAAAACTAAACTAAACCAACCTAAATAATTTTAAAAATTGTTAGAGTTTATGTAACTGAACTTTATATGATCTTGTTTATACACAGACACACAGATATATATATATATGTGTGTGTGTGTGTATTTACGTCAATGTCTTGCAAGGAATTGGAATATGAACCCACAGCTTCTGTCTCGCTCACAAAATGCATTCATAATACGGTCCTAAATGCGGTTGGTGTACAATTTTAGTTTACTTTTTATTAACGTCGCACTAGAAGCAACACAAGGGCTATTGGCGGACCTCGTAATCGAATTTCGTCATGACGAGGGATTTTACACCTGAGCTGCCCCTCCTAACTTCCACACCAACGGAGGACTTTGAGCCCCGCACAGATGTGTATCAGCCTCGGTAACACGGCGGGTCTTTGGAAGCCAAGGATCGAACCAGCGACTGAAAGAAATGGTAAACGCTGTAATCGGTATAGTATAATAATGACGCATATTTAAAAAGTTGAGGTTAAAAAATTAAAATTAGTTTTATACCATATAATTTTAATTCATATTGCTTTTCTAAAAATAGCACATAAACTTTAAAACGTGAAATTCTAGAATATAAATCGGTAAAACGTTTGAAGAATCTTACATACAGCTAAAACTTATGTTTGCTACAAATATTTTTTAAATCACATTGCACCTTTCAACTTACAGAAGCTGCAATTTGATCTCGCCAGTTCATCTCCAGATATTTCGGAAGTATTACTATATAAAACTCTGTTTTCTATTATATCTAGTGAACTATTAATATGAAAGCTATGTGGATTGTGATTGTTTTATTAATCTACTCAGAAGCAACGCGAGGGCTACTGGCGAGGGATCTCGTAATTTTGAACCTCGGTCATAACGAGAACGACACCTCTCTTCAAACTTGCACTCCACGACAACGGGAGGACTTTTGTAAACATAGACAGACTAGCCTGCATCAGCCCTGGCTAATGGTGGGTCTGTGGTGCCATCAAGGCTCGAACCCAAGAAGTCGACGAAAATCGCCGGTCAGTGAGCTTGACCCTACGTGTAAGTTATAGAAAGAAATATAAATTATCTATTGTTTAAATCCTTTCCAGAAAAGGCTTTTAGGAAGTGATATCATATTCTATTTTACCGACTTGTAATATATAATAATATGGATAATTATTTAAGTGCTCCTTGGCTATGTTTATTAATAATTCAATAAGAGTGCTTTTGTTTTAACGTGATCTGAGTCAAAATTTTTGTTTTAATTCGGTTTCAAGGAATCTTCAACTAACTTTTTTTTAACAACATTCATTTCTATTAAGAAATGTAAGTAGCAAAATGTATTGGCTCATTTTTTTCGTGGTGAAATCTTTAGCAATATAATATATAAGCCAATGTTTACTCCTAGAAATAAAACAAACATAATTACTGTAACGTAATGAGTATAAGGAACCGCTTTTTACTAAAAAAAATAAGGCCCCGAAACAGGGAAGAGTTTCTAATGTATAGACTTCAAAAAGGGACTCGATTCTCGAAACCTAATTATCATAATTTCCAAAAAAGGCCATCTCAGTTTTTTAAATATGAAAGTATCTGAGGTATTAAGGCAATTTCTGATGAATATAAAAACATTTCTTTATCTCTTAAAATGAAAAATATTTATTTAATTAAAAAAAAACTTTTTCCCCGAATTTTAAGCCAAAAAGGCTAAAGTGGTTTTTTCAAAATGATTCATCCACTTCAGATTTCCACATTTCCAAAATAAACGAAACAGAAATGGATCAGTAATACATAAATAAAGTTGAAAAATATAGAAGTTTTTTTTTACACATTTATTCGGTATTGCTTCCTTTAGTTACACGTAAGATGCCAATTAAATATGTAATTGCCCAACACATTGTAAAGTAGCATTGGTAACATAGTACAGCGGAAGAAATCCGTTGGTTTAATTCAAAAAAAAAAAAATGGATAATGGCGCATGAATTTTATCTTTGCACCCCCAATAGAAGAAATCGTGGATGGTTATCAAGTGATTAAACATGGGAATCAGACAAAGGATTACGGTCAGCTGTGTAACATAAAAAAAAATGATCTTGTCCACTGAGACTGGTCCAACTGCATTGTAGCTTTGTGAGCTTCTAAAACAGCTTTCTGTTAAATAGCTTCAATGAAGAACACCAGGGCTATATACTTTTCTACAATATAACACTTTCGCAGTTTTCCCTTTGTATTCATGTACTATTTATTATCTCAGATCTTAGTTCATTTTGAAAATATGGAATCTTCAAATCGGAAGAATCATTATGAAAAATTCTGTATTGAAACTGGTATTACAGAGTTGAAAGTCTAAAGGGTGATATGACTGTTGAACGATACATCGAACATGTTTTATATTAACTCTTTAAAAATTTCTAACTCCTAAAATTTATAAATCCCTTTGACTAGTAATCATTTTTTTTTTTTAATTTTATAAATTTCTCTTAAATTTCCAATCAAATGATAAAACTTTTTTTTGTAAGTGATAATTTACAATACTTGTATTTATTTTAAACTAACTTAGACATTAATAAAACTTTAATTAATTCTATCAAATTTTACCTAGTGTCAACGTACTGAATGGAAATATACTTAAAGCACAATGACTTGTTATGTAGTTCAGTGGTACACTTTTCCTTTGCCATGTCAACTTTAGGTTATTTCTGTTCACCATATGACTTGTGGCGATATTCTCTTCATTAATCTAGAGTCTTTTAGAAATTTGAACTGTATACAGATACAACTCCTAGCCAACCAAATGAAAAGTAACGGGAATTAGTTAAAGATAAAAAATGTAATGATTTGAATTACAGATAGTGATATTCTGCTGAACAGAATTTAAAGGGAAAGAGAAGGGAAATGGAAAAAGAACGACAGGGTTAATAGATGTTGGTACAATCAGAGTAAATGATTGTAATTAATCGTCTGTACTGAAAGTAGTTGGAAGCAACTCTTGATCAGAATAATAAGAGTAGCGTTTCTGCTATAATCCAAAAGGGCTTAAATTGAAATGAGTGATAGGTAATCAAACTTTATTATCTCAACATAAACCAAAAATTAACTGAGTTAAGAGGATCGAGAGAAAGCGATCTTGTATATTCGTTGAGGACAAATGTTGTCTTTCATACGGGTGGCCGCGGTAGACTAGTGGTCATGGTAATGGACTCACGGGGTCGGCGGCGGTCGAGTCGCAGATTCAAGCCTTCGATGGTACAAAGACCCGCCGTGCAGCTAGGCCTTCAGATGCACGTTAAATCCGTCGTGGTCTAAACCTCCAGTTGTTATGGTATGGAAGATTGAGAAGGGTGTGCCGGATGAAGAATCATCCTCGTCACTGACCGAGGTTCAAAAAATTACGAATTTCGTCAACAATAGCTCTCGTGTTGCTTCTAGTGCGACTTTAATAAAACCAAAGAACCAACAATAACCTTCTCTACGGTAAATGCGGTAGTCTATGATCGGTCGTGACACGCACAGCAGTTTTCGTCGAGTCGTAAGTTCGGAGCCTTCGATGGCACCAAAGACCTGCTGTGCAGCCGGAGCTGAACGCGGTAAAGAAGTGGTCAAGGTTTCGATCTGTGACCGGCGGTTTTCGTTCAGTCGCGGGTTTGATCCTCAATACTCAAAGACCCGCCGTGTCCGGGGCTGATGCACGTTAAACTGTCGGGGCCCAAAGTTCTCCCGTTGGCATGGTGGAGTAGTTAGGGAAAGGAGGTGCCAGTTCATGTCGACCTCGTCACTTGACCGTGGTTCAAATTTTACGAGAAGTCGCCAATAGCCCCTCGTGTTGTTTCTAGTACACCGTTAATAATAAAAAACCAAACACTTTCTCTTCTTACGTATCTTCAATTAGAGTTTTGAATTTATTGACTGTTTAATTAGGATTTTAAAAAATAACTCTAGAGTTATAAGAAAGAAAGAAATTTATTATAGGTTTCATCTACTTAGAGATGATGGTATTGGTAATCGATGTTAAGGGAAATTTATATTTAAGTTTTGTCAGTAGGGAATTTTTTTTTGTTGTACTTCATTGAAAAAGAATCTCCCTTTTAACCATGCACTAAATAACAGTTTAATTTTTTTTTTTTATTCCTCTCCTCGAGAACGGGAGACAATTTCTAATTTTTATATAAATTGGTGTTGTGAGTTGAATGACAAAATTATACAGCATATGACGTTTATTATCAAACTTTCTTTCATTAATATACGTCATTTAGTGCTTGAAGATTTTGATGCATAAGGATGTAGGTTAATTGAATAATATTGAGAAAATTAGCAACTACAAAACAAAAAAAAAATGATAAGAATATTTTTTCATTTTAGTATTTAACCTAATAACTTATCGTGCTTGTTCAATTCCAAAATAGTTTAACTGTTTTATCAAGAAGGGGAAAAGTGAGTATTTTATTCCTCTGAAGGAAAACAATACCTCTGTCTCCTACAGGAGTGGTTGTGGTAGCCTAGTGGTCATGTTCACGGACTTGTAGGCGGTGGTTTTCGAGTCATAGATTCGAGCCTGATGCCACTAAAGACCCGCCGTGTAGCCAGAGCTGATGCACATAAATCTGTCGTGGCTGAAAGTCCTGTGGCGTGGTGTGGAATTTCAGAGTGGGGGTGCCAGTTCAAGTCTCGTCCTCGTCACTTGACTGAGGTCCGTCGCAAATAGCCCTCGTGTAGCCGGCAAGGACAGCATAAAACAAACAAACTAATGCTGAAAAGTGCTTACGCCTTTACCTTGGGAAAGTTCGCTGGAGCGGAGAGGAATAAGTTGATAAAGCCAGCGTTTTGCCAATGGCGGCAGCTGAAATGAGAAGTGACGGTGGCTTTTGGCAGATGGTATACAGTAGCCAGTGAGCCTTGTTTATGTTCGGCATTTTACCAAAGCTGGAAAAGCATTTGTCGGCCAAAGTATAGTTTTAAGAAGAAGGTAGTAGCGAAATGGTTGAAGTTTTAGTGAACAGTGAATGTTGTAGAGGTTATAGTAGCAGGATGAAGCCTTTAGTGGAATTAAGCGAAGGATGAGATGACATTCGAGCTGGCATTCTCCTACACACCACGCCACGGGAGGACTGGGCCCCGACAGATTTAACGCGTGCAACAGTTTCGGCTACACGGCGGTCTTACAGCAAGCAGCTCAAAACCTGCGATTGTGTCTGCCGGGCCACGAACTGGAAACCATGACCTCTAGACTGGTCAAGCACCACAGTAGGTATTAAGATATATATATATATATATATATATATCAGCTCAGGCGTCATCTTCTAACTCTTTACTGTGATTTAAAATTCCTGACCATTATTAATAATTCTGGTGTGACTTCAGTATAAAGGTGGTAGCATGCTCATGGTTTCGATTCGTGACCGGCGGGTTTCGTTCAATCGCGGGTTCGATCCTGGCTTGCTAAGACTTAATTGAGTGGTTTCACGCGCACACAAACCGCCCAGCCCCGCCGCATGCAAGTGACGTTAGAGAGGGGGGTGCGACCAAGCGTCGTCCGTTACTGACCGTGGTTCAAAATTATGAGGTCCGTCTCCGATATCCCTCGTGTTGCTTCTAGTGCGACGTTAATAAAAACTAAACTATAACTCCAGTATGACATAAATTCAAAATGAACCAAACCTTACCACCATTTAAATTACTAGAATTTATCAAAATTTTAATTACACACAAATAACCATGATATCTAGATAAGATTTATTCTGCACATTAATTCGATCCTCATGTATATATTGTTGTATATTACAGCTATTCATGTTGGATTTGGTTTCAGGAGCCGTAGATCAAAGTACCTGCAGTATATATGGGCCGCGGTAGCCTAGTGGTCAAGGTCGGACTAGCGGCTGGTTTTCGTTCAGTCGCGGGTTCGATTCCGCCGCCAAAGACCCGCCGTGTAGCCGGGCTGATGCACGTTAAATCTGTTCGGGGCCCAAAGTCCTCCCTGATGGCGTGGTGTGGATGTTCGAGAGGGGGTGCCAGCTCAGGTGTCGTCCCCGTCACTCTGACCCGGTCTGGTGGCACTACGAGAGTCCCAATAGTCCCCGGGGTTACTTAGTGCGACGTTAATAAAAACTAAAAAAAACTAAAAAATGTAGTATATAGCAAAAGTTTTAGCCATTATTAAAAATAACGTTAGAAACTAATTTTTTTTTTATTATTTAAGACTTCGCTACTTAATCATCTTATCCAGAAGTTATACATATATTCCAGCGTTTCTTGATATTTCGAAGGTCACCGTTGTCACGCTTCCTGAAATCAAAAAACAAATGACCATGAACAGCTGCAATTTACAAACACTCCATGTACAAAAAAGATCAGTTAACAGAATAAATTTTATTCACATATCTCGGTTATTTCTATGATAAAATAAAATTTTCAGTTCCAGTAAAATTTCAGTTTTCTTTGAAAGTTCATCAGATACACTTTAACACACTCACAGCAATTACTTGATAATAAGTCTTAAGTAAAAAAAAAAAATATGGAGAGTAAAATGTAAACAATATAGAATTGTATCACCAAAATTTTATACAATGTTTGTACTGCTTTTTAGAGAAATGGGTTTTGAAAATTATCATGTAATTTTTTTAGTGTTACAAAAATCAAAAAATCCTTATATCCTTTAAAAAAAAAACACACTCTTTTGCTTCCTTGCAGGAGCCAAATAGTTTCAAGGCATATAGAATTTTTAGATTGTATTTTATGTATATATAATTACTTTTATATTCTATTCAGAGACATCAAAAGGCACTACTGTCGATAGATTGACACTTGTTACATAGTATATAGTGTCGTGCTTTATATATTGTTATATAATATCATTGAATATACATTGATTATATACCATTCATAATTCTCATTCTCTATACTAACTTCTTTGTAACTATATTTACAGAATATATATATTCTTTTTATTGAAACTTTTTGTGATAGTCAGCTCTTACACAGAGTGAAATAAACAATTTCTTCTCGGTGACCACTCTTTTTTGACAATAAGCCTATAAATCTCATCATTCCTAGCCAGAAAAGAAAGCTTGGTTTGACTCTTTGATAGATATTTATTGAGGGACAAAATATATGATACTGATAAAATAGTATTTGTCAGTCTAGAGATAACCGGAACTGTGTACTATAAACGACGATTTGTTAGAAATTTGCGATGACTTAGAAAAAAATACTCTGGAGAAAAAAGATTTTATATTTTCCAGGAATTATTGAATATCTGTTTATGTAGTACGTTGCTTAATAAAGGACTTGAAATTCATTCTAACTCTGAGTAAAGAATAATTACCTACCCAAAGAAATATCCATCACGAGTAAATGTAAAAGTACATTACTAGTGTACAATCAAGCAGTACCATCCTTCTTCTAAGAAAGTACAAATAGCTTATCTCTGAAACCAAACGTTATGATTTAGCAACAACTTCAGGAGCGCGTAACAAGCGATGTATTCATTTCTGATTAATTCCGACTTGGCAGCGTTCCTTTACAAAGCTTTTGTATACGTCTAAAATAAAAAAAAAAAAAAGGGGAACAAAAAAGAACATCATATAGTTTTAAATTGGAAACCTGACCTAAAACTATAGATTAAATTGGCATACAGAGTCATTGCTAAGCTGGTCGTTCCACTGTCAGGTGGTTTCAAGGTTTAAAACTGGAAGAAGAATTAATAACCAAAGATGAGGATGTCGATGACCAACAGTGATGTTGAGCTTGTGCAAAAACATTTTTGAGTTCATGTATGAATGAGGCATTCTTTAAAAGATGTTTGTTTAGTTGGCTTTAGAAATGAATGATCTGTGATACCTATTTGTTGGACAGTGGAAACGTGTATATTACAATGCCCTTCTCTAAATCTATCACTTTTCAGCATATTTCAGCTCCAGTAGAGCTGGTGCATTCATCAGCCTCTCTCTCTCTCCCCTACTCACTAGATCTGTATCCCAGTGCTAGTTTTTTTTTATTTCCCTAAATAGAAACTGAAAGATCAGCATAACGGTTGTAAAGATAGAAGAGACTGAACCGACGTATAAAATCGAAATTCAACAGTGTTAGAATAGTGGCACTGCAGACTGTTTATGGACCGTGCTCTCGTTCCAAGTTTAGTACAAAATAGTGAGGAAACATGTAGAAGCTTAAGTATCTATGTTTTAGTACATCTCTGATTATATGGGTATGGTAGTGAACAAGCCTAGAAAGTTTTAATACAGTAGACTTAAATGTAATACACATAAAAATGAAGTTATCAATACTCTTAACTAAACATGAATCGTTGGAATATTTTGCCCACAAGAAAAATATTGGTAACATGAACTATTTTGTGCTGGATTTATTGGTACATAACACATGGATCAATAACAGTCCGAGCTTCGTCGGTCCTTTTTATTTTTTGCGATTTCTCCTCTTCAAACGCCCAAAGTCAATATAATAATCTGTTGATCGATTTACCTTTTTTCAGGGTAGGTGTGAAAATCACGCCATGCGTATCCCAAAATGACGCTCGACTTCTGCCGGCTGACTGCTGCGTTTTCGACGGCTTTTCGCCAGCTATTGCGCCACTGCCGCTTGTTCTGGAGTGTAATATGTATCCCATGTTTCGTCCATGGTCACGTAACGACGCAGAAATCTTTTTTGCGAGTAAATAGCGATAAACGCTTTCTGAATCTGACTGTTGCTGTTTTTTGTTCCATCGAAAGCAATCGTGGCACTCATAGAAAAAACAACTTTTCATGCTAAATTTTTCATGAAGGAATAAATACACTTCCAGTGATATTCGTGTCATCTCAGTCAACTCACGATTTCCTCTTACGATCTTTCCATTATAATTTGCATCATCAGTTCTTTCTGGGTATGGCTTCCACAGGGTCTACCGAGCGTTCCACGGTCATACTCGGTACGACCACGTTTAAGCTCGGTAAACCACCGGACAAATCGTTGCTTTTTTGATGGACAAGAGTCGGGTAAGCATTTTCAATCATTGTTTTCACGTGTTTTACATTAAAAACAATGTTTTATCAAGAAACTCGGTTTTTTCCATTTTTTAAACAAACTACAAACGACTTTTACAACCTCAAATAACTCAGCTGTTTCATGATCGACTTAACATTTTGAACGTTCAAGCAAAGGTTAGTTTACTTGAGACCGGTTGACTGGTTTACTGACGACGCATCTCTAAGGGTAGTCTCTAGACTAATGATCCATGTGTTATTGTAATTTAACTTATTTTGTCAAGTGGGAACTAGAATACTATTATATATTGAAACGAGAAGATAAATATTCCCAAATTTAGAAATGTTCTTCAAAAAAAAAAACATTACAGATTTAATAAAATTTATCCATAATTTACTCATTTTTAAGCCAATTATTTTATAGATAAGTGTACTACATTTTCATGATTGGTCATTTCTTTTTTTATTTAATAGGCAAATCTAAAACATTTTCTTACACATCATTATTATGAATTCCCATTATTAAAGTAACCTTTTGCCAATGTCAATCTAATTCAGTTCGAAAATCAAAAGCTGCAACATGACGCGTAACTGAATTCGAGGAAATAATGTTAGAATGCCAAACTGAGCTCGTTTTCCGTTTCGATAATAGAGATTTAATATGTAATTCGTTAATTTTACAAGTGATAAAAGCTTACTTTACCTATTAAAAGAGAGAGAGAAAAATGGAGTGGTCAGCTGTAAATGAGGACGAAAGATGGTACTTTGAAATCAGATATTCTCTTTTAAAATTTGATTGTCATTTATTTTTTCGAATTTTTATACAAAATACACTTTTCTTCTTGTGTCTAATTCCAGATGTTGATGAAAAGTACAATTTAGGCTCTTCTGTTTGTAAAGCGTGTATTGTGTGCTTGTGTAGGTGTCATGTTTAGTAATATATTGTATCTAAATGACTTATGAAATCCGTATATTCAAACTGATATTGCTGCATTGAGTTTAGCATTAGGTTTTCAATAGCTGTCCGAAATTACTATGCCGTTCGATTTCTTGTTATAATGATATTTTGGGAAATGTTAGTGAAAAAAATCTCTTTTCCTCGATGCTTAAAAACATAAAAAAAAAAAAAAGTGGCTACTTCATTTTTTTTTTTTTTTATAAAATAATTTTCTAACTCTTTATTAATGATATAACCCACTAAATTCAAGGAATAATTTTCTGAAATAGTGTCACATTTAAGAGGTTGATAGATCGACTGCCCTGTCAAGTTAAACATTTTATAGGAATATCAATCAGCGGCTGATGAGAAATTGTACTGGGTTTGGGGATTATCTTACGAATACATTACCTTAAAATTCAACACTTTGAAGTTATGAAAATGGAAAAGAATTTCGGATTAGATTTTATTGTTATATAATAGAACATATAATTAATCTACTCTTTATAAATATGTATCAGATCCTGTTTTTCATGAATTCAATATTTGTGTGCTTCTAACTCTGTTTGTTTATTTCATAAGTACTTAAATGTAGACAACGTTCCTCTATGTATCTGCTCAAATAATAATCGATATATATATATATATCTATGCAAATATGTTTATAATGCAACTAGATCTGATTTTGAAATTTCTGATTTTATTGCAAGTACAAATCATTAATTTCTTGAATTTACTGTACTTGACATTATTTGACTAACTCATTACCTTAACAAATCAAAATTTTAAATTTATAAAATGGAAGATTTTCAAGATTACTTCATTGTTGTGTGCATTACTATATAATTAATCTACTCTTATAAATCATTATCAAATTCTATTTTCATGAATTCAATATTCGTTGACTTCTATCTATTTATTTCGTTCAGAAAGTATTTTCCATAGCCAGTTCACCTTTTGTAACTTCTCATGTAATATAAGTGAAGATGTTCATCATACAACTAGCATTCAGATTTCGACACCTCTGATCTTAATCCAAATATATTACTCCGGATCCATGCTGTTCAAAAGGGGTATCAGAAAATTCCGTATTTCTCAAGTTGTTATCGGCGCATTACTTATTTAAATAGTTTTCGTGCAGAATTTCAGAAAGAAAACTTCATGTGAAAATGAATGCGAAAAATACTGATTGTAAAATCTGTTTTTTTCAAGATCTTACTTACGAAATAAAATTCCAGTCTTTATAAATAGATTTCATGAGGTTTTATATTGAAAGTATTTTGTTGTATTACATTCTGGACATTTTTGTCATTTAAAAATGTTGTTCTTTATTTTAAATGCTCTTATCTTGAGAGAATAAAAATATTTTATGGATAGCATTTAATAAAGAGTTTTATCCATTGTGCATCGCCCTACACAATAATTTTTTTCAATGATCATAGATACTACAGTTAGAAGTAAACATCTTTAAAAGTTAAATTCATCTTTTTAAAGAGAAATATGTTAAAATTGTTAAAACACTAGTACGAGAGAAAAAAGATCTGATTGGTAAAATTAATTTAAGAATCTATTTAAATATATTCATAATTGTATGTTTATACTTTACAAAAATTTCATTTAAAGTGTTTAAATAATATGAAAATATACATCTAAATGATCATTTTTTTCAAGTCAATGTGATGCGGCATGTTTAAACATCGCACTGAGAAGCAACATGGAGGCTGTTGGGAGAGACCACGCAAATTTGAACCTTGGTCAAGGACGAGGACGAAACCTGAGCTGGTACCTTCCTCTCTAACTTCTACATCACTGTCGGAACGACTCTAACGCCAAAATAAAGTATATTTTCATAGTACATTTGATTGTGTTACTTTGTGAATTAATATATCTCTTGAAACTATGCAATTAAATGCATTTATTTATACAAGCTAAGCAACTTTTCAATTAAGCTTTTAAACTGTAAAAGACCAACTGCGTTTATGATGAACTATGTTAGAAAATGTATAAAAGTTCCTTTCTTACAACATCATCAACACTTTTAACTTGAGCAATTCAAAACATCAAATCGTAATTTTAGATGACTTAAAAGGTAATTTGACCCCGTTAAATTAAGTAGAAAATAGTAAGAGAACAGCCAAGAAAACTGCAATAAACAAATTATTGATTCTTTGAAATTAAGGCTTTGAAATGAAAAATTAATATTTAACTCAGACTTCATTTCGTTTTATTTAAAGTTCATTAATATTGTACGAAAACATTTTTAGAGTTGCTACGAGTCATTGTTAGAATTAACGATGTAATCATTACCTGCAATTTATTCTAGAATCTTCCTTTTTTCCTGAACATTTACAACAGATTGAAAACAAAATAGTTCTTTTTCGTGTTTGAAAATACCATAAATATATCAAATAATAATTTATTTACATTTATGGAGTATATGACAGTTGAACACAATACATCGAGGATTTTTTTCTTTCTTTTCGAGTCTTCAAAACTTTTTAAGTTTTGAATTAAATGTTATTTACGTATGTGAAAAATATGTAATTAGCACTTTAATTATCTAATTTAAATATTCATAAGAATTTTAATTTAAATATTCATTAGAATTTTAGATATAGCTTAGTGTGATAACGCTTTGTTTTCAAATTATTTACTCTGCAAAATCTGAAGTCGTTTTTCCTTCAGAATATGGGGCCTACCTAGTGGTCAAGGTCGATAGCGGCTGGCGGTTTTCGTTCAGTCGCGGGTCTGATCCTGCCACCAAAGACCCAGCGCCTGTAGTCGGGGCTGATGCACGTTAAATCCGTCTGAGGCCCAAAGTCCTCCGTTGGCGTGGTGTGGATAAGTAGGAGGGTGCCAGCTCAGGTGTCGTCCCTGTCACTGACCGTGGTTCAAATTACGAGGTCCGTCGCCAATAGCCCTCGTGGGTACTGAATGACGTTAATAAAACTAAACTAATGACCCCTTCAGTAATATATAACATTTTGCAATACAAATAAATGCAAAATAATTAACTAAACTATTTAACCATATTAACTTTCAAATTTTTTATTTTTGAAATTTATTTATTTAATTTTTATACTTCAATATGTCCATCCAAGAAGATATCAAAATAAATTCAATACAAAATATTTTTAGCTAAATTACGCAAAATAATAAGATAATACATAGTATTTTGCTCATAATTTGAACTGAAATTATGAACTAATTTATAATCTTACGAAAATTATTCAACATTTATTTTCAAATAGTTATCTTAAATAGTGTTTCTTGATACCTCAAAAGAAATGATGAAGAATCACATTTTGAGAGAAATGAGTTTTCACAAAAGTGCTGTGAGTGTGTGATTTGAAGTAGAATTTACATTTTAATCACATTTGAGAAAAAATATTTAGAATAAGTCTTATGACGTTTGTTTTAAAGCAGAATATCTATATTTTACTAAACATACGGATCATAAGTCCTGAGACTGTGCGGTCGTTTTTTCTTGCGATTTCCTCCTTCAAACGCACCAAAGTCAATATAATAAATCACTGTTGATCGATTTACCTTTCGAGGTAGTCAAGAAATCACGCCATGCGTATCCCAAAAAAACTGACGCCATGACTTTGCCGTGACTGCTGCGTTTTCGGACGCTTCACGGCTTTTCGCCAGCTGTGAGCCCTGCCGCTTGACTCTGGAGTGTAGTGATGTATCCATGTTTCTCCATGGTCACGTAACGACGCAAGCAAATCTTTTTTGTTGCGAGTAAATAGCGATAAACAGCTTTCTGAATCATCGACCTTCGTGCTGTTTTGTTCCATCGAAAAGCAATGCGGGCAATCAACTTTTTTGAAAACCTTTTCATGAAGGATAGTAAATACACTTCCATATGATATCTGTATCATCTCAGCACCCCAAGAGCCACTTTACCATGGATCTTAAGCATTATAATTTTTGTCACTTCAATTACATTTTCCGGTGTAACGGTTCACAGGTGCCTACCTGAGTTCCGTCATTTGTGTCGGTACGACCACGTGTTTGAACTCGGCAAAACCACTCGACAAATCGTATTTTGTTTTGATGGACAAGTATCCGTACATTTTTCAATCATGTTTCTGGCTTGTATGGTGTTTTTTACGCCATTAAAACAATGTTTTATCAGAACGAAACTCCGGTTTTTCCATTTTTAAACAAACATAACAAAACGATTCACGACTTTACTCCAACCTCGATAACTCAGCTGTTTCTGGTCCGATCGGCTTAAAATTTTGACACGTTTCAAGCAAAGGTTCGTACTCTAGAGAGACCTGGTTACTGGTTTACTACGAGCGACATCTCTGGGTTAGTCTCGGAACTTATTGATCCATGTTTTATATATCATTTTTCAGAAAATTGAATTTCTTTAAGATAAAGGGTTATGATACCCCTTAAGGGCTTAGACATTAACTGCTCTAGTCTTGCCTTTTATATATACATAAAATAAATATTTATAAATGTACTAATAGGTTTATAAAAACTAATAAGTCTTAAAAACTTATGACAAGAGAGAAAGTAAACTATTATCTGCTACGTTTCCTTTTGAATTACCTTCGACGATGGTTTTGGCTTAATATGGGGTATTCTTCAGGAAATAATTCACATAAACACAAAATATTTTGTTACATACATATATAAATTTACAATTTATGTTATCAACTATAATATTTCATATGTTTATTTTAAATATTGTTTATTTTTATGTAGTTTTTGGATGTACGGTGAATGAGTAAACGGCTGGTTGGTTGCTTTCATTAACGTCGTATTTAGAAATAATGAAATTATTTCTAAAGGAGAGCTAATTCTTTTTGAGCCCCTATCAAAACCTTTTAAATTTTTATTTTATTTATTTATTTGCAGTTATGGAACTTTTAAGTGTGTGAGTGATGGTGGAGTTTAATGGCGAAGAGTTAGATGTGGTCATGCTGCGCTAAACAAGGTTTAACTGCAGTCTAGACGCTTGAAAAAAAGAGGAAAGAAAATTGAAACTGATTGACAGGAAGGAGAGTCGAAAATAAAGAAGGATCCCAAAGGCGCGTCACCGGCGTTTACCAAAGACAGTAGGAAAGAAAATAATCGCTAGGGTCCCTCGAGGTTGTGATGCTCGTGCCTACCTAAAGACGGTAAGCTCCTGAGGGCAAACATTCTAGTGGATAGAGCCCCAAATACAAACTGGAATTTATCACGTTCTGAAATTTTTAATTGTCCCATTTAAGTTTTATAAGAAAATAATTTATGATAATCTGTAGTTGAAATATATTTATTATGGCTTCTCGTTCCTCGAATTTTTCCATAATTTGGGATAGAAATTATTCTTTTCCAGAAAATCTTAAAACAATTAATTCAATTTGAAAAAATGTAAAAAAAAAAGTTATATGCAAAGTCTTGCAAAGACTCAGCCACTCAAGGTGCGTTATCTTTTTTTTTTTTTATATATAATTATTATTAAATTACTCAATTAAATGAAAGAAAGTAAACGATGAAATATTAAGAAATTTACAATTGTAAACTTTTCCGGTATTAAAATTAAAGCAAACGATAAATTATTAAATTGAAAATATTTAAGCTAAATGTAATTAAAATTTAAGCAAACGGTAAGAAATTAAAAAGTGATCTGGTACGCCAAAAGTGATTCAACTGAAACAATATCCTCTTGGGTGGCTAAAGGAAGCTTTACTATATGTCATCTCTTAAAATTTTAAAACAAGCCCTTCAAACTCAGTTAGAAATATATTTTTTGAGAAAATCTGTATTAAGGAGTGTTTTTGTATTCTACGGAAAGTTTTTAATAATTTTTTTTCAAAAATATATGCTACTTTTTATTGAAAATCGTTTATAAAGGAATATCATAGGGAGGTTTTATTTTTAAGCACTAGAGGGATATAATTTAAAAAGGCCTTTAAATGAACATTAATAAATTTAAATACACACACACATGGCAATCACTGTAAAATCTTACAGTACTATTTCAAAACAGATAGAGGCCTTTATTGCTCTCAGGAAGTTTAGTTTTTATTAACGTAACACTGGAAGCAACACGAGGGCTATTGGCGACGGACCTCGTAATTTTGAGCCTCAATCAAGTCACGGGGACAACATCTGAACGGGAACTCTCCTCTTTTAACTTCCACACCCCTCCAACGGGAGGACTTTGGGTCTCGACAGACTAAATGTGCATCAGACCAGGCTTCACGGTGGGTCTTTAGTGGCATCAAGGCTCGAACCTACGACTCGACGAAAACTGGCGGCCCAGAGTCCCGTACCATGACCACTAGGCTATTACAACCGAATGAGAAAACAGAATGACTATTCCATCTCCTCAGACTAATGCACGTTAAATATGTCGGGGCCCAAAGTCCTCCCGTTGGTGTGGTGTGGAAGTTAGGAAAGGGAGGTGCCAGCTCAGGAGTCGTCCTCGTCACTTGACCGAGGCTCAAAATTACGAAGTCTGTTGACAATAGCCCTCGTGTTGCTTCTAGTGCGACATTCATAAAAACTAAACTAAACGAAAACTCCATCTCCTCAGAAACCGAGAATAAATTCTTTCATCTTATACTGAATTCGATCCCATTAACTCATGGTTGTCGGGGTGCATGGTAGCTGAGCTGCAACTTAAGGGGGCTAACGACATGAACATTGATAAGAATGATTCCAACATCTATATGAATTTGATGTGTTTCAATTTCACTCTATCGATGTTATTTTTAATTTATTGCAGAAATCAATGATGCAAGAAAAAAAATCTTTATAATTCGTGACATTTGTCGAATAAAAAATTGTTGAACGTACAGCTAATCTCGGTGACAGCGAGATCAATTAAACAATATCTTACAAAATCCTTCCGAACTGGAACATTTCACTTTCCGAGAAATGGTGTTTCATATCTAATTTAAACATTCAATTAAAAAAAAGATAAATAAAAAATATTAAAATTATCAATCCTCTCTTAGCCCCAAACGTTGAATGTGTGACCTCAAAAAATCTTTTTTTTTTTCATCTCCTCATAGTCGGATTTTTATCTCATCTCATTTGTGACGAAAGTCACCGTCCACACTTTACGATAAGGAGACTTTTGGGTTTTGGTTTCGTAAAAGATTCTATCTCTATCCCTTCGCTTCTTCGAGAGCATTCAGATGTGCGTGAGCTATATTTGATTTGCTTCTTTCTCGGGATTCTAATTTCTCTCATTCGGAGTATAAATTTTCTATTGCAAATTGGAACACAGTAGCAAGTTTATCCTACGTTATATAAAATAGAAAGTTAAAAAAAAAAAAAAAAAAAAAATGTTTTCTCTTAACTGAAAGTCCTGACGTCATCTGAATTAATTAATCTGAATCTCATGGAAAGGGAATCAGGGTAAAATAGTTAGTTAACGGGGCTCGATTGTATTTTATTTCAATAATCTTTCAAGACAATGAGATTCTCTCATGATTTTTAAATATAATGTATCCGTTACACATCTCTCAGTTCTAATATTATCTAAACTTAATATATTGATTTAGAAGGAGATTATAAAATTCATGAATTTATCAATATGATTTTGCATTCGGGTGGAAATTTAAACTATTCAAAACATTCAGAATTTGATATTTTGAGGAATTAATTGAATATATTAATTTTGAGCATACGATATAAGATGTAGGTTGTATAATATATTAGATTTTATAAGACTTACTTTCCGAAAAGACTACTTAAATTACGAGGGTGTTCAAAAAGTACTTGTATTTGAAGACCGATGACATCATTAAGTTAAACTGTTGCTGTCATTGGGTGCTGTCATCTGTTGAATGGATCCAAAACAAACTTCGCATTGATTCATAAGTTGGTTATCATTTGCTGCTAAACAAAAATTTGATTGCTGCCGCATCGAGTTATCACCGTCGGTGAGACCTGGTATCATCATTATGCACCAGAAATCATTTCAAAACGTTGGGTTGCTTCCAGTGAATCTTTTCCGAAAAATGCGAAGTTGGTCTTATAGGCAGGAAAAGTTATGACGAAGGGTTTTTGAGGTGCGAAAGGCGTTATGATCATAAATAGCAGTAACAAAGACTTAGACAGCTTTCTAATGTGTCATGGTGCTTACAAAAAACAAACCATATTGATTTTCTGAGGACATATTGAACGACTATCGTAAAACTGAAAGTCCAACACAGGCCAACTAAACGAGGTTTCAGCTCAAGCGTGCCACTAAACACCTTCAATTTTTAAAATTGATTACTTATTTCTCGAAGAATTCGGTTTTATTTTTTTTTAAAACTAAATTGTTCAGTTTGGAGCTTTGTTATTTATTATCAGTAAATATTTTATTGAAAATTGTATGAAATTAAAGCGAAATATTTTTTTCTTAAGCGATTTATTGAGTACTAATATGCTGACTAGGCCAGAAATATACTAACTGTGGTTCTCATACGGCATGAATTAGACATGCTTGAGGTAGATTTATGTCGGGATTCTATTGCGCCTTTTCCTTCAATTAGCTCTTTGTGGTTCTTATGTGATGTTTTTGGAATTGAATACCTCTCCCAATGAATGAAACGTGACTTATATAGATTGGAATAGAATTAAGGTAGTGACTAGAGCTGAGGAGCAACGACTTATAAGCAACGAAGAATTTGATACTGATGTTGTGGATAGAGAGAGGGAGTGAGCGGAAGTTATCAACGAAGATTTTGGTATCATATCTACAGTGAACATAGGTTCACAACTAAGGGTCTGTGATTCGAAAACTCATGAAAAATCCTAAAAAAGACTCGATCTCGATTGGTTCATTACAGATAAATACCTAGTTATAATATAAATCTTTAGAATCATACGTGGGTAGGAATAAAACCACAGGCTTGATTAGAAATATCTTGTATTTAAATTACTTTGAGAATCTTAATAAACTCATGTTGAATCGTAGCCTGGTTTGAATTAATTAGTGGCTACGTTTATTGGTGATTCTTTTCATATTAAATCGGAAGGCAAGTGTCAGGAAGTAATTCATGTGAAAATAATAAATATAAACTTAGATTGTAGATGCAGATCATAATACACGAAATTTAATACTTAAAATTAAAAGAATTAATCATATGTTGCTTTATAGATTAAATGACTATTCGGTGTAATCGGAATAAGAGACCGGTAATAAATATCTATTCCTTATCATATAGATGTATGAAGTAATTTAGTAATTTGCAGTTCCATCAAATGCGTTCAGGTAATTTATCGGTAAATAACGTGATCAAGTTTACTGTCTAAGCTCAAATGTAGTGAAAAAGACGAATATACAAATCTTATATTCAACTCTCAACTTTATTCTGTATATAACACATCAATCAATAACTCCCGAGACTAACATTGAAAACAACATTTTTTTTGCAAATTTTTTTTTTTATTCATCAACATAACACCTTTTGTTAATCACCTTTTAGGCTGATACAATCGTTCCAACACTTTTCCAAATCTTTTTTTTTTTTTTTTTCCCCAATTTTTTTTTTTCGCAAGAAATCTTTTTTGTTGCGAGCAAATAGCGATAAACAGCTTTCTGAATCATCGACTCGTTGCTGTTTTTGTTCCATCGAAAGCAATCGCGGCACCCACTTGGAAAAAACCTTTTTCATGCTCAATTTTTCATGAAGGATAGTAAATACACTTCCATATGATATCTGTGTCATCTCAGCAATCTCACGGAGCTTCACTTTACGATCTTTCATTATAATTTTTGTCACTTCACTCACATTTTCCGGTGTAACGGCTTCCACATGTCTACCCGAGCGTTCCGCGTCATTTGTGTCGGTACGACCACATTTAAACTCGGCAAACCACCGACAAATCGTTGCTTTTGATGGACAAGAGTTCGGGTAACATTTTTCAATCCATTGTTTCGCTTGCACGGTGTTTTTACCCATTAAAAAACGATGTTTTATCAGAACACGAAACTCGGTTTTTTCCATTTTTTAAAAAAACTACAAAACGACTTTACTCCAAAACTCAAGCTGTTTCTGGTCCGATCGACTTAAAATTTTGACACGTTTCAAGCAAAGGTTCGTACTCTAGAAAGACCTGGTTACTGGTTTACTACGAGGGCCATCTCTGGGTTAGTCTCGGGAGTTATTGATTGATGTGTTATATATATATTTCAAATGAATAAAATAATCCTTGTAATCACAGTATGATACCGATGATAAACATTTATTCCTTATCGTGTAAGCGTATGAAATAATGTATCGTTCTATCAAATGCGTTAAGCCAATTTATTGGTAAATGACCGTGATCAAATTAATTTTCTGTTTTAAACTGTAAGCAAAAGGATTAATATTCAAATCTTATTTTCAACACCCATCATTCTTCCGTACATTTTTAACAATGCTGTTTCCTCATGTCTGTTTCAATAATAATGTTTAAGTTTTTGCAGAACGAAACTTTGTCGACATTAATAACATCAGAATATTTTAATACATTTCTTTTCCCAACGTACATACAGATTTTTTCTTCGTTCTGAACATTTTAAAATAGTTGTTATTTTATCCTAAAATTTACTTAAATAGTGTTTCCCTCACAGACACACTTGAAACAAAAAGAAATTGTTTTATCGATTACTTTTAAAGTGAAATTCGTTTCTGATATTCATACACGAATATTTTATCAATTTTAAAAGATGTAAATGTTAATGTGTTTTTGCTTGTCATTCTTTAGACTTACGATTTCACTTAGGTAACATAATATAATGAAAATAAGACGTCATCACTGTTACATGTGTTTTTTATACACAGTATTATGAATTTTTTTTTACTAAATTTAAATTCTTTTAATTTCAAGAATCAGGTTTTTTTTGCAGAAAATGAATGTAAATGTTATTCACCAAATTATTAATAACTGCTTTTACTTATTTCAACAAGTCTTATCAAATCGAAGCAACCTTATCACGTAAATCTTTATTTGACAATTCTTATGCTTTACCTCGGTAAAATTATATTTATGATTAAGTAGCCTTATAGAAATTAATGTCAAGAATAAAATAAATAAAACTAACTTGCATTTCTAATATGTACATAGCATTATTCAATTAAACTTACTGCAAAACAAAATCATCTTACATCCTATTTTCATAATATTTTCTCTGCTCATTGAGAAATTGAACTTATTGAGTTTATTTTTGAGTTAACTGAACATTTTATTGAACTTATATTTTCTTTTAAATGTCATTGAATTACAGTAAAACTTTTCTTCTTGTATTGTGAAAATTATTTATTTATCATTGAAATTAATATTTCTGATTAGACTGATTTGTAATAATGATATATAATTATTTTACGTCTCTCTTCTAAAAAGATATTTCATTCCCTTTGAAAACGTTCCGACAACCGCGGTAGCCAAATGGCCATGATCTCGAGCTTGCTACCGATCCAAACAGTCCAAGTCTTGATGCCTATAAAGTCCCACGGTTAGCGGGACTAAATGCACGTTAAATCTGTAGAGGCTCCAAGTCGTTCCAATGGTGAGGTGTGGATGTTTGGAGAGAGAGTGTCAGCTCAGCTGTCGTCCTCGTCATTTGACAGAGATTCAAAATTAGGAAGTCTGTGATGCGATGGTGAAGTTTAATGGCCCAAGAAGCAGAGCAGCAATGCCAAACAAGGTGCAACTATGATCTGGACATTTGAAAAAATAGAATAATAATAACAATTGGTTGACATGAAGGTGGGTCGAAAACAGAGAAGGATCCTGGGGGCACGTCATTCCTGTTTACCAAAAACAATAAATCCCATGAGAGAGGAGAAATATCACTAGGCTGCCTCGGTCGAGTGTTGCCCATATTTACCTGAAGATAGTAAACCCTTGAGATCTGCATAATCAGTCACCAATAACTCTCATATTCTATTTAAGTGTGACGTTAATAAACAATCAATCGTTAAAAGCATCTTAAGTTATAATTCATTGCTCGATATATTTGCATTCATATGTATGTCAATGTCAGATATTATTGTGTGAGTGAATCGCTTATATATTTCCCTTTCATCACTCACCTTCTAACACAGCATTTCTAATTCCACTGTGACGTAATAGAATATCTATAATACATCTCCTTGAAATAGTTGATTAACGCATTAACTAACTCGGCTTCAACACATCCTGTAAATGTGGTCTTCATCTTCATCGTAGATGTAATTTTCCCCAGAGTCTTTTCTACTTCGAGAAATTAGCTTCCAAAATGTTGAAATTCGTATTTAAGTACACAACAGGTTATCTCAAATTAGCCTAGATTCTTCGTCAGTGACATTGGAATACGTCAAATTTTAAATTGAATTAATATGTACGTTGCGCTTCATCACGGTATGATTCACTTCAACCATGATGTTATTACGGTTTTGATATTCGTGTTAATCATTATTTACTGCATTCAATAAAATTCTGATAATTATTCATGCAAACGGAGATTGGAAAGTCGCTGTTTAAATAATTGAATATGAACATCGTCACACTTTGCCTAGTTTGTCTTATGAGAAAAATTAAATTTCTTATCGAAATAATAATTCCATTGGAATAATTTTGGAATTAAGTAATATTAGAACTTATGAAATATTTTATTTGTTTTTATTACAAATTATAGTTCGAATCTAACAAGAAAAAAATAACGTTTTTATAAATATTACTTTTTCTTTCCTAAAATTCGAGATTTAATCCTCAAAAAGGACGTGCTGATTCTGATCAAATTTTAAAAGCTATGCTTAAGTTTAGATGCAAAATTTTGCTTACAGCAGCATTGTATTCGACAAAATTCTAATGATTTCCTGAAAATACAAATTATTTAATTTTGAGATTGAAAAATGTTATTTGAGAAACAGGTACAGGGTTCATTTTTAAGTGAAAAAAGGAAAATAAGAATTCAGATTTTGATCCTCATTGTTACTTTCAAAATTTAATAAGATGTAACTATATAAAAGTCTGTTAAGTGTATTTTCATACATAAATTCCAAGCGTCTTAAAAGCATCCATGAGTGACGGTATCCTATTTCCCTTCTCGTCTGTCATCTTAAATTTTACTTTAATCGCAAGATATAAAATTCAACTAATGTTCAAGTACAAATTAACAAAAATAATCAACTATATCCTAAATATCTTTCATTCATCCCCAAATAAGAGAGATGCTCGTCACAGTTAAGTCTCTATAACAACATCTAGAATCTAACAAAGAATTCGCTTATCGGAATACAGTGCGTGTACCTTCTTCAGTTGCTCCGACAGCGTTGAGTACAAATCTCACCAAATTCATTATACACACCAAAGACTTTCTCGTACATCACACAAACACCGTTTTCTTATTAACGTAACCTTAATATTATTCTCCTATCTTTCCGTCTCTCCTTTTCCATCCTTCTCACTACACTCAATCTCTACATGAACTTACGCACAGCTTACGCAACACCCTAAAATAAAATCATCCAAGAAACGATAAATAAAATTGCTCTTGAAATCTACAGATACCTTCCACTGAAGATAAGTGAATTCATTTTAAACCATGCGTCAGCGAAATAAGACACGAAAATGAACTTTTATAATGAAAGTTTTTCTTCAGTTTTAGTGCAACATTTGGGTTCAAATACGATGACTTTATTCATGCTAGAAACTATTTCGTATCTCGTTTCAAATAAATTGTACTTGCATTTTGTAATGTAATTTTAGGGTATCTGTATTACTAATGAAGCTTAAAATTCAAATGTAAAATACACATACATTTTAAGACTGTAATATAGCGTAACATTTTAGGGGATCATTGTCTTTTAAGTGGGTGGTTCAAGAAGTACTTGTATTTGAAGACAGATGCCATCATTAAGGTAAATTGCTGTTGCCATTGTGTGCTACTATCTATTGAACGGAGCCAAAGGACATTTGACATTCATTCAGTTAATTTTGATTTGCTAGTCATTTGCTGTCAAATCAAAATTTGATTGCTTCCGCGTCGAGTTGTCACCATTGATGATTAATGGATTCATCGCCATACACCGGAAATCAAAACAAACAATGGGTTGCTTCCAGTGAATCTGCTCCAAAGAAGGCGAGAATGATCTCATCGGCCGGAGAAGTTATATCAAAGAATTTTCGAGGACACAAACCGCGAATAAGGGTAACTGAGACTTAGACAGCTGTTTAGTGAGTCATGATGATAAGGACTTATTGAACGACCCTCCTATTTAAGTCTTTATAGCCGTGTAACTATTAAGTCTATGACTATCATCCCTGTTATCAACTCGAGTGTCCTTCCTGTCATATTCCATATATTGTTCACCATATTTTAATAGATTGTTCCGTATATAGACTTCTTTGTCTTAATTTTTTATTTCATCTCTTTTAAGGGGACTTAGTACCTTTGCACCTTCAAAAGTTCGATTTTTTAAATTTGATTTTAAAAAATAGTACTAAATGTTAGGCGCATTTTAAAACAAACCGCGACAAAATCCAACAATTATTACGTCCTGTGCAACAAAAAATGTAAATGTCTAAAGCGGCTTGTTCTATGTAATGCAATGTAAACAAACCTCTTTTTCTAAGTTTGCTATTTTCACACTTTCCCACAGGATTAAAAAAAAAAATCTTTTGTATGCAGAGCTTTAAAATTTTACATGAGTGTTGTACTTGTAAATCTTTATTCTGTGAACCTCAATTTTGTTAATAGGATGATTAGATTTTATTTTATATTATGACACATGAAAAAAAAAGTTACTAAATACAAACTTGATAATATTTTTAATTTTTCAATTTTTTTTAATGTAAGGTAAATTTAAAATTTGAGGTTTACTGAATAAGGACATTATTTAGCTTTAATTTGGTATAAGAATTATGGTTCTACTGTACATCTTTCAAAAGTTATCTTGTGGGTAACGTAAGGTAAGCTAATTTATTTTTCAAATTTTTGTACGCATATTTCATGTTGTATAAGAAAATATATTAATTTAATAGCAAAATTTGACCCAATATTTTAAACTATGCACTTTATTACACAAACTGGCAAAGTTTCATACTTAAATGAGCAAAAATTGTTGTTTTATGAAGAATTGAAAAAAGTTTGTCAAAATGTTCTACTTTTGATTTCGTAAGGTACTAAGTCCCCTTAAACTTGTTTGACATGGAGGGGAAGGAACCCTATCGTAGCCTTTAGTGTTTTTATATAAAACTAGATTTCACACTAAATTTAAAATATGATCTCTTTTTTTTACATTTGTTTTCCTCAATTATCGTATTTTATTCATCCTTTGATCTTAATGTTATTTTTAAAAAAAACCTTGTAATAGTCTAAACAAATGTTGATGAAGCTTAGCCAGATTTCTCTCTTGCGCCATTAAATTCAAATCGATCAGTGACTCAATCTCTCTCTGTTTCTCTCATCCGCTATTACTCATTTAAAATTAATAATATTTCATTAACTGACTACCAGTCAGTAAGATTATTTGCTATTGCTAATTAGAAACTTGACTCCATGTTTCTGAGTTGAAAAGAATTATAAAAACTTAAACTTCTTAATCATTGTGGCCGCGGTAGCCTAGTGGTCATAGTCGTGGACTCGACGGTAGCGGTTTTCGTCGAGTCGCGGGTTCGAGCCCTGATGCCTCTAAAACCTACTGTATAGCGGGTGCTGATGCACGTTAAATCTTTTGGCGTGGTGTGCTAATTAGGAGAGGGAGGGGCCAGTTCAGGTGCTTTCCTTGCCATTTGACCGAGGTTCAAAACTACGAGATCTGACGCCAATAGTCCTCGTGTTGCTTCTATTGCGACGCTGATAAAACCAAATCTTAATTCGTCTAAACATTTGATTAACTATACTCGCAGGAAACGAAATGTATTGTTAATTTTTAACTCAAACTTTTTGGGTCGCATTACTATAGGCGCTTGAAGAAAATGGGAGCCACAGTCGCATCAGTGATATCTCGAAATCTGAACTGAACCATTTGCAGAAACTATTGCAGTTGCAAATCATTCAAATTCTAAGATAGAAATGCTAAAATCTGGATTATTCTGTTCCCGTATCCCACTATTACGATGCAAAGCGTACTTCCTTTTAACTGTTATTAAGGACTTTTCCTGGACGCTACTTGATTCAGGATCAAGAATTGTTGCCACCAAAGACCCACCGTGCGGACGGGGCTGATGCACGTAAATCTGTCGTGGCTCAAATTCCTCCCGTGGCGTAGTGTGGAAGTTAGGAGAAGGTTCCAGATCAGGTGTCGTACTTATCACTTGACCGAGGCTTAAAATTACGAGTTCCGTCGCCAATAGCCCTTGTGTTCCTTCTAGTGTGACGTTAATAACACCAACCAACCAATCAATTATACAAAGCAAAGTTCTTATATAAACTGAAGTGTAGTGAGAAAGAGGGGGAGATGGAAAGATACGATATGAAAATATAAAAAGTATATGGTTATAAAAATGGTATAAGTGTGACGTGCGGGGAAATCCTCTGGTATGTACAGTGGATTTTGTAGGATAGGACTCAACGCTCTCGATGCAATTGAAGGAGGTAATCACATCATATTCCGGTAAGCATATTCTTTGATAGAATATAGAAATGTAAATCGGGGATGGAGATATGAGACTGTTTGAGAGCATTCTCTTTATTAGAGAATCAGTAAAATCTAATATCGGATATAATTGTCTATTTTTTAAAATTAATTTGTCTGTGCTGAAACTTCAGTTGAATTTCAGATCTTGTAAATAGAATAAACTTTAAGATGACAGATGAGGATGGATAATAGGAAAGCGCCACAACACTAATTAAGCTTTCAAAATGTGTGTGTGACTTTAGCAATAGACTTTAGCACTGGATACTATGTTAAAATATTAACAAAAAATCAAATTAGAATAAAAATGTAAGTTAAAAAATTAAAAATGAGTAAAACTTGTGCTTGCTTTAGGAGGAATAACCGTAAGACATGTAGAGATGCTATAAAAGGAGAAGGAGGAGGGTTATTGCATGAATAGTCTCTTTCTGTGATAAGATCATGAAACCTAATTTTTGGTGGTTCTGGTGACTACACTCCATTTTATGCCATTTTCTAAGGTGTCATATGTAGTGAACCTGAGACTATATATAGTGGTAAATTTTGAGAACCAACACACACACAAGAGGATCAGCAAAAGTGTACGTTTTTCTATTTCACACCATGAATTTGTATTTACTCTAGTATCTGTCAACCTAAATCCCTTTCTACAATAACTCACCGCCTACGAATATTATTGTTTTATAACGTCGCATAAAGAAGCAACACGAAGAATATTGAAGATGAATAACATAATTTGGAACCTCAGTCAAGTGACGAGAACAATACCTGAGCTGGCGCCCTCCTCAACAAACTGCCACACCACGTCTTCTGGTGATTTTCGGAATTCGACTAGATTGAAAGTGTATAAGCCCTGCTATACGGTGGGTCTTTAGCGGCACCAGGGCTCGACCCACTACTCTGTGAAAACTATAACGGTCGCGAGTTTCGCGACCATGATCACTAAGTTGACACGGCCACAGTCGAAGAGTTAAGGTAGTGAATTTTGTGGCCGGTTATATATAAATATAATTGCAGGTATGAATCTTGCTTCCACCTAAGTGACTGTTTATTAACGTCACACTGAAAAGCTACACCAAAGCTATGGCCGACGGACCACGCAAATTTGAACCTCGATCAAGTGACGAGGACGATACTTGAGCTAGCGCCCTGTCGTCGAAATTCCACACCACGCCAAATGGAGGACTTAAAGCCTCTATCAGATTCATTATGAATCAGCCCTGCTGCATAGTGGGTCATTAGTTAGATCAGGGTTCGTATCTAAGACTCGGCAAATACAACGCCAGCTGCGAGTTCCCGACCATGACCAATAGACTGCCGCGGTCACAGTCGAAGAGTTAAAGTAGTGAGTTTTGTGGCTGGTTATATAAAGAAATATAATTCCAGGGCTGAATCATGCTTCCATTTGTGTTTTCACGTCGCAATTGAAGCAACACGAGGGCTATTGGCGACGGAACTCTTAATTTTGAACCGTGGTCAAGTGGCGAGGGCGACACCTGAGCTGACAACTCCCTCTCCTAACTTGCACACCACGTCATTTGGAGGACTTTGAGCCATGACAGACTGAATGTATATCAACCCCGGCTACACGACTTGTCTTTAACGGCATCAGGGCTCTGGTCCACGACTCGACGAAAAACGTTAGCACGAGTCCGTGACCAAGACCTCTAAGTAATATATTTAATAATGTAAAATATATATATATATATATATATATATTGAAAAGAATTGAAGTGTCTGTATGTTTTTTTCTATATAATTATAACATGGAATTCAAACTAGAAATACTGTTTTAAACCCAACTGTTTAGCAACAGAAATAAATTACTCTTTAATATTATTTTTTTTTTTCATTATTCTACTTTTATTTTCGAAGAATGATTATTTTTCTCATTATCGTGAGGACTCTCAGCAGTTATCAACAGAGGAAAATAGTTTCATTATATTCATACGTGTATTAAAACTCATTAAGTTTTTTTCCCCTCATAATTATAACAGTCTACATTTTCCTGATAGTAACGAGCGTGGTTAAATTAAAAACATTCCGTATAAAAATGTGGCTTTAAAAAGATTTCTGAGAAATTATAAAAATACACGAATTCTGAAAATGATTTTTTAAAATTCATTTCTGCATTTGTAAGGCAGATTGCATTCCTAAACATTAAATTAAAATTTAATTTTGTGATGCAATGTGTAATATTACAAAAGCTAAATTTAATTTCAACAATTTTAACGAAGTTATTCTTACGAAAGTCTTATAAAATTTAACCAAACAGCAATATTTTACCTTCTAATAGCTTTAGTACTTTAAAATGCATTCCGTAGATTAAATGGGATATATTCTTAATAAGGAAAGATACATTCTAATAAAAGGTATTCTAATGATTCGAGTTAATAAAATAAGAGCTTAACAATAGTATAATGTTCTCAAAAAGTAAAATTATATCTCCACTGCAAAATTAAGCCGAATAAATGTGTTCTAATAAATACATAACATTAACATTCATTAGAATCTATCAAGACTGTATTCAGAAACCATTCAAAGTACTTGTTTATTTGAAATATCAACGACAAAGAAGCTTAAAGGTTATAATGAATAGATAATTTAAATTTAAAGATTGCATTTTTCTTAATTATAAACGAAATACAAAAAATTTTATGTATGAAATTTGAAATTTTTTATGATGACAGTATTCGTATATGATGAAAACACATTTGTTGTTAAGAAATCACTTGAAATTTAGAAAACCTAGAGATGATTGATACATTCATTTTATGCTTTACTTTGTAAAGTATATGAATTTAAAAGTAATTCACACCAACACTCAACCACATACCCTCCTTCAAACTCTTCCCCCGAAAGAACCACGCTTTTTAATTAAATTTCAATTACACAGTTGTTCGTATACTTTTCATAAACTCCATTTATTAAAGTCTTTTAACAAGTCTTTCGGAAGCCGTATTGCTGGGCTAAAACTTAATAGAAAATCAAAAACAAGAAGAAACTTCGCGTGTTACTTCTCCGCAAGCTTTGATAAACATTTAATTTTAAAAGAAAAGATCAATTAAAATTCATCCATTCAAATGATTAGCTGCCAAATAATAAAAGAACCCTAAATCAAATAATTACATGCTCGTTCAAACTAATTTTAATATAATTAGTGTTGTGAATTATCCTATTTTCGTAACAAAATATTATCCCGTGTTTTTAATTTCTTTTATAATCAATAAGATGTTAAAAATACACGGTGTTCAAGAAATATGAATAGCGTACTTAATTAAATTATATATAGTTGATTGCTTACTTAAAATTAAGAATCCTTAGTCCTGCAATTAATTTTTTAAAATATAGATTACCTAAATATGATCAAATTATTGTAATGAATTTTAAAAGCAAATTTAATAATGAGGTTCACTTAATTAAAATTTGATTAAGATCTTTTTTCATTCTATAACAACAACAAAAAACGAAGCACCAAGAAACGAAGAAGGAGTTGTCCTATGGAGACAAAAATTGGCTGATAGAAAAATTATGCACAGAATAGAAAATGATTAAAATTTGAGAAAAATTGAATGATTTATTTTATTGAATTTTTTATTTTATAAAATTGAATGACATACAAAGCGTATATTTTGTTCTATCAGCCGTCTGTGAATGGTCATGGTACACACTCTTGTGTGGGTTGCACGTCTGATGGTTGATAACGGTGAATCAGGTTCTATGATAACTCATCTGACAATTATTCTGTCCTCCCGATTAGCTGTGGCCCTAAGTCAACCGTTACCATCCTGGCGCCGAAATCTGCCATTGTCCAACCATTCTTGCCAGCATCTTCTAAACGCCGCTTCACTTCCACCCATATGACGAGCGTTTCTCCTATTTGCTCAACCTGCTTCTTTCAATCCAACGATACGACCTCCTTCAAACTCTGACAGTTGCTCGTAATGAGCTCGAATTCTGAGGCGATGCATTTTTTCAGTAAAAGTTGAAAGGCATCCTAAATCGCAATGCAACAGAAAATTTGATCATCCGATTGAGAATCGCTTCTTATATACACCTGCTGAGTGCGCAGTTCCGATGCGCTGTAGCTCCCGCCTTCATTCATTGAACACCAAATTTTAATCATTTGCATGTTCGGTCCAAATGTCTTTGAATACGAAATTTCATTCAAATAGGGCAACTCTTTCTTGGTACGTCTTTTTTTTTTTTTTTTTTGTTATAGTGTGTATTAGATTAATGTTAGATTCCTGTTAGTGAAATTTAATTAAGTCTCTGTGTTTAAAATAAAGTAGCTCGTGTAGAAATTTTCAAACTAAAAATAGTTTAAATCTTTCAAATAACAACGAAGTGAACAAAAATACGTATATATATATTGTTAATAGCAAATATGTACACTGTAAGGAAATTTAGTTCTATTTTAAAACTAGAAAAACATACATATAAGTTTTATCAAATAATCTGATTGTAACACATGGATCAATACGTCCCGAGACTAACATTGAAAACAACATTTTTTTTGCAAATTTTTTTTTTATTCATCAACATAACACCTTTTGTTAATCACCTTTATGGATGATACAATCGTTCCAACGCTTTTCCAAATCTTTTTTTTTTTTTTTTTTTTTCAAGAAATCTTTTTGTTGCGAGTAAATAGCGATAAATCAGCTTCTGAATCATCGATCTGTTGGCTGTTTTTGTTCCATCGAAAGCAATCGCGGCACCCACTTGGAAAAAACCTTTTTCATGCTCAATTTTTCATGAAGGATAGTAAATACACTTCCATATGATATCTGTGTCATCTCAGCATTCTCACGGAGCTTCACTTTACGATCTTTCATTATAATTTTTGTCACTTCACTCACATTTTCCGGTGTAACGGCTTCCACAGGTCTACCCGAGCGTTCCGCGTCATTTGTGTCGGTACGACCACGTTTAAACTCGGCAAACCACCGACAAATCGTTGCTTTTGATGGACAAGAGTCCGGGTAACATTTTTCAATCCATTGTTTCGCTTGCTCGGTGTTTTTACCCATTAAAAAACAATGTTTTATCAGAACACGAAACTCGGTTTTTTCCATTTTTTATACAAACTACAAAACGACTTTACTCCAACCTCGATAACTCAGCTGTTTCTGGTCCGATCGACTTAAAATTTTGACACGTTTCAAGCAAAGGTTCGTACTCTAGAAAGACTGGGTTACTGGTTTACTACGAGGGCCATCTCTGGGTTATTCTCGGGAGTTATGGATCCATGTGTTATGTACAGTGTTTAAATAATTTTAAAATTTTGCGAGTAGATCTTTAATTTATCCTCATCTATTAAATTACACGATATTTTGATAAAATTAGTCTCTACACGATATACTCATGCGATTACTTACTCAATAAAATTTATAAGTAAATGTTTGGAAGAAACAATATTTATTGGTAAATTAGTAAAACATTTTATATTTAAAAAGATAAAGACAATGGTATATCTGTCTAAACATGTTTTAATGATCAAATCTTCACAATCAATAATAACTCCCTTAAACCAAGGCATTACACTTATATATCAAAATGAGAACACAATGACACAAAACGTCGTAATTAAGAAAAGTAAGAAAAATATTTAAGAACATTGTAATTTAAATCAAAAGCATATGTATAAATAAAAAGAAAAGTATATATAGTGAGTATAGTTAAAATTTGTAGGATTTTTCATCCTTTTTTCAGGAAATTAATCAAGCAAGGAAGTATACTCATAATTGATTTTGTGTAAACAAGTGCTAAATGTAGTGAACCTGTAGATTAAATAGATCACATAGGTTTGAGGTTGTTAAATGTGACATTTCTTTTTTTTTTATGTTGCATGTTTTTAACATTTAGATCACCATTTATATTTTTTAAAATTAGGATTTATGTTGAGTAGGCTTTAAAGAACTTAATCGTGCTTAAGCATGCATGTGAAAACAGGGGGCTATTTAGGGGGTGAGGGATGAAATTCGGGGTTTCGATCTATGGATAGTTTATCAACTAAGCATCATGAATTGAGTTCTGAACCAGAAAGACAGTGTCGTATGAAATTTCGATTCACTTTTGTCCCTTTTGGTAACAGTATTCTCATTCATGGGACATGTGTGTCCCGTTGATAGTTTAAAGGCTAAAAAATAAATAAATGTGTATGTTTTATTTTTAATGGATTATTTTAATTTAGTTAAAATTAATTGAGTTTCATTTGGTTTATGCTTTCTTTAATTTATTTGATTTAATTACTTTTTTGAATAAGGAATTTCGCTTGTACTTTTTTCTTTATTATTTTGTTATAAAGTAATTATGCTGAGTGGGTAGGGTTGGATTCATAATACTAGTACGGCCACACACATTCACTCAAAAGTCTGAGACAGCATTTTGAGTTATTTTACCTCCCTTTTTGACTTTACTGACTTACATTTCTTCCTAATACGTCTTGGCAATGTTTTTGTCAATCAATACCATTTTAACAGTGGTTTTCGTCGAGTCGTAGGTTCGAGCCTTGATGCCGCTAAAGAGAAATCGCGTAGTAGAGGCTAATTCACGTTACATCTGTCGAAGTTCAAAGTCCTCCAGTTGGCGAGGTGTGAAAGTTACGAGAGGGAGGGGCCAGATCAGATATCGTCCTCGTCACTTGATCGAGGTTCAAAATTACGAGGTTTGTCAACAGTATCCCTCGTATTCTTCCATTGTGGCGTTGATAAAACCAATCAAACCATTTTAGTAAGTTAAATGTTTAAATTATTGGTTTTATTTTTATATTTTAAATATTGTTAATTTTACACATTGCTATATAGTCTCATTTAATTTATTATTAGAATGCTTATATGTTTATTATGTACTCTTATATATATTCTTGTTTTATATATAATTACTGCGATACATAATTACTACAATTTAAATACCCCTACCCTTTGACTTTTTATCTTCTTTAACTTTCAGTTTATTCTCCATATTTTAACATGCCAGCCAAGGTATCCTCCTCGTCACTTGACCGAGGTTCAAAATTACGAGGTCCGTCGCCAATAGCCCTCGTGTTGCTTCTAGTGCCTCGTTAATAAATCTAAACTAAACTAAAACAAGTATCTGCATGATGGTGTAATGTCTGTTTATTTTTATAACTTTTCACCGAAGATTCTAAGCCCTAATCACTCAGTGCACCATGCACGTTAAATCTGTTGGGTCCCAAAGTCCTCCCGTTGGCGTGGTGTAGAAGTTAGGAGAGAGGTGTGCTAGCTCATGTGTCGTCCTCGTCACTTGACCAAGGTTCAAAATTACGAGGTTTGTCACCAATATCCCTCGTGTTGCTTCTGTTGCAACGTTAATAAAACCAGTCCAATCCTATTAAATGTTTTAATTGTATACTTGCAGTAGAAAATAATTAGTTTTAGAGCTGTTGACTAAATTAACTCTAATTTTTGCCAATAGATCAGTATACGAATTTGTGATGCTTAAAAAATTTATTTATAACTTTGTAGAAAACTGTGTTTTATAAAATGTAAATGGCATTAAATAATTATTAAAAAATGTTTTATAATTTTTGAAAAGTTTGCTTTTAGTAGTTTTAAAATTGTAATTTTCCAATTTTAATGTTTAATTAGGAGGGAATTTTTAAAACGATGTCTTTGTTTAAACTAACGTGGGCGTGTTTTTGAAACGTATTAGTTTTACTAATGATAATACTAATTATTGTTGGATCAGAATCCATGTGAAGTATTTTAGTTTATTTTGCATTATCATTTTTTTAAATTTTATTTATTTATTTTTGTATTCTTAAATGCAGAAAAAAAATCAATTTTTCAATCATAGTTTGAAAATTGTATTTTTTAAACTATGAGTTTACCAAATTATCATTAAGAACTTTGAAGTAATGCTGACAGAGAAGTGTGAAGGATCCAAAACACATTGTTTGACCACGTATTTCTACCCTAATCCTGAAACAACAATATAAATTACCATATATTTTTTCTTATTCCCGTTATTTTATTAACAAATTTGAATTTTCAAAAATATTTTAATATTTTTATTTGCTGAATCTCATGATTTTAGAATTCCTTTTTTAATCATATATTCTTAATATATATGTATTTATTTAATAAGTATTAGTAATTCTAATTTTGATTTAATTTCTTACAGTAATCATAATTTTTTTTAGATTATAGTTTTATACACAATTGTATATTTTACTTTTAATAATTTACATTTTATATATAAATATATTTAACAAATTCCAATTTTACTATTTTTATAGATCTTTGATTATGGGATATTTCCAGATGATTTTGGCATTTATGGATAGAATATGTTAATTGGTTGAAAAAGAAATTATTTATAAATCAAGTCAGAACATGAACGAAAAATAACACTTGAGTTAATTTGATATCAATTTCAATTATCAGGAGGCGTTTGAGAGAACTAACAACAATTATATAATGATATTTCGAAGAAATTCTGTATTCATTTTTAAAACTCGACTGAAACTTCTTAAAATAAAATTGCTTTCTAGGAATTCTAATTTTGGTTAACTGTTTTCTCGGAAACTAGAGTCAAAATTTATAAGTTTTCAAAACTCTATTTTTAGTACTTGTTGGTATTACTTATAATTATTGCAAGCTAGACATCCTAAAACAGTTAATTAGCAATTAAAAGGTTCCATTTAAGTAGTTTACAGTGTATCCATTCTATTGCTTACAAATCGATCAGTTTCACTTTAGTTTGCTTATAATTTTTCTTCTTCTTTTATCATAAAGAATATAAGCAATGGGGAAAGTTTTAGGGATAAAACAGCTGAATTTTTAATCTAAAACCTAATAATCTGCCTTTTCAAAGCAATTAAATTTATAAGAAAATTTCAATGACGTTTATTTAATTATTTGATAGTAGATTCTAAGGGTCCCAAAATACAATTCATATAATTTTACAAATAATTAGGAGAAAATTGTTAAACTATTATTTCGTTTTAGACATTCGTGTGATGCATATAATTAAGAAACGTCGGGTATGTTATATAAACTTTACTAACGCAGTTTTTGTAAAATATTTACATAATGCTTAGATGTACTATTCTTCCTCATTTTTTCTTCTTTCTTGGTAAAAAGATTACTCTAGTTATAGAAAAAACAAAAATATTTCTCGTTAATAAAGTTACAACTTGAAAAATGAATAAAAATATAATATACACAGGTTGATATAAAAAACTAACACGAGCACCTATGAAAATGGCGGCCGCATTTTCCAGCTACAGTATTGCTGCTCCACTTGGCACAGGTAAGTCTGGCCTCTAATGGTCATAAAGGAAAAAGTATCAATGTATTAGTAGCTGTTTTAGGAGATACAAGCTCTCATCGTCCATTCTGAGAATATGTGCAATGTCAGATCTAACAAAATTCGAAAGGGGAGTGATTGTTGGCGCACATTTGGTTGAAAGCTCCATGACGGAAACTGCAAACATTGTGAGATGTGCAAGAAGTATGTTATCAGACTTTATGACAGCATTCAAATTAGAAGATAAGATGGAGTCAGCAAAGCACTACCGAGAATGGAAATTCAAGCTGATAGATTGAGACAGACGGTAGTCGAAACGCTTTGCGACCCCAAAACACTACCAATCGTTTGATGAAGTAGCATCCAACCCGAACAGACATCGCCAGGAGCCATTTACAATTATTTATATAATTTCAGCAAGAACTCTGCTTAGAGAATTTCATACAAAAATTTTTTTTTGGTTGAATGACAATTAGTAACAATTCGTAATTCGTAATCTTCAGATTAAAATGACAATTCGTTGAATGACAATTCGTAATCTCTTCGTAATTCGTAATCTACACAAGACTTTCACACGGTGCCAAGGATCCCCAAACTGAGTTCAACAAAGATACCAGTAATATATAATATAGTCTGATGAATACGTGCTCATTCTCTTTTAGACCACCTACCGCGTTCATTTGTGGAGATCATTCCGAGATGTCTGTAATCCTGCCAGCTTGTTGCGAGCACGAATGTGGCTTTCTTATAATCTATAGTGATATATTACCATATTTTGGTCCATTTGTCCACTTGAGTGAGGGGATAACAGGCAATCACTGTCGGAGCATTCTGATGGAGGAGCTTCATCCGTTTGTCCAAAGTGTCTTCCCCGGACAACTACCACCTTTTCAAGGCGATTTCGCTTCTACAAACTCTGCTAGTTGTGTTCAAGAATGTTTGATAGAGCAAGTTTGTATAATTGAACATCTCTTCTGGTCTCCTTAGTCCCCAACTTAAGCATTATTGAACGTTTGAGAGGAAATTTTGAGTCTGCGAGCTCGATTTCCACTGCCAGTCAGGAATTAGACCGCTGTACACGAGGAATAGCTTCAAACTCCTTCGAATTTTGTATGTGACTTTTAGGTTTTTATGCCACATTGCATACAATCTGTAATGTAGGTAAAAGGTGGTCCAACCCCCAATTTATAATAATAATAAAAAAAAAACTTTCGGTATTTCATATGTGTTCGTATTGTTTTGGCATCCCTCTGTACGTAAACCCTGTAGAGTAATTCTTCCAGAACAAACTTTTTTGTTATGTTACAAAGAAAGCACTTGTAAAAAGTTTTGGCATAAAATATTCATCCTAAGCTTCCGGCTTGTAAATAGAATCCAACCATTAGACAGATTCTTGTGTTTATGTATAATCCATTTCTCTCTCTCTCTCTCTCTCTCTCTCTCTCTCTCTCTATATATATATATATATATATATATATATATATATATATATATATATATATATCGAAAAAAATCTGTTTGCTTCTTTTTCACGTAACGTAGCAACGTCCAACGCTCAAGGGAGTTATAACAACTTTTTCTTTGCCAACCTGATTTCGTGAGCATGCATAAAATGAGCGGGACATACGCTTGAACATAAATGTACATAGACGTAAAAATTAAAAATATAAAGTTATCCTTATTGACATGATACGAGACTAAACTAAAAATAGAGAGATAGAAAGAAAAAGGAATGGAGAAATTTTCCGAGATGTCTCCTTTAAAGAAATGCAATTACATAAAATACTGGAACTATATTTTTATATTAATTCATAACCTTTGTAAAAAGAATATATTTTATATTTTTGTATAATTTATTCAAAAATGTCTTTGATGTTTAGAAAGTCACTATTAGAATAAAATTTTTAAACGTAACTAAATAAAATATCCATAGAAAAATTTACAGAATAAATTATTTATTTCTCTAGTGGTTCTAAATTTTCTTTCATTTTGTGTTGCGATTACCATTTCCAGATCTTCAAACAGACACACCCAATGATTGATGTCGATCCAATTATCGAGTTTTCGGTTGTAACGCTTCGTCAACCTAGAAAACTAATTTTACGAACATAGTATCATTTGCCCAGTGATTAGAGATAGATGGTTGAAATGACGTTGTTTCAAAATCTAATGAATAATAGAATTTCAATTATAGTCTCTATGGAAATTTTACATTGCGTTCTACTACATAACACCGAAATCGCTCTTCGAAAAAAAATGTTGCAAAAAATAACAGCCGGGAAGAGGTATTGTGAAGAATTTATCGTTTGGAATGGATCTTAGTCTTCTTAAGAAGGGAACACAATAATCAGTGGTTAAATCGCTAGCCTTATGCATTTCAATGGGCCGCGGTAGCCTAATAATCAAGGTCGTGGACTCGCGACCGGCAGTTTTGGTTCAGTCGTGGGTTCGATCCTTGGCCGCCAAAGACCCGCCATGTAGCCGGGGCTGATGCACGTTAAATATGTTCGAGGCCCAAATTCCTCCCGTTGGCATGGTGTGGATGTTAGGAGAGGGGGTGCCAGCTCAAGTGTCGTCCTCGTCACTTGACCGAGGTTCAAAATTACCTCAGTCCGTGACCAATAGCCCTCGTGTTGCTTCTAGTGCGACGTTAATAAAAAATCTAGACTAAACTATACATTTCAATAGTCCTCGTATTGCTTCTAACAGCGACAGTAAAAAAACAGTGAATCAATCATGAATGGCAATGCACAAGTTGTACCATATGCTTGAGTCCTAATTCCTCCAAAGGCCATCATGTGAAATAATTGGAGCTGAAGCATATGAGAATATAACTGGTGCCTTAAAGTCCTCGCGTGAGGTCGTGTGGAAGTGAGGCACCGATTGATTCAGGCGCTGTGTCCTCCTCATCTGACTGAATTTCTACATTACAAAGTACATATCCAATCATCCATTAAGTTTCTATAATGCGATGCTCTTTCAAAGCTAAATGTGTAACACGGTGAGAAAGTTTTTAAGAATTAAGAGAACTTTTCTTATCTTCAACAAGGAAAAACGAGCTTAGTTTTTACCAATTATGAATAATTTTTAGTTTTAATAAAATTTAAAGCATTGGAGGTCATATTTTAACAATGTGATATCTGTATAGTTGTACATCTGTTTAAGCACAAACAAATCACATTTGTGTACATAAATAATTATGTATGAGTAATTAATAATCAATTAGAGTACTTGTATTTGTAAGTGTTAGTCATGTAACTTTAGGTACATATTTCGCATAAAGTCCTCTTCATTTATAATTTTTAAATTTACAGAGAACTTATGGAGACAAAGTACTCTATAAATTGAACATAAAGCTCGAAATTTATATTTAATTGAATTTTAAAAATTATAATTTTTATGTTTAAAATTTACTATAAATATTATAGAAATATTGTGTCTATCTAAAAGTTCTATGTGTTTATTAGAAAACAATTGTGCGTGCATTCATTGCATACTCTGTTGTCAATATGTAAAAAAAATATTCCCATTTCCTGATGGAATAATCTCACTTCATAACGTGTAAAATATATAAGGAAAATGTGTCGTTATCCCAGAAAACCACATTTTGAGAAAAATGCAAATACAGATCTTTATCTATTGAGTGACGCGTTTGTTTACAATTTCCGTCACTTGACCGTGGTTCAAAATTACGAGGTCCGTCGCCAATAGCCCTCGTGTTGCTTTTAGTGCGACGTTAATATAAACTAAACTAAACTAAACATGTTTACAATTTCAAAATTCAATTTTACTGCGTTTTGTTTGTCGACTTTTCAAGACATCAACATGTTAACTAATCTATTGATTCAACAAACCTCCGTTGTTGTTGTTTTTTTTAATGCAAAATCAAAAAATGCAATTTTTGAAGCATTTTACTGCCTCAATTACCTCAAAGGCTTCGGTCCCAACTTGTTTTAAGTTTGCTTCGTCAGATTTGATCCAATAAATGATTGAAAAATTGTAGAAAGTAATTTAAAGTTTAAAAGTTTTGAAGAATTTTTTGGAACTATTTACCAAAACAACGAAAATCAATTAATGAATATTACTCTAAGTATAGAATGTTTCCCTAAACTTTAATCATATTAATACCACTATTAAGCAGTTGAAAATAGAAAACTAGCATAGTAATTACTTTGGCGTCAGTGTTCAGTTTTTACCGGTTAAACAGTATAGTTAAAGATTAGATCTCTTACTAAAAAGAATTCGAACAATTGTAAAATAATACTAATTCTCCTATTTACACACTCTTAAAATGTAGAGAGATAAGGTTAAATATGCAAAAAGAATTTAAGGTTACACTCCCTGTGTGTCCTTAAATTTTCTCAATCAGCTTAAGTCAATAACAGCGATTCACTTCAATTAGAATTTTTATAAGTCTTCTCTTTCCGCGCGTGTGAGTCTTCGTACTATTTCCCTGCTTTGACTTTTACGTATATAAAAGGATTCATTAAATGCTATTTCTAATTATAGGATAAACTCTTTGATCTTTGAAGACAAGGTGTGATTTTAATAGAACATTTACTGAAAATAAGTTTCACACATTGTGTGTTTGATTTTCACTCTGTTACACACTTTTTTACTTTCTCAACACTCGGAAGGACTTCAATGGAAGCGTCATTATTAGGTATGAAGTAAATAATAGATAAAAAGATAAGGAGTAATTTATTTTGCCGTTCTATTTTTAACTAAAGGGAATAAGAGGTAGATTAAAGTGGTAAATAATGAACTGTTTTGTATATTGTTAAATGACTGGCTGACTTTTTTATTTATTACTTATTACAGTCGCACTAAGAAGATACACGAAGTCTATTGGCGACATAAATTTCGATTTTGAGTCACAGTCACGTGAGGAGGATGATACTGAGCTGTCACCCCAATCCCCTAGCTATCACGCAATCCTAATGGGAGGTAATTGATCTTCCCAGATTTAACGTGCATCATTCCCGTTACGCAACAAGCTTTTCTTGGTATCGGGAACTCGTACTCCTGAGTGGACTAAAATAATCCGGCCGCGAGCTGATGATTATGATAACTTGGCTACAGCGGTCCCGTGATTGACTAATAGCGGTGTGTGTGTTAGTGTGTTAATGTGTTTATCAAGTTTAGCTTCAACAATTGCTACCGTTGTCGGAATAACTATCTTACGCTTTCTTGTCCATTTTTCCTCCTATTACACAAATATGGTTCTATTATTTAAGAATGTTCTCCGGGCAGAGATATTTTCTACTTATTTCCTCATGGTTTCACTCCATCATAACACCAATGTCATAAAAAGCAGTTAAATTACGTTGTTAACCACGAAAATAAATAAATTATAACAACAAAAACAGAAGTTAAGTTAGGGCGACCTGTGATTGAAAAGTAATGATTTAATGGGCTATAATTATTTTATTTGTAACCCGATTTTCACGAGGGCTATTGACGACAGAATAACTCTTGTTGAAATTGACTAGATCCTTCACGTAATCTATTTGCTTTCTTTATTCCCAGATGTCATTGGGGCGGTGAAAACTGAAGATAAGGGCGCCCGACATCAAGACGATTTTGAAGCAATGCAGTCGACTTTGAGGCCTTTAACTCTTCCCGGAAATGAATGAGCACTAAGGGATCTGATTTCATTCTGACGATGTGGTGAAAACTATCATTAAGCTTAGTGTCGAAACCTACTATCGGAAGTCTTCTCCGACGAGTTTTCCTTTCTAGTCACACGTTGTCGCAAGTGCGTAAAAGTAAATGGGAGCTGTATCGAAAAGTGAACTATGTATTTCATAGAAGATACATACAACTTTTAAGTACAACAAGAGCAGTGAAAACTTGGTTACAAAGAAAAATGTTATGAACGTAGAGGCAGTGTTTTTCAATCTGGTTGCGTAATCAAAAGGAAAAGGATTGTTAATTAAGGAATTTCTCTTTGTTAACAATTATTCGAAATGAAAAGATTTTAAACCAAACATAACGGAAGTAAAAACTATATTCACATCACTGGCTTAAGAAAATTTCTAAACTAATGTACTTAAATCGGTGAATTATGCAGTTCTTTTCTTAATTTCACCAACTAAAATTTTGCGACATATTTTTATTTATTTAATTTAATCTTTTTATTCACTGTAACTATAGATTTTGTAATTTATTTATATCTAGTAAGTGAATTAGCTACATCTAGACTTCTATGTTTCACCTTTATTTTAGTATTTTAACTTGCGCATGTGTGGGATGATCGTAAGACTAAGTAATCCACAGCATTTGCAGCAATCATTGCAGTAATTTGCCATTTGCAGTAATTCATACCATTTGCAACAATCAGTGCAGCAATTTGCCATTTGCAGTAATTCATACAATTTATTACCCAATGTCATTACCCTAATCTTTTCTACGGGTAAAAGTAACTGTTCTAATAAACAATCTGAACTTAAATGCTTAAATCTGATTTTTTTCAAAAATTCCATTGTTCAGTACTGATATTTATTTGATAGATTAGGGGGCGGGGGAGAAAACGCTTCACTAAATTTGACAGTTTATTTAAAATCATATCAACTTCATTCTTAGAAAAGATTAGAAAATATATTTACAGATATAGACCAAAATATTTACCGGAAAAAAGTAAAAATATCGCTTGAGAAAAATATCATTACTTCTCTCAAATGACTATTATATCGATAAAATAAACAGAATGATGTATTGATTTTCGATTTCTTCCTACTAGAGCTTGACCTTAAAAGTCAAATTGATTTAAACTCGGACAAAAGGGAAAATTTAATTAGTTTCCCCGAAGTGGATGATGTTAAGTCGATTATATTATGTCGATGTAAATAACTAAAAATGTATCTTTTTGGACAAATATTTTTAACATTTTCTATCAAAATAAGCAACAATGAAACAACATGCAATATAATTTAACATAAGCAACAATAAAATAGCAAGTAATATTTTTGTTACTTCTGTAAAACAAGCAGGATTAAGTAACTTGTTTTCGAAATTAAGTTTGAGATTTGATCGTAAATAATGGATTGGTTCAAATGATATAAGGGAATTGACTTGGTTTGAATCGTTGCTATCGCTAAATAGCTACACGCAGCTATTGTTGATGGACTTCATAATTTTGAATCAAGCTCAAATAACGAGGACGCACGACAGTGGGATCCTCAGTTTTCTATTCCATACCTCGCCTTGTGAGGACTTCTTAAAATTAAATTTCCTTTCTTCGGATACGAGATATAAAATGTTAAAATATTTAATTTTCGTTTGATATTTTTCAAATTCAGTAGAAATTATCCTTAATAAGCTTAAATGAACAGAATTTTTTTTGAAAAATATTCAAAACTATTTGAATTTAAAAAAATTGTTCGCCCTTTTTTAATATATATTTAATTTAGTCCTTTTGATTTAAAATTTATAATAATGTTTTTTATAAATATATTCATGCTTGATCATGAATGTTGAAAGATAAGTAAAATATTAATATATAAATAAAGTATTAAAGTATTAACAAAATATTGAAAGATAAGTGAAATATTAATATATAAATAAAGTATCAAAATATTAACAAAATATTGAAATATAAATAAAATATTTATAAATATAAGCTAAATTTTTTATATTAATATTTAAATACATCTTAAAGAATTCTTCACAGTATTTTAGTTTAATAATTTATAGAGAAGGAAAAAAAATAATAAAGATTTTTTTATAGTAAATTTTTTTTTCTGAAAAAAATTCTAAATACTCTTTTAATTTGGAATCATTTCAATAAATTATCAAAATAATCAGAAGCTTATGTATATTTTTTTTTCTATGCAGTTTTAAAATTTCATGGCTTTCGAAAAAAATTTTAATCGCAAGGAACATTTCAATCTCGAGAACGTGTAAAAATATTTCATTTTGACTAATAAGAATGTAATTAAAACGAAAAGTCATTGTGAAATATTAAATCCCTCAATACAAAAAAGAGACTGGATGATAAGAATTTATTTTAATACAATAGTTTCTGTTTCGAATGGTAGATAATTGCTTAAATTATTTTTTCTAACAGTCTTTGTAAATTTAACTGCTTTTGTGTTCCGAGTCTCTTTAGTAAACAGTGAGGGCCTCGGTAGCCTAGTGGTCATGGTTTCGGTTTCGTGACCGGCGATTTTTGTTCAATCGCGGGTTCGATCCTTGGCTGCTAAAGGCCCACCCTGTAGTCGTAGCTGATGCACGCTAAATCTGTCGGGGTCCAAAGTCCTCTCGTCGGCATGATGTGAAAGTTTGGAGAGGGTTGTCAGCGCAGGTGTCGTCCTCGTCACTTGACCGAGGTTCAAAATTACGAAGTCCGTCGCCAATAGCCCTTGTGTTGCTTCTAGTGCGACGTTGATAAAAACTAAAACTAAAATTAGTAATCAGGGCTTGTATTATTCCCCACAACGATTTTTAGTTGAATCAGGACATGAATTGGTGATCCAAGCGAAAGCTTTATCGTGTTTTCCTTTTCATCTAATTCTTTGGGAAGTTTAAATGAATTTTGGTTGAATTGAATTCTCCCTCCCAATGGGTGAAACGTGACTTATGTAGATCGGATTAGAATTAGTGAAGTGCGGTGAATAAATTTCATAAATTGCATTTATAAGAAAGGAAGAATTTTTTACTCAGGTAGGTAGGAAGCTAGTGGTAGAGAGTGGAACTGTGTGTATTTGAAGCTATAAACGAAGGACTAGTGACCATCTAGCCTATTATGAGTTATTATTAGCTTATTAGAGGTTATCGGAATATAGTCAAGATAAATCTAGATAGGATCATGGACTTGAGCCCTAATCTTTAAATCTTCTAAGAACTTCAACTCAATTGATTCAGTAAGGTAAACACTAGATTAATACATTAAAACTTTAGATGAGACGCGTGTAGGGACAATAGAGTACGTTAGGAATTACATACTGATTTTTCGTGGACCTGAATATAATAAATTGGTTATAACATTCTACTTGTTAGACTTCTACTTTTAGATGTTTTAAATAAGATTAAATTTGGAAAATAAATGAAGTAATAACAGAGTGTACAATTAAACTTGATTTGATTTGGTTGCTTATAAACGTTACATTGTGAAGCAACACAAGGGCATTGGCGAAGGGTCTCGTAACCTTGGTCAAATAATGAGGACGACTCCTGAGCTGGCACCCTCCCTCTCCTAACTTCTACACCAAGCCACCGGGAGGACTTTGGGCCCCCACAAATTTCACGTGCATCAGTCCCGGCTACACGGTGGTCTTTAGCGGCCAAGGATCAAACCAGAGACTAAACCAAAACTCCCTATCCAAACTTCCACACCATACCAGCTGGAGGACTTGGAACCTCTACCAGATTTAACGTGGATCGGCCCCGCAACAGGGCGGATCTTAGCGGTATCAGGGCTCAAACCAACGGCTCGATGAAAACAAAGTCGGCCGAATTCCACGAACCTGACTACAAATCTACTACGCGTCACAATTTAAATTGAATGTCACATGTAAAAAATGAATTCCTTTAACTGAAATTTTCTAATGGCGTTATTTATTCGATCAACTAAATTTTTTTTTCAAGCGGTTCTCTTTTTCTTTTTCTTTTCTTTTCTTTTCTTTCTTTCTTTTTTTTATATTAAATAGAATGAGTGTTTATCGACCAATTCACACAAAGTAAAAAATGTAGATTACATGCGCCCATTTCATAAGAGAAAAATCCAATAAAAAAATCGTCATCTTTCCTTCGTGCAAAAATGATGTATTCCACCTTTTTGATATTCCTTACAAACATTAAACTATGACATATACAACATGTTAAGCACGCATACAACCTTAGCATACTTACGCAACAGAAGCACATATAATGTAAATTGCAGATTTATAGCAGCCAGAAGTGAAGACTTTTTTGAGAACATTAATCCATCGAACAAAATAAGGAGAGCAATTATTTTAAACACATTTATTTACAGTCTCTACGTGCGAATTACATATAAACAAATAATTACACTATTTACAAATTATACAAGACTTCCAAACAGCCCATATTTTAACTTAACCAATGTTGAAATGAGAAATTACATCAAAACAAGAAATAACCCGCCTTACACGGTCAAGATTCAAATGTACTCTGAAATGTTACTCACGAACCCATGCGCTCTCACTTACACGAGATAAGACGCCTTCTGGAGATATCCAAATAATTTATTTCCAACAAGACTTTTAACATATTACAAATATTAAACTACTAATTTCAAAACATGTCTCACATTCCCAGAGAAGAACGCCATCTTGTGTCTTTAAAATAAACCTCTTCGATTTCCAATAGTAAACAAGTAATATAAAAAAAAAATTAAAGTCAATTCCTACTTAAGTCAACAAAGAAACATTTTATTTTAGTTACTTTTTATTAAATAATTACAATTAATATAAATATGTATATACATATGACATAATCACAATATTAAGTGGCAAAAGAAATTTTTTTCCAGAGATCTACACGCTTCGTCATTGACGGTATTTATTCATAAATTTATATCCTACTAATTATCTTATATAAGAGAAATTTTTTCTCCCATGTAAAAATAAAATTAATTATTTGAAAATCAAATAAAAAATTTCATGCTTCGACGAAATTCGACCCGATGGCATGAAGATTCTACGCCAACACTCTACCAAATTTGCCATTATAAGACGAATGACATAAAAGAAGCATTGGCTTGTTTTTTAATTCGTCCGGTAAATTAAATGGGTGGAATGCAGTTTAGCCCAACCACCCTTGACGACAGGAATTATTTGGCGGTATTTTACCAAATGTGGCTACCCTGATCCGGTTCGCGGATTTAACGTTCAGCCAAAAAAAATCGCCAAGTTTGGCAGTTTTGGAAATCGCTCCAAGTGGTAGGGCAAAACTGCATTTTCACCAATTAAATTTAATTAACTGAATTAATATTTGAAAAAACTGTATTAACATCAAGTGTCATCCCCTACAAGTTTAAAAAAATGTATTTGAACTTGAGTGGATGAATAAAAAGTATTTTATTAACTATTGAAACATGATTATTTTATTAACTATTGAACAAGATATATATACAGAGAGTGTGAGCTAATAGTAGGAATTTAAAAAGATGAAAAAATTTACTTTCTTTTACCTAATGCTCCTTTATTTTTAAAATCAAGACATGAATCTAAACATAACTTTCTCATTTTCAAAATCACTGAACGAAATTTTTCCGCGTCGTGTATTTCATGTTTACTTTTCCTCACAATTAAGTCAAAGATGGGCCGAATCAATTTCCTTTTTTCCCCTTATTTTCTGTATCTTTTCTTCAACGTCAGTAAAGCTATTTTTATCATCACTACTCGTGTGTAGATACTTTTTTTCAACGCTAAGGTAAACATATTCACCAATGAAATTACATTACTTCCACGCAAGAGACTACAACGCCCCATTATTACTTCCTTCTCATCTCCCATTATAAATCTTGTTTATTATAGTCACGAATCTGTGGTGGTTTATTCAAGTAGATCTATACAAAGTAAAATCAGTCTGTTATTGATTACGGTAGCATAAAACAAATCTGTTTACCCTTTTCCGATGATGGAACTTAATAAGCATTAGTGGCGTAGTATTATAACTACAAGTATATAGAATAATCCAAATCAAAGAGCACTTATCAATGATTCCCTCAAAGGCTTTTAAACGAGAAGGTATTCATTTATTAAAGTTAATACATTAAAATTAGATGCATTGCAACACAACATATATTAAGCGATCTACTCTTCTGAGAAGTAAAGAAAATATTTCACTTTATATGCTATCAAATTCCCTTCGCAATACAATCCATTAAGAAGAATTAGAACTGAAGGAATACATTAATGTAAGTTTGTGATTTCCAACAGCATCAATAGCCCAATGAATAGAAAGTCACACATTGTTACAATATAAACAAGCCTTAATAATATAATAAGTAAGTGGATAAACAAGTTATATGTTATTCAGATCTATGAATAAACAAAATATAATCCCTAACCAACTCTATTTATTCCAATGGAACACTTTTCTCATCTGATCTAACGTTTTATATAATAATTTGATATTTGTCATACCTAACCAATCGAGTTCGAGTATTCAGAAAATTTATAGACGAGGGTCCGAATCTCTACCTTTCGTACATCCTCTCCGAGATAACTCATAAAGCTCTTTACTCTCAGCACAGGTATGATACAGATATCTCGCACGATCTCTACTACTAAATAAACTACGAACTCTACTGTTAAACGCTTTATTGCTTATATACGCATCTCCTCAATGATATTCATTTCACTCTAATAAATCTAATCTAATCCACATTTCATTTATTGCTGGAGAATCTTAATTCAACAATATCCCATTAAAGAGCCCCAAATTGCCAGATGAAGCGGGAATGGTTGGTTTTATTAACATCGCACAAGAAGCAACACGAGAGCAAAAGGCGACGGACCTCGTAATTTTGAACCTCGGTTAAGTGACGAGGACGACACCTGAGGTAGCACACTCCTTTCCTAACTCCTACACCATACCAACGGGTGGACTTTGAGCCCCAACAGATTTAACGTGCATCAGCCCCGGCTACACGGCGGGTCTTTAGTGGCATCAAGACTGAACCTGCGACTCGAAGAAAACCGCCAACCGTGAGTCCACATCCATGACCACTAGGCTACCACGGCTGCCGTAACATCTAGGATACCGCGGCCGTAGATGAAGGGAGGAAACATGAAAGAAATCGCATCGAAAGACAATAATTGAATTGAATATTCTTTATGACATTCTAGATTCTGATTTTAATAATGAATTCTAGTACTGTTACGAATGCAGCTCTTTAGACACTAAAAATACTTAATTTCTCCTAATCTGCATGGTGTTTCTTGAAATTTTATACCATGATAATTATTTGTTCTATTTATTCATTTAAAAATGTTTTAATAAAGTAGCATCAATATTACGAGTAGCAGAAAAAACAATATGCACAGATTGAAAATTATATAGTCAGTATTAAAATGAAAATCTGTTTTCTGAATTTTTTATACCCATCTTTGGAAAAGTGTTTAAATAAAAATGAAGTACTTTTCCTAACTTTAAGCTTTTAAAAAATGTTCGTCAAGCTCTATGACTAAACGATAGAAACCTTCTAACTTACTTTGGTTATAAACTACGTTACAGTGGTACCCAACCTGTTATTGTTACTATCACCTCGCCAACGATGATTAAATCGAATCGAGGTTTTGAATCAGGATTCCACAAAGCACATATGATAAAGAATAATAAAAACAGTTATCCATTAATTTAAACCAGAAATTAAGAGAGAAAAATACCAGCTCACATACACGGGTGTCGCCCTCTACACTTGAATATGGATCAAAATTAAGAAGTCCGATCTCATCAGCCCATCGGCATCGTTTAGTGCGATGTTAGTTCAAGCCTACTGATGCCATATAAAGAATATAAAGACATACTTTTATATGTCTGGTATATATATATAT
>BMAW01065306.1:577429-602833 GCA_019974015.1 Nephila pilipes | reverse complement strand
GTTTTTTTTTTTTTTTTGGCTGAACGTTAAGTCCGTAAAACAGAGCAGGGTAGCCACATTTGGCAAAATACCGCCAAATAATTCTTGTCTCCAAGGGTAGTTGGGTTAAGTTATATTCCAACCATTTAATTTACCAGATGAATTAATTAATTTTAGTTAGTTTTAACGTTTTTATGTATTTCACTTGGTGTGTGTCTGTCTGTGTGTGTATCAGTGTGTCATCAAATTTTCTATCGTTAATTTAACCAACTTCCCATCAAGCCAGAGCTCTGAAATTTTGGGAACCGTTCTTATTTGCCTAACAATGCAATATTTAGATATTTGCGACCGGTTTTAACTAATATTTCAATAATTTTCTTTAATAAACTTTGCCACCACATAAAAACGTTGGTTTTTATCTCGAATTATTATTATTTTTTTTACTTTGGTACTAAATTTAACGAATTAGCATAATTTATGGTGCTAGCGAGAGCTAAACAAATTGCAAGCTAAAGTATGGGGATCTTCCGCAATCTATTTATTAAGATCAGAATCACATTTGTCTTAATTATTTAATTACTTTTAATATGCTATATTAAAATTATACACAAGTTCCCTCTTGTCTAGAGATTCAATGAGAAAATCCAATTTTCTTTTTGACTGTGTAAGTCCTATATTTATGATCACAAGTTTCGTTTTGGGGATTTTCGAGTTTCGACGTTTGTTGATTTTATACCTCGTGAAGGGGGAGAGAGTTGTAGCTTGAGAGGCTGGCGGCAATTCCGAACCCTGGACCAATAGGTCCAATGAAAAGTTTATCAGTCGCCTTTTGCTGAGCCTTCACCAACCAGGCTGAAATAGACGTCTCGTTCGGGTTAGTTAATAAGCCGTTTTAACTTTTGGCGTTGTTATGGAAGAAAGTCGCTGTATTCTCACCCTCCAGTATCATTGTGATGATACCAAGAGAAACATTTGTATTTGTAGAGAAGGTTGCTTTTTTAACCATTGCTACAAATTGATACACTTCCCCTTCCTGTTGAATTGAGCTTAGCGGGGAAAAATTTTCCATTTGACGTCATCGACTGTTTCTAGTTGAATGATGGGTCTGTTCGACACGTGAGCCAAAGCCGGAAGATCATTTGTAGGGATTTAAGTGCTGTTGTCTCAGTTAGACATACAGAGGCAAGTGTTTTACGTCGAGAGCAGATGCAATTAATAGTTATAGGTTGCGTTGCCCTCTAGTGTTCAAGTCCTGAGTCACCACTTCGGCGGATGATGTTTTTCAGAATTCGTGGAGAGGCAGAGAGATGTGTTTGGCCTTGAAGTGCTGGCAGGTATCGAACCCTGGACCAGGATTTATCGATTTAGATGCTACATAAGGACTATTGGCAACGGACTTAGTAATTTTTAACCTCACTCATACGACGAGGATAACACCTGAGGTGGCACTCTCTTCTCTGAACTTCCACACCACACCAATGGTAGGACTTGGGACCTTGACCAGATTTAACGTGCATTAGTCCTGCTTCACAGCGGATCTGTAGTGGCATCAAGATTCCAACCCCCAATTGGACAAAAACAACGCCGGTCACCAGTCGGCGAACCTGACCACTAGACTGCCACGGACACTTGATTTGCTAAAAAGTGACAAAAAAGCGACAACAGTTCTTATATTTATTTTTATTATTTGAGGAAAAGGAAGAATATAAATTCGTCAAAATTAGGATTATATAGTAATTAATTCAATTTATATGCTATTCCCCCTTCTTAATTCTTAAAAACTATTTTCAAATATCCCTCATAATCTACAACTCTTGGGAAAGTGTAGATTCCAATTGAGATTGTTTATTTAACGTCCCATTTAGAAGCAACATGAGGGCTATTGGCAACGAACCTCACAAGTTTGAACCTCGATCAAGTGACGATGACGACACCGGAGCTGAAGCCCCACTCTCCAAGCTTTCACACCATGCTTAAGGGAGGACTTAGAGCTCCGACAGATTTAACACACACTAGCACTGCTACACGGCGGGTTTTACTGACATCAGGACTTGAACCCACGAATCGATGGACACAACGTCGGTAGCGAGCTCGCGACGATGACCACTCGGCCATCGCGGCCGCGTCATTGTAAGAGGATAATCGCATACAGTTATTGTAGTTTTAGAAACTGATTCGCTTATATACTTTAATTAATGAATCGCTTAACAACTGAACTTTCCCGCAGGTATGAGCCTATTTCGTATTTTATTTATTATTTCTTCGTATAAACTGAGATGCTTTTGAAAGGAAGCATGTATCACTAGTCTCATTTTCAATCTAGCCGTTTGCATTTCCTACAACACGGTTGCTAGCATCACTGTTGAACTCTCATGTTACGTATAGCATACATGCATGTTCAGTGCTAATCTATTCTAGAGTAACTAGAAATAGTTTAGCACTGAGCAACACTAGAGCTATAGGCGAAAACTCTAATAATTTTATGCGACAGTCAAATGACGAGGGCAATACACTTTTTATCTTCTTCTAAGCGTATACACTATTGGAAAATTTTGAAATCTAGTTCCGTCTAGCGAGCAGCAGATCTATTATTATGCAAGATGAATATTTTGTAAAATCAGGACTCGAACTCGTGGGTAGATATAGACATCGCCATCCAAGAACTGGCGCCCAAAATTAACCAGCCACTACGTGCCAAATGGTACAGAGAATAATGGTATCGAGGAGAATAAGAACTGGCCAACAAGAATCGTAGAAATCAAGTAGTTGTTTCTAGCGCTCAATGTCTTGAATGAGAATGTCGCCCCTAACCACATTAAAAAACGTTAAGGAGAATACAGATACGGTTATCGTTCTGTATGGATAGGTGTTTTGGGTATTACTCGCTAAAGAGACGAAACGAAGAGAATGACGACAACTAAACTGCAAACCATAAGTCGGTGTTACCTGCAACTCTTAAGTTTCTCAACTCTCAAATTTTATGTTGCATTCCGATTTAGGATACCTTTCAACGACTAAAAAAATGCCTCGCCGCAGGATTTAAGTTCATTACAAGCAACTATAAGAGTTTGAAAGAGGTCGTATCATTGGATTGAAAGAGGCAGATTGGGCAAATCGGAGTGCCTGATTCATCGTTATAAACCATGAGACGTGCGACCCGTACACGAATGTCCACCTTGGCCATTCACAGAAGGTTGATAGAGAGAAATCTACACTCGTACCGACGACTAAGCTACTTGCCACTCATGCTTACACACTGTCGGGCCAGATTACAGTGGTGCTTGACTCGATCAGGTTGGAATGATGCTGACTGGGGACGTATAGTGTTTAGAGATGAATCCTGCTTCCAACTGACGATCATCGAAGACGTGTTTGGAGACGCCCACGGCAGCGTGACAATCCTGCTTTCACCACTGCACGCCACACAGGCACTCAACCAGGAGGGTCTGGGGTAACATTTCCCTTGATAGCCGGACACCTTTGGTCGTAATTAGAGACGCACTTTCAGCACAGCGGTACGTCGACGTCATTCTGATACCTGTTTTGCTACCGTTTCTTTGGCAGTCCACTGCTCTATGAACTGTCTTACAGCTTGTCAAACACTTCCTTGGCCAGCCAAATCTCTCTCCAATCGAACATGTCTGGGACATGATGGGAAGGTGTCTGCATATACCAGGAAATATTGATGACCTAGACTGAGAATTGGAGCAAATTTGGTAAGAAATAATGTAGGAGACCATCAGGGAGCTTTATCAATCTATGCCAAGTAGTGGGGCAGCTTGCATCCAGGCTAGAGGTGGATCAACCCCTTAATGAGCTCGTTACTTTGTAACTATGTAACTCTGAAATAAATAAATAAATTTTTCTGAAATTTAAATCATTTTCTATCCTTTACTTTATTATCCTTTCCGCCTATTTCTGTCTCCATCGTACAACTCTTTCTAGGTGCGTCATTTTTTTTTTGTTATAGTGTATTTCAAAGAACGTATGGTATAACTCTAAATTTTGCATAACATTTTGAAATTTTGAATTAACTCATTGGTGCGTCGTGGTTTTTTTTTTTTTGTTATAGAGTGTAATAATTAAGAGCCCAGACGTTCCTTAAATACGTTCCGTTCAGAGTTATCATGAATTTTAACGAACTATAAGTGTCAATTCAATATTTATTCGTTAAAGAAACATCTCATTACTATATCTTGTATTAAGCTAGATAAAGCTGCTTAAACAAAAGAAATGGACAAAAATAACTCATTATATACGAGTATCTCGAATCATTACTTTTGAATGAATATTCAATGATATAAGAGCTTCCTTTTAATGGTTTTAAAATAAGGTATTGGGAAAATAATGTTTCTTTGAGTTCTTACTCAAGCAGAGAAAAAGCAACTCGAGTCACCTATCATTACACATGAGTATTACCAAGCATTACCATGTATTTTTGGTATCCTTATTTTATTTGTCTACATTTATATGATTACGAGACTCGTACGCAAGTCATCAAATGAGTTAGAACAGAGTCGTTCTTCATTCTATATGTATGTGTATATTGTGATTAAGCACGAACATATCCTATTAGAGATATCCGTTCATCATGAAAATGTCTTATGTATTACATCGAAAATGCTACTCTGAACTAAAATATGACCACATAAGCTTTTTGTAATAAAGTATTACTTTCAATTACCAATTCTTTTGATGAATGTAGGATATCGGAAATGTAATAGCCTGAAACGAAAATATGGAAAATCTCATTACGGTAAAGCCTTAATGCGTGTGTTCATAAATAAAAATTCATCATTTGTATCCAATACATTCGATGAAATTCATTTCTCTTCCGCTCTCCCAATTTTTGTAATTATTCGAATTGAGTTATGACCTAGAGTGAATTTTGAATCTCATCCTGAAAAACCATCGCAGTGATCCGATCACGATTTCCCGAAGATGTCTCTCAGTGATGCAATTATCAAATATTTCCCGAAGATAATCTGTCAAAAGCTTTTGATTATTTAGGCGGTGTCTCAAAAACAAGCGTCATTATATTTGAGTTTTTTTTTTTAGCGTCACACAAGAAGCAACACGAGGGATACTGGCGACGAATCTCGCATTTTCTTAAATATCACTATTTAATTGAGTTTCAAAAAGCAGTCGAAGCCAATTTCTTATTTAATTATTTTCAATTTCCAATTTTTATTATTATTTGATTAGCCAATTTCCTATTTTAATTATTATATTTATTTTATTATAGCTAAGAGAGAGAGAGCATTTCCACACTTCGGGAGATACAACTCCGCCGTTGGATAGAGAAGAACGAAGAGAAAGAATTTTCTCTTGTTCGATGTTTCATAGCAGGGGGTTTTATACCAAACTACGTGTGATGAATGGAGGGATTTTAAGGGCAGACATAAGCTCTAGCTGGGATAATCCCTAGAGATCTGAAGCCATGGGAACAGCTGACATTAAAGTTTCTAAGAGCGCGTGATTGCATAAATTAAGTTAAAAAGGAATGGTATCAGGAATTAAGAAAGAACGTTTTACTTTTAAGTGAGCGAATGGGAAAAATTAGGAAATTAAATTATTATTATGAGAAACAAATACGAATTAAAGTTAAATCATTATATATATATATATATATCCTTATAGTGCTCCATGCGAATCTTCCATTGTTCGTAGTGATGACATTGTTGGAGTGCCTAACCCTGTTGGGCTTTAATCTCCGATATGATATGTATAGCTTAATTACTTCAAGTGCCCAGTGCAATTAGGTATTTTGATATATAAGGTAAATTAAGTGATTAAATTTTTTTTTAAATGACTGAGAACTTAAGTTAAGCGGAAAAATTAAATTTATTACATGAGAAATTGACTATAAATGATGATAGCTAAAGAGATTACATGAGAGGGGTGGGGGAATACAGGGTGAAGTGCGTTCGTCCAATCAGGAGGCAGCAGCTCTAGTTGTATCTGGAGTGGGTCTTCCATTGTTCGAAGCAGTGCTGGAAATCTTCTTCTATCAGCCCTTTCAGGATGCGTGCCGTTTCTCCTTTTACAGCTTCAACGGACTCGATTCCGGTTTCTTTCAATACAGATTTCACCTTAGGAAACAGATAGCAGTCGCATGGCGCAAGATCCAGCGAATAGTGGGGATGTAGAATTTGGATAGAAACCTTTTGACAGACAATGCAAAATGACTTGTCCTTCCACAATTCGGGTCATTTTTTCTTATTATTTCATGGAGTTCAGCAAGAACGTGAAGGTAGTAATATTGATTAATAGTTTAACCATTTGTAACCCAGTGAAAGCACATAATTTCTGAAATGTGGAAACGAAACAATCCCAATTCCTTTGAATTTTGATTTGCTCATTCAAACTCTTTTGGCTCTCGATAAAGATGGGCTCTACCAGTGCATGGATTGGTGCTTCGTTTCAGGATCATAAGAAAAAAGGCATGAATCATCATACGTTATTATCTTTTTCAATAAGTTTGAATTATTTTCAATGGCATTCAAATTGTCAGTGGAACAATTTTTTCTACCTTATTGTTGTACAAACATGAGAATTTTAGGTACCATTTTTGAACGCACTTTTTTGCATATTAAAATAGTTAGGTAAAATTTGGAGAACGAATTTTTTGTCGATTCCTACAGTCCCAGTAATGCTACGAATACTTAACAGACGATCACAGAGAATCCACGATATCGATTTTTTCGATATTCCCATTCGTTTCTGACGGGGAAAGGCGATCACGAATCCTCATGAGGGATGAATCATCTTCAATGTCTTCTCGGCCATCTGGAAACCATTTAAACCGCTAAAAAACAGTTGAACACGATAAACATTCATTGCCACATACTTCATTCGATAAATTATTAGTAGCATTTCTCAGGGAGGGTTGCATATTTCACGAGACATTTAACAACAATTCTTTGAATAATTGTTACACTTATCATTTATCTGGCGAAACAAGAAAATAAGTCTAATGCGAACAAAGGCTACGGCTATACGAATTTGCTTACAGAAGATAAAAGCACTGTATTCGAAAGACAAAACTGTACGCAATACACATACGCACACATGTATACACACACATACATATATATGTATGTAAATATATGTATATATATGTGTGTGTGTGTATATACGTATATATGTATGTATGTATGTATATGTATATATATATATATATACATACATATATGTATATATATGTATGTATATATGTATATATATATATATACATAACATACACACACATACATACATATGACATGGCTTGGGTTCCTCAGAGATATATCAAAATGCATTGAATTATGTAGTAGACTGCAGGTGACAAAATTATTCTTTATTAAATATGATTGTTACCAATGAGGGGAGAAGCAAAATTATCTTATATTAATATATAAGTTCTAAAGATTATGAAGCATAACCCTTTCACATAGTTACTCTTTAAAATTTACATACATCCAACAAATATCATTTTTCGTTTTGGTTCAATTTTGAATTTTATATATGTGTTTGAGACAATTTAAGTGAATATATTCATTAATTCAAACAGAAATAAGAAATAAAATTGAAAAGGTTTTTTTCTATACCATACAAAAATCAGAAAAAAATTTTATGTAAAAAAAATATTTTTAATTTAATTTCTTTTCAATAATGAAGACAAAACTTTGAGAGAAAAATAATTCTTCGAAATATTATTATCAAATAGGAACCAGAAAGATTGATTATTCATAACTATTGCAACTTATGGAAATTATTCCAACATTCATTATTAGGAATAATACATATTAAATATAACTGAGAAGCTAATCATAACTATTTTTAAATAATACTCGTACTTAAAGATTAATAAGTGAATGGACAACCAAAGTTTAGATCTATAAATAGTACCAAATAGAGATCTGGACATGTTCGAGCACCAGGTTTCGGAAAAAATCAATAATTCTATGCTCAGATAATTTATATTTAGAACTCGTTTGGTTCCTTGCAAATCCTCCAGAGAACTGAAATTTTCAAAGATTTAAGCGATAGTGGGAGAGTATAATCTGTTCCCACTCAGAATAATCATAAACAACGTTTTGCAGTTAGGTTTGCTGGCAATCGATTTTTAAGGATCTATAAGTACTTTATGTTAGTTTTTTTACTATGGAATTTTTTCTTACATTTCGTATAAATTAATAAATTTCATCTGTAAAACAATCTAATTTATTAACAGAAGCACAGCTACAGAACAAATCTCTCTCTCTCTCTCTCTCTCTCTCTCTCTCTCTCTCTCTCTATATATATATATATATATATATATATATATATATATATATCAGTCTTAATTAGCATGATCATATTCTCTTCTTCAAATAATTTCTAAGGACTGAAAATTCCCCTAGAGGACTGCTAGTGACAAGGTCGGGGGTAGACCCGTCACAAATTATTATCGCTCATCACATTTCATTGAAATAATTTTAAGCTTAATTGAATAACTATTAAAGTTCAGAATAATTTCTAAGATTTAAATATTTTGAACAACATTTTTCTTTTCAAAATAAATCATAAAATGTTAAATTAAGTATGTATTAAAGAATACTGAGAGAGACAAAAATAAAACGTCATCAATTAAACTTTATTTTCTGAATTTTTTGTCATAATTAAATGACTACCATTTGTTACTTTTAACATCAAAAAATACAAAGAAAGTGACATTATAGTTTATTTTTGACAGGTCTCTTATTTATCAACCGTTGTCCCCATTAGCATTGTGGGGAAGCTAGGAGAGGGAGGTGCCAGCTAAGGTGTCGTCCTCGTCACTTGACCGAGGTTTAAAATTACGAGGTCCATAGTCAATACTCTTCGTGTTGTTTCAAGTGCGACGTTGATAAACTAAAGCCAAATCAAACTGTTGTCAAAAGAGGATAAAGACATCTGTACTGATATATATTTCACTCTAATAACTTCCAAATCACGTTACGCAATTATTTTGAAACACATATCAGTTTATTTTAGTTTAGTTTCTTTTTATTAACGTCGCAATAGAAGCAACACGAGGGCTATTGGCGATGGACCTCGCAATTTTGAACCTCGGTCAAGTTACGAGAACGACACCTGAGCTGGCACCCCCTCTCCTAACTTCCACACCACGCTAACGGGAGGACTATGGACCTCGACAAATTTAACATTCATCAGCTTAGACTACACTGCAGTTCTTTAGCGGCCAAGGCTCGAACACACGACTGAATGAAAACCGCCGGCCTCGAATCCGAAACCATAACCACTAGGCTACCTCGGCCTAAACACATATCAGATTAAAGATAAGTTGAACTGATTATTTTTTTTACAACGTTTTTCTGAATTTCACTTGGTGTGTGTGTGAGTGTGTGTGTGTGTGTGTGAGTGTGTGTGTCATCAAATTTTCGATCGTTAATTTAACCAACTTCCCATCAAGCTAGAGCTTTGAAATTTTGGGAATCGTTCGTACTGGCCTAACAATGCAATATTTAGACGTTTGCGACAAGTTTTAACTAATATTTCAATAATTTTAATAAGTCAAAATATTCTTTCCTCTCGGCGCTTTTAGGATTGAGGGAAAAATTTCTTTCCCCCTCTGGGAACACCGGGCACTCCCCACACCACATGAGGCCTCGTAAAACTATTGTACTCACAAAGGGGAGATACTATCTCTCCTTTACTATCTCCGAGATAGTAAGGGTTGCTGACTTTTAGACAGTAATCATTCGCAAGAAAGAAAGTTTCCAATATTTGGCACCATGTCTTATCACAATAATTTTTTCTGAATTCTGGCTCCGATTTTTTTTTAATAGAATGACTTACAAATTTTCAAATGCATGTTTTGATTTTATGAGTATTATGAATTTTTTAATACGCTCACAAATATCTCTTTTTTAGTAAATTTTAAAGTTAAAAATAACCAACAGTTTTAACTAATATTTCAATAATTTTCTTTAATAAACTTTGCCACCATATAAAAACGTTGTTTTTAAAAACGTTGGTTTTTATATCGAATTATTCGACCATTGATGGTGATTTGACCGCGGTAGTTGAGTAGTCATTGTCGGGAGCTTGCAGTCGGCGTTTTTCCATCAAATCATAGGTTCGAGCCCCGGTTCTTATAAATATCTACGGTATAGTCAGTAAATCAATCACCAATCGGATGACTTAATGTTTACTAATGTAACATAAGAATGAATTCGTGATTGATTGAATGATTGGCTATTTGAAGTCGCTCTAAGAAGCAACAAGAGGGTTATTGGTGAAGGACCTCGTAATTTTAAACATCGGTCCAGAGACGAGGACGATTGCTGAAATGATACTGCCCGCTCTATGCTTCTACACCACGTCAACGTGAAGAATTTGAGACCCGACATATTTAACAGTCATCTTCTTCATGACACTAAGGATATACATTGGAGCAAAACCTCGAACTCTACTCCATTGAAACAATGATGGCTGGAGATCAATACCTTTCGCTACCGAGTGTGCATAATATTTATTACGAAATATTTGAATTATTGAATAACATTACAAATGAAATAAGAGCGTATAACTGCACAAAATCTTAGGAACTTGCAGTTATCGTTTTTTATCGTAGATAAGGTTGTTTTTTTTTTTTTTTTGAACAATTTTTTTGTAAATGAAGACTATGCTGTATACTGATTTCATTATTGTTCTGAATTGTATTACATATAAAATGATAATTATACTATATAAATATCATTTTGTTTGTTTCGCGCAATGCAGTCTTCATTCAGTAACAATTCTACATATCAGGACAAATGCTCTATGTTCAGATTTTTTTTTAAAAAGTTGAATATGTTTTTACTTTCGACATAAACTGCCCTTTTTTAATTTAGTGACTCAGCAAACATCTTTGAATATCAAATATAACTCCCTCCATGTAGGGAACTGGTGCACGTTAAATTTGTCAAGGTCCTAAGTTCTTCCGCTGGCGTGATGTGGATTAGTTTAGTTTAGTTTAGTTTTTATTAACATCGCACTAGAAGCAACACGAGGGCTATTGGCGTCGGACCTCGTAATTTTGAACCACGGTCAAGTGACGAGGACGACACCTGAGCTGGCACCCCATCTCCTAACATCCACACCACGACAACGGGAGGACTTTGGGCCCCGAACAGATTTAACGTGCATCAGTCCCGGCTACACGGCGGGTTTTTGGCAGCCAAGGATCGAACCCGCGACTGAACGAAAACCACCGGCCGTTAGTCCACGACTTTGACCACTAGGCTACCACGGCCCAGGCGTGATGTGGAAGTTTGGAGAGAAAGCTGCCGGCTCAGGTGTCGTTCTCGTCACTTGACAGAGGTTCAAAATTACTGAGATACGTCACCAACATCCCTCCTTTTTCTTCTATTGCGACGTTAATAAAGAGTCAATCAATCAATCAAACTTAATTCAGAAAAAATAAATTGTGAATATATCTTATTAAAATTACCCGTAAAAAAAGAATTTGCTAAGCAACTTTACTTTAAATAAATCTGCAGTACTTTTACATGAAAAAGATACAAATTAAAGCATTAAAATATGCTTACCTAAAATGTAATAAAATGAATCACAGTAATAAAATGAGCTAATTTCTTTGTAAAATTATTCATTGAATGCACTGACAGGATAAATATTTTGACTGCAGTTAAAATAAATGTGAGAAGATAAATCTGATTTTTTTGGAATTTGTGAAGGTTAGAAAAAATATGTTGTATTTTAATACACATTAAGCCTCATACTGAACACGCAAATCTCACCTGCGGTACTAATTTTAATTTCTTCGGGGGATTTTTGAAATTTTTTTTTTTTATTAAAATCTCGTTGTAATATTTTGCAACATCTTGTACATATGTTTTGCTTTATGTCTATTTTTATATAATTTTTTTTCATGTCCACTGGGAGGGATCAATTATAGGAAAGAAATTCAATCAGCCCAGCCCACATCAAAATGTGTCCTGGAACCAAATAATCATCTAGTACGTGCCATATCCATTAAAACATGTCCGCGGGCGAGGACACGGCACTAAAAAATAGAAAATGTCTACCCGTGTGCAATTGGGCTGAACATGTAAGAAAACACGATAGTTGCAACGAAACGCATCGCTCAAAATCAAAAATAAGAATATAATGCATTATTTATTCCATTACTGTATTAATTTTACATAGTAAGTTTATTGTATTCTATACCATAGATTTATTTTTTTCTCATGGAAAAAGAAATTTTAAAAATAAGACAGAGCAAAAATCTATAAAATACAAATATAAGAATTATTATGTAGAATTATAAGCTTATTTCATCAACAAAAAAAATCCTCAAAAATATTTGAAAAAAATAATGAGCTTTTTCTCAAAAAAAAAAAAAAAAAATTCTAAGAAATCTAGACTCAATTTGATAAACTTCATAGTTCAGATCTTGGGAAGACAAACTCTCTCACAAGAAATATTACAAACCAAAAGCAATTGTTTCTTATTAAATAATTAATCAACACAAACTTTAAATCATAAAGAAAATAATCAACTTAACTGAAATGAGAAGCAAAGTGGCCGCGGTAGCCTAGTGTTAGCGGACTAGCGGCCTGTGGTTTTCGTCGAGTCGTTGGTTCGAGCTTTGATGCCACTAAAGATCCACCGTGTAGTCGGAGCTGATGTACGTTAAATCTGTCAGGGCTTAAAGTCCTTCCATTGGCGTGGTATGGAGGTTATGAGAGGGGAGCGTCATCGCTGGTGTCATCCTCGTCACTTGACCAAGGCTCAAAATTACGAGGTCTATCGCCTGGACAGTGTTGCTCCTGGTGCGACTTCAATCAAACAAAATGAGGAGCAAATGCGAGGTGAAAATCGAAGAAATTTCGATGTATTATAAAATTAGTCTAAATTTAATGCGTTCCAAACTAAATCCCCTCCAGCTACAATAATTGGTGATGTTTTGCTACAAAACTCTCTAACTATCTCTCATTACAAAAATTATCTGTCCTTTAGACCGCATTTGGAAGAGCGTAAACCCTTCCGAGTCAAGCCACTCGCGGAAATGATGCCATTCCATTCTAAACTGCGAATTCCCTTTGATCTGCTCCAAAAAGCAACAGCAGATTTGACGCGGTGAGCAGTTTTTTGTTGCTACTTGACTCAAAATTGTATAGACACTTTAAGAACACTAGGATAAAAACTAGAAAAGTATTCCCCCCCCCCTTTAGGTGTTGGCATATTTTACTTAAACTATTTTGAAATAAACGTGAGCTCGTAAGAAGAAGTGGAAGCAACAGAAATGAATTCAATTATACTAAATAAATCAACCAAAATCAAGAAGAACATCATTTGATTTTTTTGAAAAATGAAACAAAAGAAAAGCACTTTAAATTGAAGCAGCATTTACACGCGTTCGTGTAGTTTACTTTATACTGCGATGCTCATTCCATAAAAACTTGCGATTCTTTTCATAAAAATCTAGCTCTTTTTATAAAACAATTATAAGAATGTTGTGAGGACTTTCAAACACTTGGAAGAACATGAATGTTGAAGCTAGCTTCTTGAATATCTTACAAAGATAAATAAATAAATAAAAAGATTATATACCAAACCGTCTTAGTAATCCTATAAAAATATTATTTTGATATGGATATTCGCATATATTCTTGTATACTGCTGAAGCTACGTAATATTTATGACAGCAAACTATCATTCGTATATTAGAGAAAAGCCTATTAAAATGAAATAAAGAATTAAAATAAGAGTAAATAAATAAAAAAAAAACAGAAGAAAGAATTTTGAGAATAGAATTACGCTCATAAGTATTATGTTTGAAATACACATACCTCTTCGAAATGAGGAATGTGAAAAAGATAGGCAAAGTCATTCTAGATCTGTGATTAGTTTTCCAGTATAATTTCAGAGAAATAAATTAAATCCGGTTTAAATTTAAACATTCCAGCAAAACTAGTTGTTTCTTATCTAAAATAGTTTGCGTTTGGAATCGTTTAAAGTATACAAAAAAGGTATAAAATTCATTTCACAAATACAAAGTATTTTGCCCATTCACAATAAAAAGAATTTTTATTAATTATAGTACAAAATTAATGTAAAGCCATGATTAAAAAAAATAATCTTCTAAATAAATGGATCGATTTATTTTAATTTGAAAAAAAAGAATTAGAATGCTTGAAAATAGCAGATTTTTTTCTTAAATGATTCATAATATCGTTCAATTTTTGAGAAGAAATTCTGATAATTGACTAAAGACAAAAAATTGAATAAAAGCATTCTGAAATTTTTTGAAAATAATATATTCCACTTGTTTTGTCAGCCCATTCAGCACCTTCCAAAACATATGCTGCAAGGGACATGCGATTTTTCTTTATTATCATACAATTAAATACAACAATGAAAAGTTAATGAACGTAAACAAAACGGACCAAAAAAGTAAGACAGGTATTTGATCAACAAACATTCTTGATAGAAGCATAAAAAAGTTTAAAATTTTCTAATGAGAAAAACTTCAAATTATATAGAGAGTAGTCCAGAGAGAGAAACGAAAAAGTGTATTATTATCATTATTTTCCAGAAGATAAATGCATTCTTAAATTAGCATCCGGAAAGTTTCAAAGGAAAAAGGACAATTCTATTCTTTTCTGATAAAAATATAATTCGACTTGCCTTGACATCATGATTGAATAGCTATTATCAATGGTTTATGTTATTTCTACCTAAATTTTTTTTTATACTTTCATCAAAATATATCCATTTTTTTTTTCGAAAACGAATTCATTCTGAATTATTTATAAATGATGATTAATACTTCAATTAATATAAGGTCACCTTGAAAAGTTCAAAATAGCTCGCGTCGAAGTATCAATTTTCTACAACGCAAGAATTCGTAAACCATGTTAAAAAACTGAAACAAGCATGTTACCAGAACAGAAATAGATGTACTCGTATTACCAGACATATACTTAGAAATAAAATTTTGATAAGAGTTTTATTCCAAAGAGTATGAATTAGTTTGTTTAATGCTATCAGAAGCAACACAAGTTAGCTTTACATACTGATATTTTTGATTCTGGTCTCGGTTTTTCTCCAATCATTGAATATTTTATGGAAATTAATATTTCAAAGAATAAAAAAATGTTTTAACTTATTTTCATCAGTTAAACTATATTAATATGATGAAAATAATATTTTTTTATCTCTATGAAACGCGAACCAATGTTTAATTAATTTTCAACGCAAAACTTCAAGCGCAATTCTAGGAAAATATTTAATTGTTCCATAAAATATAACTTTCTATTTTTGCTTTGAATTCATTTGAAGTTTATAAATTGCAATACTTAACGAAAATTAATTACATAAACTCCTGCGCTGCAGAGATTATTTTATTCGAGGTGGAGAAAGTGTTGTATTTCACGACTCAAAACTCATTAAAAACATATTTTTAGCAGGGAAAGGAGAAAAAAATATTTTGTTCCGTGAAACATTATTCTTAACTGAACTAAAATCAATATACAAAATTCCTAAATTGACGTTAAAAGTATCTGAGTTCAAATAACTAAGACCTAAAAATAATCCTCCATCAACAACAAAAAAAAAAAAAAAAAAAAAAATTAATCGTTTCGAACAATTTTTCACTGACGCAATCCCTTTTAGATACAAAGACTTGAAAATTTCAAAGATACATTTATTTTTTCTCAAAATAAGATTTTTTTGTCACATTCATTGAAACTTATTTTCATACTTATAATAATTTCTGTACCACACATGCAGATGATACTTGCTAAAGATGATTTTCAGATATGAAATTATTCGTTTATGAAGCAAAAACATTATTTGTAACAGATTATTTTCATACATATAATACATAATTTTCAATAAACAATACTTCGATTAATTAAAATATTGTGTCCTTTTAGTTACATATCAAAATTTCGAGTCAGTTAAAATTACATTCTCTTCGGTGTAGACGGGGATGATTCGGTGTTGGGAAAACCGCCTCCTCCCCCAACAAAAACTCAAGTTTAGTTTTTATTAACGTCGCACTAGAAGCAACCTGAGAACTATTGGCAACGGACCTCCTGATTTTGAACCTGGGTCAAGTGACGAGGACGACACCTGAGCTGGCCCCCCTCTCTCCGAACTTCCACGCCACGCCAACGGGAGGACTTTGGGCTCGGATAGATCTAACGTGCATCAGCCCCGGCTACACGGCGGGTCTTTGGCGGCCAAGGATCGAATCCGCGACTGAACGAAAACCGCCGGTCACGAATCCGAAACCATGACCACTAGGCTACCGCTGCCACCAACAAAAACACAAAGTGGACCAAAATCACGTTCCAAAATAATCATCCAATTCGCGTTAACTTTAGAACCACGTTATTTACAAAAAGTATCTCATTCATGTCATAAGATATCCGAAGTGTACTTCAATTCGTGGAAAAAAAAACCTGGAAGAAAGTTAATATTATCAACATTTTTGCTTTCTCGTATATGGCCACGATAGCCTAGCAGTCATGCGTTCAATCCCTGATGCCATTAAAGATTCTCCATTTTCCAGAGCTGATGCATGTTAAATCTGTCAAGATTCCAAGTACTCTCAATGGTGTTGTGTGGAAGTTTGGAGAGGGAAGTCCCAGCTCAAGAGTCGTCCTCATCATTTCACCGAGATTCAAAATTACGATATCCGTCGCCAGTAGCTCCCGTGTTGCTTCTATAGTGTGATCTTAATAAGCAATTACATATTTTACGTGTATAACCTTGTCATTGCTGAAGAAAATGGTAGCAAGTTTTTCCATAAAAACATGGTTTATTCAAACACAACGTAAAAAAACAGGGTTTATTTACACATAGCATAAATTAATAACGAAGAAAATAATATCAAAGCAATAACATCTCTTTCTCGGTTTTATAACAACACTCTCATTCTTCATATACATATCTGCCAATTGTCTCACATCTTTCAACTTGATGATGATGTTGATTTCTGCTGGCGCCTAGGCCGTTTGCGACCTTCAAGTCCGTATCTTGCAACAGTAATGAAGAATGGCTGTTTGTAGAAGATTTATCATGCTGGGTAGTTAGTCAATGAAGTCTATTGGATTTGAAGCTTGAAGAGTTGAAGAAATACGAGGACGATTCAGATAGTAAGGAACGTTTCCGTCTGAAGTTGCAAGGCGCCCTCCGATCACGTATATTTTGGTGTCTGCGTGCTAGGCATCTCAGTCGGCGTCTAGCCATCACAACAGGAACATTTCCACGCTGCCCGTTTTTTTCGATATTCAAATTTAAAAAGTGCGCTGCAATTGAAAATCCCGCCAGTTGTGAGGTGCTGTCTGTGATACGGTTTTTGCTTTCAAAAAACCTAAAACCTATGGAAATTTATCGGCAAGTGTGTGAAGTGTACGGAAACAACATAATGAATGAAAATTCAATATGGAAATGGTGCATTCAGTTTAAAAATGGCTGAACTAACTTTCCTGATGAAGAGAAGAGTGGACGCCCTAGCATTGTGACTGACGAACTGGTCGCTAAAGTTGATGAAAAGATTCGTGAAAACCACCGTTTCTCAATAACGGAGCTTTCGCTTAGTTTTCCACAAGTTTCACGGACTTTGTTGTTTGGAATTGTCATACAAAAGCTAGGTCACCGCAAATTTTGTGCAAGATGGGTGCCGAAATTGCGACGACGACAAGGAGCTGCGGGTGCGCGTCACGGAATGACTGAGATAGCAAGCGGCAGAATTCTATGACGAAGGAATTTCAAAGCTTGTCCACCGCTATAAGTGCTTCAATTTGTTTGGTGACTATGTAGAAAACTAGAATTTTAGTCGCTCTTTCTGATGTATATAATAATTTTTTTTCTTCTTGTACTTAGTTTCTTTTTAATTCCAAAACGTTCCTTACTTTCTTAATAGCCCTCTTATACGGATAATTGAAAAATGAGCCTTAAGTTTTGCTGTATTTTTGTTTGAATAGAAGGTAAGGTACTAAACAAGCTGCCAGGAAAGGGGAACAAATTAATCCGAAAAACTATTGAAGAAAGTGGAAATTTTTAATTTGCGTGCACTGTATGGGAATGACAAGTAGTTGAGCTAAAAGGCGGAATTTCTGTTGGTAGGTGAGTAGAAAGAGGGGTAGGCTGAAGAATCGAAAGTGCTCCAAGGAGAAGGGGTAGAATGTTGAATGGAAAAAAATTTCGTAGGCATTTAAAGATGTGTTAAAAATAGCAAAGTTGAATTAAAAATGAATCTTAAATTAATGGTAGTTCATAGTAGACCTGAAGTACTTTTCTGGGTTTTTTGGTGAGGTGATTAATAGAGCATTGGTTTTGTTCGAGGGTTTGAAAGTTAAGATTTTAGATGTTTGTAGGATATTATTAAAGAAAATAAAAGAGAAGTCTTGGATATGAGTGTTTGCGAAAGGTGGTTTTTTTAAGAGTTCTTCTAATTTGGATGTTTTTCATGAACTCTCTATCTAGCTTTGGAAATCATAAGGGGGAAGCAACAGGTCAGGTGTTGTCCTCATCAAATTATGAGGTTCAAAGTTATGAGGTCCGTCGCCAATAGCGCTCGAGTTGCTTCTAGTGCGACGTTAACAAAAACTGAACAAAACTAATTGGAAATCATACGTAGAAGGGAATTTTGTGCTATGTTGTATGGATATTTGATTTGGTGACATACGCCCACTCGGGGCACGCTAGCTAATAACTGGTCGCATAACAGAGGTATAGAGAAGTATCTTGTTTTCTAAAGACATTTTAGAGTGAGTGGGGGAGTGAATGTAAAGGTTATTGGCGCAAGAGCCAGATATGGCTTTGCTGCGCCAAACAAGATTCAACTGTGGTCTACACGTGAAGAAATTTAAGAAAAGACTAATTGGTTGACAAGAAGGAGGGTCAAAAATAGAGAAGGATCGCTAGGGTATCCCGGGAATGCGTCACCCGTGTTTACTAAAGACAGTAAACCCCATGGGAAAGAAAAAGATCACTAAGGTGCCTCGGGGTCATGATGCCCATACTTATCCGAAGAAGGCAAGTCCCTGAGGTCCCCTGATATAATCCTCCGGGGCAGGGCGCCCGGCTATACCTCTAGACGCTGGGTACCCATTTTAGTCGCCTCTTACGACTGCATGAGCTACAGTGGGACTATTCTATCATTCCCTATCACACACGGGTCAAAGACATTTTAGAATTTCGGCATATTAGAGGGTAGAGTTTACAAGTAAGTTCCGGAGCTCTGCATGCAAAACAATTTTTTTAATCCTGTGGGAAAGTGTGAAAATAACAAACTAAGAAAAAAAGATTTGTTTACATTGCATTACATAGAACAAGCTACTTTAGACATTTACATTTTTTGTTGCACAGGGCGTACTAATTGTCGGATTTTGACGTGGTTTGCTTTAAAATGTTCCTAACATTCAACACTATTTTTTGAAAACAAATTTGAAAAATCGAAATTTTGAAGTTGCAAAGGTACTAAGTCCTAAACTCTTTAAACCCTGAACATCAATGTACAGTGGCTCAAACAATTGAGGATACACCTTACTTTCACTTGATAAATCCAACTTTTAATGAAAATAACACATTAACTAGAATAGAAGACGTATTTTTACTTTTACACGTAATAAAAGGGTTAATTTACAGTAAAAATAACGAAAATCAACAAAAAAACATCTAAAATTAAAAGTTTCACAAATATTTGAAGTAAACATAGGCAGATCTTTACCTCAAAAAATTAAGGATACACCAATGAAATTTTTTCGATATATTACATGCATAGACAGTATCAGTATTTTGTTACATGTCCTTTGGCTTTTATAATGTCCTCCAAACGTCTTGGTACCGATTCGACCAATTTTTTAGTGGTATCTGGAGATATTTTATCCCATTCTTCTTGTAACACTTGCTTTAAATGGGCTTTGTTTCTAATCTGGTGTTTTTGGACCGCTGTTTCTAGTGTGGCCTACAAATTTTCTATGACATTGATGTCAGGGGACTGTGGCGGTGTGTGCAATTGCTGTTTACAATGAAAAAGACCCCACATTTTGACATTACGTGCCGTGTGTTTGGGGTCGTTGTCGTGCTGAATTATAAAATTTCCATCTAAACCCAATTTTTGTGCACTTTCTTTAAGATTGTTACGGAGTATGTCTATATAAAGCTTATGATCCATTATACCATCTATAAAAACTAAATTTCCTACCCCATTTGCAGCCATACAACCCCAAACCATGACGGAGCCACCACCATGTTTAACTGTAGGACGTAAATGTTTTGGATCCAAAGCGGTGTTCGGCTTTCTCCAAACGGTGTGACGACCATCGCTTCCAAAAATGTTGAATTTACTTTCATCACTAAATATAACTTTCTTCCAAAAGTTTTCTGTCTTCAACTGATGAGTTTTTGCAAACTCCAAACGCTTTTTCTGATTTTGTAAGCTTATGAAAGGTTTCTTTCTAGCTACTCGACTGCTATATCCAGCATGTCTAATCACATTTCTCACAGTTTCAGCACTTACACTTCTGAAGATTATTCGAGAAGTTTCTGCAGCTAGTTTGATTGCACTCAGTTTAGGATTAATCTTGATATCTTTTAAAATTTTCCTTTTAGCTACATCACTCAGAATACTTTTCCTTCCTCTTCTACTCTTATTTTGAATTAATCCATCGCGTTTAAATTTCCCAATGATTTTCTGGACACATGAGTGACTTCTACCGACAATTTCAACTATTTCACGATAAGATTTTCCCTTCTTAAATAACCTTAATATAAATTTTCTTACATCAATACTAGTCTCTTTCCGAGGAGCCATTTTCCATTTAAAAGTACAGCTTTATATTCTTATAACCAACTTCAAAAGACAGAAATAACAGTTGAAAAAGTTTAGGATAAAATTTCCCAAACTTAGATTAATAGTAGCAAGCAAAAAGAAATCAAGTGGTAGTTAAACAAAAATTTCATTTGTGTATCCTCAATTTTTTGAGGTAAAAATCTGCTTATGTTTATTTGAAAGGCCTCTAAAAAGTTTTATTTTAGAATTTTGTCGTTGATTTTTCTTTATTTTTACTGTTAATTAAACCTTTTGTTATGTCTAAGAATAAAAATTCGTTTGCACTTCTGGTTAAGGTGTTATTTTGATTGAAAGTTGGATTTATCAAGTAAAAGTAAGGTGTATCCTCAATTGTTTGTGCCACTGTAAGTATTTCTGAAATATGGAGTAAACTTTTAAGAACTAAAAAAGTTATCAGCATTTTTTTCAGAGAAATACTATGCATACGGTAGTATATATTTTATAATAATGAACGATTATGGTAGTATATATATATATATATTATACAATAATGAATAGTCATGATATTTTTTATGAAGATACAGCAAATCATTTTGAATCCCGCGTTGTCTTAATTAGTGTATTAACTAAGGCATATTTTTTGAATGGTTGAGGTAAATGTTCATTTTTAAAGCTGTCTCAGTAATAAATCTGCCTTGTTGACGAAAACAAATTGCAGAGAAGGGGAAAAAATCCTCGTAACACGATACTTTTCTTTCTTGCCCTTGAGTGCAATGTACTTTCTCCGAAGCTACCTCATTATTTGAAAGTATTAAGTAAAAGATATTAAAACTCCAACTACTTTAGAATCTGTTAAGTAAAATTACAAGAAAGAAATTAATTAGCGTATTCTAAGAAACCACAACCGATTTTGAAAGAGCAGACATTTATAACGATTTCATTTCTAACGCATTTTTTTTCCTGTGTTCAACTTAGAGCGTTCACACTGCAGTGACCTTCAAAGCAGTAATCGGTCACATTTCCAGTCGTCTTTCAGGTTCTAAAGAATATTAGAGCTTTTGCTTGGACAATACTTTATACAGCTGAATGACAATGCGGTGATATATACCGCTGACAAAAGAAGTTTTAGTACAATGTAAAATTATTATTAATTTTTAAGGCAATCAAATTAGCATTGTAAATTTCTATGTTACAACATTTTTACATTACTAATATATTTTGTAACAAATACATATGTACTTAAAATTTTAAAAAATCCTTTCAGGAAAAAAAATAATGAAATTTGCGTTGCAAAAAGGTATTAGAACCTCATACTTAATTGTTGCATAAAATATATAATAAAATATCTAAAGTTTTAAATTAAAAATCAATATTTGGTATGCATTCACTTAGCTACTATTACCGCAATCCTATATCTCGGCATCCATTCAACCAAATATTTTGTCACATTTGGAGATATGGTGTTCCATGCAAACTCTAAAGCTTCTTTCAGACTAGATTTGCTGGTCATTGAACATTTTCTTATTTGTACATACAATAAATGCCGCAAATGCTCTATTTGGGTTCAGGTCTGGGTAGTGCGGTGAAGTTACATATACAAGGCTTCGGCAGCATAATAAAGAAGTCACTCTTTGAATTTGATGGAAATATGCTTAAGATCGTGGTCTTGTTGGAAGGTTAATGTCTCATCCAATCCTAATTTATTTGCATTGTCTTTCAGGTTATGGCGTTACACATCAATGTATGTCAAGGCTGCCATTTTCTCAACAACAATTTACAGATTTCCGACCCCATTGTAACACAGGACCTTACCTCCCCTATGTTTTCCAATTTTTAACACATTTTGAGATTATAATGCAGTATTTTTCTCCCTCCAAATTAGGACGTGTTTAGGTTTGAAAATTTCAAACTTGCTTTCGTCGGGAAAAAATTATATTTTTCCAGAATCCAGTGGTTCTTCTATGTATGTTTTGGCAAAATCTAATCGGTTTTTTTCCCCTATTAGCTTCTAAATATATACGGTTTTTATCTTGGCAATAGCCCTTTTATGCCTGCATCATGAAAAACATTCCCTTGTCTAAGATGTTACAGTCTTTCCTAAAGCTGATTCAATGTCCGCAGCCACCATCTGAACACTTTTCGATGGAATTTTCAGAACATTTTTCACCAGTTGCCGTGTTTCTCTCACACAGTCGGCCGCGGTACCCTAGTGGTCATGGCTTCGGATTCGTGGGCGGCAGTTTTCGTTCAGTCACGGGTTCGATCCTTGGCCCCTAAGGACCAGCCGTGTTGCCGGGGCTGTTGCCTGTTAAATCTGTCGGGGCTAAAAGTCCTCCCGTGGCGTGGTGGGGAAGTTAGGAGAGGGGGGTGCCAGCTCAGGTGTCGTCTTTGTCACTTGACCGTGGTTCAAAATTACGAGGTCCGTCGCCAATAGTCCTCTTGTTGCATCTAGTGCGACGTTAATTAAAAAAAACTAAACTAAATCTTTCACACAGTCAGTTTTATTAGTCTCTCTGATCTCGGCTTAGTATCTACCACACCAGTCGCCTTTTTCATTTTAATAATATCGTGAATTGAGCTGAATGAAATATGTTTAACTCTTTTGAAATTTTCAAAGCCTTTTGCCCCTATAGTGCAGTTTAGATTAGTTTAGTTTTTATTAACGTCGCACTAGAAGTAACATGAGGGCTTTTGGTGACGTACCTCGTAATTCTGAACCACAGTCAAGTGACGAGGACGACACCTGAGCTGGCACCCCTATGATGCAGATAAACGACTTGTTCCCTCTTCGCTAGTGAATTCTCTTCTATTTCAGGTGCCATAGCAGAAAATGTGTTCGTAATCTTATTTAAATGTTCTGAAAACAAATAAACAAGAGCTTTAACTGATGCTGATTTGAGGGTGACTTTGAAAGTATAATTATTCCCCCATTCCCTGCAATTTGCAAACTCCCTTTTTCTATTCTAATACTTTTTTACAGTGCTAAGTTTATTATTATTATTTTAAAAATTTTGAATTCACTTTAAATACTTTATTTTACTTTCTACGTACTATCTTGAGAGAAACGCTATCTTATAAAAATTTGTTTAATTTCATTAGCTTAAAAATTCCAACGTTCACCGTGTTCAAATACGTTTTCTGTCTACTATATGGCCGCGATAGCCTAGTGGTTAAGGCATCAGATTCGTGACCGGCGGTTTTCGTTCAGTTGCGGGTTCATGCTTTGGCCGCTAAAGATCCGCCGTGTAGCCGGGACTGATGCATGTTAAATATGTCGGGGCCTTAAGTCCTCCCGTTAATGTGGTGTGGAAGTTAGAAGAGGGAGTGCCAGCTCAGGTGTCGTCCTCGTCACTTGACCGGGGTTCAAAATTACGAGTCCATCGCCAATAGCTCTCAGGTTGCTTCTAGTGCGACGAAAAACTAAATCTGTCAACTGTATGTAAACATTATACCAAGCCTCGCAGTTTGTTGCAAGACGTGTAAGAACCTCCTAATTTTTAGTTGTCAAAATTGATGTTACATGCACGTGTTTAGTTTAGTTTCTTACAAACGTCGCTGTAGAAGCAACAGGAGGGCTATTGGCGACGAACCTGGTAATATTGAATCTCGGTCAAGTGACGAGGACGACACCTGCACATGCGCGTGTTACTGTTAACAAATAAAAATCTATATCGGTCACATTTCGAGTCGTCTTTCAGATTTTAAAGTATCTGAGAGCTTTTGCTTTGGCAATACTTTATATAAATGAATGACAATTCGCTGATGAATATGCAAACATTATTATAGCCTTACTGTTTGTTGCAAAACGTTTAAGAATCTCATAATAAATATTTGTCATTTTTTATGTTATGCACGCGTTACTACAATATACTGTACGGCTTTATGCTTGTAGCGTTTCGGAAAATTTCACAAAAATAGTGATATTTTCTATTCTGTGCATTAATATATAACGTCCAATTTTTTTTATATTCTATGTAAAAATAAGATTTTCAGTTAATGAAACTTATAGCATTCTGAAAAAACCAAGTACAAAATTTTAGACTGAACCATTTCAACTACATTTAACTTAAAACTCAATATAATGTGACCCATAACCTTTTCATCACTAGTTAAGATCAGATTTCATTTGTTTCCCCTGGAAATATTATGCTCTTTAAATGAATGTCAAACGTTCAATTCAATAATGGAAGCTGAAATTAAATTAACTACCGTTCGGTGAAACAACGTTTCTAAAATCGAAAGTATTTGTTCAAAATATTTTGATTAAAGAACAAAAGGAATGATTTTATCTCTGACACTCATGTTTCTTAAGGAATATTCAGTTCCTCCCCCCCCCCCTGGTATGACAACTTTTAGAATTTAGTTTTAAATATAACCGGAAATTTTTTTTTGAAGTTATGGGGGGGGGTGATATATATATATATATATATTATATATATTTCATTGCCACAATTTGGTCAACTCAAAAACTCTGTCATATTTAAAAACCACCTAAAAGTCAAATTGTCATACCAGGGGGAGGAACTGAATATTCTTTAAGAAACACATGAGAGGCGTCTCTGTAGAGACAAGCATTCCTTTGTTAATCAAAACAAATATTTGAAATTGTTAACAACAATGCAACCTGACTTAGCTACCACCAT
>BMAW01065306.1:565597-577404 GCA_019974015.1 Nephila pilipes | reverse complement strand
ATATATATATATATATATATATATATATATATATATATATGATCTTTTAAAGTATTTCAAATATTTGAAAAATGCAATTTTGCTTTAAAAGTAAAAAAAAAATTCTAAAACTTTAAATTTTTATCCTTACCAAAAATTATTATTTTAAAAAAATTAACCACACTACAAAGCAATTCATTAAATTTAAGAAAATCAAATCTGTTTTTTTTTTGAAAATTAGAGGAGCTACGTCACATAAAATGTCTGATCAAATTTAATTAACAATCAATAAATTAAACATGAAAACATTTCAGCATTTTTCATACTAGACAAGAAGGATAAAAAGTGAAGGACAGTATTTTTTAAATGGAATAAAATTTTATACTGTGTAGTAAAAGAAAAAATTTAAGCAACATACATTGCAATAAAATCCTACGTAATATATTTATTAAATAAAAAAAAAATTCATCTCTTCAACTAATTGGTAGAATGATTCGCAAATTCTTTTTAATAATTAGGGAATTTTACAAAACTTTTGGTACACTGAAAGTTTTTAGTCTATGGGTAACATAAGAAAAAGCTAAATAGAATAGTTTTCTTAAAATTAAGCCATTGTTTGTTTGTCAAAATATTACGTATTTTCTCACTATATACTTATACAGAATGATTCAAAATAATATACGGTATTTTAAAATATTATAACAAACTCTTTCTCTCTCTCTCTCTTCTTTAAGCATACGATTACGGGCTTAAAATGAGCCAAGACCACGATTACAAATTTCGAATGACGCCCCCCCCCCCGCCCTTTCCCTCACCTCCCTTTCCAACCAAAACCCCACACGGAAAAAAAATTATTATTTACATACGATTACGGGTTTAAAATGAACACTTAAATACCCCCCCCCGGGGTGTTTTGTCTTTGTTTTTATGCATTGTAAATTTTCCATGTGACCTCCTGCAGTCACGTGGACCATTCTCAGTGGTTTTTAAACTTTTTAGTCTTGTGACCCCACTCCCATGCTTAAAAATTTCGCATGACACTTTCTCCACACCCCCTCCATTTTTCATTCCCATCCATTAAAAATTTAAGTTTGTTTAATTTCTCTAATTTAACTTAAATAAGTAAATTTAAATTCTAATTCGTTTAATTTTTAGCAAAAACTTGTTTTGTTAAATTAAAATGAAATGCTCATTATCTTTATTATCCTTGGGGGTAAGAAATAAAGCTATCTTAAAATATAAATAAAATCCTTTAAAAAAGTTATTGAAATAAATACCAACTTTGGTCGAATAAAATAGTAAAATGCAATATTATGTTATTTTTATGATACACCACACACCTATGAAGAAACAACATTACTTCCAAAAAGCGTTTTCACACGAGTCGTAATGGCTCCGAGACATATTCGCCTGTGCGACGCAAGGTGTTACATATGTATTTACGGTCATATTTTGATTCCAACATAGGCTGAATTTGCAATGCGACTCCTATATAATAATGCCCTTAGTGGTATTTTCTCAATACGTAAAAAAGATTTACCGGTCAACTTAGCGAGTATTACGATTTTATAATTACGCTGCACAGAAAATGTTATACATTAAATTAAAGATAATGAATATAATGCTACTAGTGTTTCTTTTAAAATCACGTATCTAAAATAAATTTTTTGCGACCCTATTTGGGGTTGCCACCCACAGTTTAAGAAGTTGATCTAGCTCAACATTCTCATTACTAACACGTGTGCTGTTGCGTTTACAAAGACAGCCTATAACACATGGATCAATAAGTCCCGAGACTGTGCGGTCGTTTTTTTGCGATTTCCTCCTTCAAACGCACCAGCAAGTCAATATAATAATCACTGTTGATAGATTTACCATTTTCGAGGTAGTCAATGAAAATCACGCCATGCGTATCCCAAAAAACTGACGCCATGATTTTGCCAGCTGACTGCTGCGTTTTCGGACGGCTTTCGCCAGCTGTGCGCCACTCAGATGACTGCCGCTTCGACTCTGGAGTGTAGTGATGTATCCATGTTTCGTCCATGGTCACGTAACGACGCAAGAAATCTTTTTTGTTGCGAGTAAATAGCGATAAACAGCTTTCTGAATCATCGACTCGTTGCTGTTTTTGTTCCATCGAAAGCAATCGCGGCACCCACTTGGAAAAAACCTTTTTCATGCTCAATTTTTCATGAAGGATAGAAAATACACTTCCATATGATATCTGTGTCATCTCAGCAATGTCACGGAGCTTCACTTTACGATCTTTCATTATAATTTTTGTCACTTCACTCACATTTTCCGGTGTAATGGCTTCCACAGGTCTACCCGAGCGTTCCGCGTTATTTGTGTCGGTACGACCACGTTTAAACTCGGCAAACCACCGACAAATCGTTGCTTTTGATGGACAAGAGTCCGGGTAACATTTTTCAATCCATTGTTTCGCTTGCACGGTGTTTTTACCCATTAAAAAACAATGTTTTATCAGAACACGAAACTCGGTTTTTTCCATTTTTTAAACAAACTACAAAACGACTTTACTCCAACCTCGAAAACTCAGCTGTTTCTGGTCCGATCGACTGAAAATTTTGACACGTTTCAAGCAAAGGTTAGTACTCTAGAAAGACCTGGTTACTGGTTTACTACGAGCGCCATCTCTGGGTTAGTCTCGGGAGTTATTGATCCATGTGTTATCTTCAAATTGATGACACTACTAGCGAATGCTTTTGTCAGTGGGACTATTTTTCCAACACATCTACGAAACGCTCATTGGACCAAAAGGATAGAATTCGTTTTCATTTCACTAATAAAGACGGATACAAAACACCTTTTCTTGCTGAGTCGACATTTTTAGTTTGCGACAGCATTTTTCTTGGCACTACCGGCCAAGAGGAATGTAAAAATATTTGAATTTCCTTTCATTTTAACCCCTTTATAATATTGATATGCTGAAAATGATTTTATTACAGTATTATAAAATATCGTGCAACATTTTGAAGAATCCTGTATATAAGTAGCATCTTGAAATAATAAGTAACCTAAAATTTCGAAATTAAACAGTTATAGTTCTGACATTTTGTGTATAAAATTGACTCCATTTGTAATTTATTAATTTTTATCTTTTTTTAAAACGTTTTTATGTATTTCACTTGGTGTGTGTGTTTCATCAAATTTTCAATCGTTAATTTAACCAACTTCCCATCAAGCTAGAGCTCTGAAACTTTGGTAATCGCTCTTACTCGCCTAACAATGCTGTATTTAGACATTTGCGACAAGTTTTAAATAATATTTTTAATATTTTCTTTAATAATACAGTTTGCTTCAATCATGGCGCGATTTCAAAAATTGGCACCAAACTTAGTGTTTTTCTAAAGGGGGCTCAAGTTATGTCCGTAAAATGGAACAGGTAACCACATTTGGCAAAATACCGCCAAATAATTCTTGTCTCCAAGGGTGGTTGGGTTAAATTATATTCCAACCATTTAATTTACCAGATGAATTAATTAATTTTAGTTAGTTTTAACGTTTTTATGTATTTCACTTGGTGTCTGTCTGTGTGTGTATCAGTGTGTCATCAAATTTTCTATCATTAATTTAACCAACTTCCCATCAAGCCAGAGCTCTGAAATTTTGGGAACCGTTCTTATTTGCCTAACAATGCAATATTTAGATATTTGCGACCGGTTTTAACTAATATTTCAATAATTTTCTTTAATAAACTTTGCCATCATATAAATACGTTGTTCTTAAAAACGTTGGTTTTTATCTCGAATTATTTACCATAACATCAAGTTTAACTCTTTGTACTGTCATCTATAAACTATTTCTGACGAAATAAAATATTCCAAAAAATTACACAGGTCTTTTGAAACTATATCCCTCTATCTTCCATAATGTATATTGCAGTACTATCAATCATTGTTATCCTATCACTTGTGCCTTACCATCAATTACTATCATAATTTAATTCATTACACTCGGTTCTGAGTGTGCAATTTAAGGCTCTCGTCTGCCCGCCATTTTGATTTCGTGGATGTAATGTCATTCCTATGGAATTTCGACTTTAATTCTCACATCCTTACTATTTGAATGCAATGAAGTGCACCTGAAAGAGCAAAAAATAATGAATGATTCTGTGGAATTACTTTTTTCCTCCTATTTTTAAAAATAATTTTAAACATTTTTTAAAGACCGGAAGACTCACAAGCTATTCATTACAATGAGAATAAAAATATTTTTAAAAATCGGAGGGGAAAAGTAATTCCACAGAAGCATTCATTATTTTTTTGCTCTTTCAGGTACACTTGATTGCATTCAAATTGATCAAATAGTAAAGATGTGAGAATTAAAGTCAAAATTCCGTAGGATTAACATTACATCCAAGAAATCAAAATGCGAGTAGACGAGAGCCTTAACTCTTCATGCCAGAATCACTGAATTTAACACTTGTAATCACGTGAAACTTCAGCTGAGCTTTAAAGGGTTGACTGTAAAGATTTAATCACGTTAGTAACCAAACGTTCACAACGTAACTGCTAGTGCTAAGTACTTTGTATCTAGCTATACATTCGTTGGAAGAGAAATGATCTAAATCTTCAGACGCTAACAAGCGATTTGCTGATTAAATAGCTGTTATCACATATTTCCTTAAACAAGGTTTCAGAAGCTCCTCAATACTTTCAGCAATTTATAAATCTCTGTGAATTAGTTTAGATTTTATTAACGTCGCACTAGAAGCAACACGAGGGCTATTGGTAAATCTCTGTGGAATACACTCGCACCAGTTATCGTTAATGAGGTTCGCGTAGAAGATACGTGTAAAAGATGGACCAAAAGTCGCTTTAAAATTTATAATATGAATAGCTTTTGTGAGAATTCAGATTCTGTTCGTTTGTTATGAGAATCTGATAATCAAGTATTGGGAATTTAATGATGGAAATGTGCACAGCTGGTACAACGTGTGAAAAATATCCAATATTACTAAGGAAATACAAGCTCCCTTGTTCTTACTCAGATGATAATTATGTGTAATTTTTATTTAAGAAAGTCTCCTAGACTCCTCATATTGAAATACACTCTATAACAATATAAAACGACGCACAAAGAAGCAGTTGTCCGATGCAGATAAAATTTGGCTGATAGGAAAATTATGTACAGAATAGAAAATAATTAAAATTTAAGAAAAATTGAATGGATTTATTTCAGAGTTACATAGTTACAAAATAACGAGCTCAATAAGGTGTTGCCCCCCCCCTCTTGCTTGGATGCAATCTGCCTCACGACGTAGCATAGAGTGAGAAAGCTCTCTGATGGTCTCTTGCAGTATTTCTTGACAAATTTGATCCAATTGTCAAGCGAGGTCATCAAGATTCTCTAGTAGATGCAGTCGCCTTCCCATCATATCTCATACAGGATCGATTGGAGAGAGATCTGGCTGGCCAAGGAAGTGTTTGACAAGCTGTAAGACAGTTCATAGCAACACGTGCCGTATGTGGTCTGGCATAATCTTGCTGAAAAATAAGGTCAGGGGACTGCAAAAGGAATGGTAGCAAAATAGGTCTCAGAATGTTGTCGACGTACCGCTGTGCTGAAAGTGCGCCTCTAATGACGACCATAGGGGTCCGGCTATCAAGGGAAATGGCTCTCCATACCCTAACTTCTGATTGAGGGCCTGTGGGGTGTGCAATAGTGAAAGCAGGATCGGCGCGCTGCCCTGGGCGTCTCGAGACACATCTTAGATGATTTTCAGGACACAGTTGGAAGCAGGATTGTCGTTAAACGCTATACATCCCCAGTCAGCATCATTCCAACCTGATAGAGCCAAGCACCACTATAATCTGGCTCGACAGTGTGCAGGCGTGAGGGGCAGGTGACGTAGCGGTCGGTACGAGTTCAGATTTCGCTCTATCAGCCTTCTGTGAACGGCCATGGTGGACACTCGGGTATGGGTGGCACACGTTTGATGGTTGATAGCGATGAATCCTGTGCTGTGACAGGTGATCTGACAATCACACTGTCCTCCCCGATCTGCTGTCTCCCTAGGTCGACCGCTACCATCATGACGCTGAAAATTGCTATTGTCCGCGCATTCTTGCCAGCATCTTCTAATCACCGCATCTCTTCGACCCGTATGACGAGCAATTCTCCGATTTACCCAACCTGCCTCTTTGAATCCAATGATACGATGTCTTTCAAACACTGACAGTTGGGCAGGAGGCATTTTTTCAGTCGTTGAAAGATATCCTAAATCACAATGCAACAGAAAATTTGACCATCCGACTGAGAATCGTTTATTACAAATACCTGCTGAGTGCGCAGTTCCGATTCGCTGTAACTCCAGCTATTCAATCATTGGATACCAAATTTTAATCATTTACATGTTCGGTCCAAATATTTTTGCATACAAAATTTCATTACAATCGGGCATCGTCTTTCACCAATAAGATTAAAACCATTAAATAACTATATATTCGCGAAGAAATTCAAGGGATACTAAAGATATTGCAACTTGTTATGAGAAATGTGATGGGAAGAGTCCATAATTTCAAAATGGACAATTGTGCTAATCTAAGATATGTAATGTTTGTCTATACTTGTTTCAAACCAATTTCTATGCTATGTATAATATTACACGCACACACACAGGCTATGTTGCTCACCCCAGCCACACCCTTCAATCTTCCATCTACACCAACTGGAGGACTTGGGTCTAAGCAGATTTAACGTGAATACGCAGCTACACAGCGGGTCTCTGCAGCCAAGGATCGACCTCAAGGACTGAAACCGCCGGCCACGAGCTCCAAAACCATGACCATTGAAGGCCGCGGCCCCGTGTAGCCCTGAGCTGATGCCAAGCGAATCTTTGAGGCCCAAAATTGGCAGTGTAGAGGCTAGAGAGGGGTGTCAGCTCAGGTGTCGTCCTGCTCCTGACCACAAAATTAAAATTGCGAGGTCTGTTGCCAGTAGCCTTCCACAGCCAGGTCCGCCGTTAATAAAGGTATGGGAAACCACCATAATTTCAAAAATCACCCCAAATGGTTTCATTATTTTAAAATTTCTTTCAAGTTTTTGCTTGTTTTTAAAATTTAACACTTACTAAAGTGACTATCAAATTTTAAGTTTAAACAATTATTATCACTTTCCTGGATTGAAATCATCCTGTAAAAGGCTTCAGAGTTTTTATGATAAAAGGTTTTGTCAAATTAATGAAACGCTAACAGAAATAAGAAATTTGATAAAACTTTATTGCTGAAAAGTAAAACTTTGATTCATAAAATTTGAAGCTATTATAAATTTAATGCTCTGCATTTATACAAACAATAAAAAGCACAAAGTATGCTGGAAAAATGGCCATCTTAAAACGGATAACTGTTTAATTATGCAATACATATATCCACATAAAAAGTAATGTTGCAGCGAAATACATTGATCTAATTACTAACACTAAATAAGGAATCTAAAAGTTCAGTCTGAAAATAATCTTACATTAATCTTTGTTTTTATATTAATAAGTAACAAAACTAATAATGAGTGTGTAGGAAACAGGATATAAAGCACAATGTGAAAACAATAGAGTAGTCAAATGAAGCTTACGACAATTTTATTTTTTCATGATCTTACAATATTTCTCTAAATGGAACACAGGATACAAAAAGATACTTAACCTATTCAATTATTAAATAACTCATTCCTTTCATCTGTTACTGTACATCAATTTAAATTGTTTAAAAGAGCCAATTATAATAGAAACACTATGAACTAACAGAAATACCTAATATAATAACAGCAAAACAAATTATATAAATATTAATAAATTCACAGGGTTTTATGAAGGTTAAAATAATTCATTTTTAATAAGCAAAGCAACTGTAAATAAATGATCAGGAAAACAGCATTAATATGATAGATTGCATTTATAGACAGATACAGATGCAAAATGCTCAATAAACAGAGTTCCTAAAACCTGTCTAGGTAGTTTTTCAGAATATGGCAAAATTACTTCACTGATAGTAATCTTTCGATTCAAAGGTTAAAGACAAATAATTCTTTAATTAGCAATCGTTCCGTCTTTCATGACGTCTGTAACGAATGAGAAAGACAGGTTTGTACAACATGAATGAAGACTATAAGAAAAGCATTGACTGAATGGGCAGGCAACTTTCAGTGACTCGATGTCTGCAGAGCATTTCATGACTCTTGTGATTTGCAGTCCCACTTTGTCAGCAAAGAAATCTTTTCGAACTTGTAGTGCTGCCGTTATCTGTTTTCTGTTTTCTGACACCTGCTCCTAGGCTCTATTCATATAAAATAAAAAAATACTAGGTTATTGCTGATAACATTTAGAGGACTCTAAAAACAAATGTAGTGGTTATATTCTCAGAAGTTTTACTGAATGAAATAGCCATTGTAGAATTTTTCAGCATGTGAAAGAACATAACTACATTAGAATTTTATATATGCTAGGTGTAAGAAGGAGGTTCGAGCTTGAGATGAAGGAAATTTTAGTTGTAATGATCGAAACATGGTTATGGATTTAGATAATTTTCTCTTTCATCCATGCAAGCTATACTTAAATCCTAAGGGCTTGTGTGCGGCCTATAAGAAGGAATTTATGTAAACTGTTTTTCTTCTCAAATCTTTTATCTGGAAAGAATATAAGAATTTTAGTTTTAAAATGCATTTTGTTGCCAAATTAAAAACTTTCTTAACTAAGGAATGATTACTTGTGGTTATTATTCTGAATAATTCTCGATCCAGATATACCTGGTATCAGAATATGAGTGCCAGAATCTTCCGTTTTTGAGAGATCTATAGCTCGAAAGAGCTCATTAGGGTTGAATTGAAGGATTTCTGCTCATTAAAATAGTCAGCTGTCCTTCGCCTTGAACAAGGGGTTCAAATTACTATCGGTCCTCGCCAAATAGTTCATGTTGCTTCCAGTGGACGTTAATAGAAACAATAATTACCTTCTTAACAGAAAAATAATTCTGTAATCAATTATGAGCAACAGCTGTTATGTGTATTTGAAAGCTTTTATAGGAAATAATATTTTTAGTTAAAAATATATTCTTACTATTCTCCTTTTCTTTTGAATTTCAGCCCGGAAGTCGGTAGATATCATTTCAAGTCCACCGTATGTTATTTGTAAATTTAATTTATTCTTTTAACGTTTAAAATCTTTTTAGCCTTTTATAGTAATCTTTGTTTCCTTGTTTAATTTATATCTTATTTTTCTATAATATTACTAGTGTAGAGTTCTTAAATGCCATTCTTGATGTTTGATGTCTTGTGGCAATCTTTATTTTCGTTCCTTAACTGTTGTTTATTAACAGTATTACTGAAGGGGACCATTGTCCCTATCTTTAGAAAAACTCTGTTTATAAAATCTGAAGCCAATCATGTTAGCAGGTTATATTTATATTCATTCTTCTTCTTCTTCTCTTTGGAATGCATTTTCTATTTGATTTTTCACTTTACCTTTTTAAGTCATCATATATTTTGCTTGTTTGTTGATTGCTATTTGAATATTACTAATTTTTAGTTTGTCATTGTGAATTTACTTTGTGTGGTAAAGATTTACACTCAGATTCTATACCTCCATAGAAGTGTGATTACACAATGACGATTAGATATTTTTATTCATTTAAATATTTCATTCTTTTGCTGTTTTCTAAATAGCTTTTTAGTTATTTTGATTTAAAGGTTCTCTTTGTGCTTTGCTAACTTGTATAATTTTTATTCTTTTGCATTCGAATAATTGATGAGGTTTTTATATGTGTTGTGTTATTTCAAAGACTTGATTTTATATTACTTTTCATTAAGAATAAAGTTTTGTATTTATAATTACGGTTCTATAAAATTTTAGGTTACGATTTAATTGATATTTAGCTGAAGCAGTAGGGTTATTAAAAATAATTAATGTTAGTGTGGTAAGGAAAATATGTATTAATAATGATTTGAGTTAGAGAGTTAGTTAAAAGGCTAATAGATGCTGAGGGAGCTAATGTATTGCAATGATGATAGATTAAATAAGTAAATGGTGATGGAGAAACAAAAAATGCTGTGATGTTATTGACACTAGTAGATATGATTACTTAACTTTATTAAGACTCAACTAACATAAAGTCTGCTAATAATAGAGATACATAACGAGGGGTAATGAGTTCAAACAGGTTTATAGGAGCCATAAGAACAAATATTTTAAGGATAAGATTTTTACTATAGGAAAGATAATAAAATATGTTACGCCACCTATATATATATATATACCACAGGCAACTATTAGGATTAAAAAGATGACGATAATGGCCTAACTGTGATTTCCGAAGTTGTACATGAGTTTTACATTAATAAATATTTTAACAGCAGCTGATTATTCAGGTTTGTGTTCTTTTACGTTTACTTCTTTGAGTTGTATTGAGTTTTGAGATGTTTATTAAATATTCTCATTTTTGAAACTTTTTGATCTCACTTAATTAATGTATTGATATCACATTATATTCTACAACGAGGGCTAAAAAGATTTAAGCGTTTTAATTCAAAAGGGTTTCAAGGCGCTTTTACTGCACTTCGTAAATTTCAATACTTACATATGTCAGTATGGAATTCCTTATGAGTTCAAACTTTACATCTATTTGGGAATGGACTTCATTATTCTTGCATAACAGATTTTGTGAAGTTTTAGCTTTCAAATTTTTAAAATTTAATTGAGGAATTTGGTAATCAATATTCTCTGTAGTCTTGGTATCTTGTCTCTTCTTTTTGTTTTGAGTTTTTGCTAATTTTATTACAATTTGCATTTGAAGTTGATCCAATTTTTGCCAACAATAGTTACAGGCAGGTAAGTATGATTCACTTTACAATTCGGGTCCTAGTTTGAATGTTTGTTTCATTGAATATTCAATCGATTTCAATTCTTTATTTAATTATTTTACTTTTTCAAAAATATTCTCTTATCCTAAGTTCCTGGATTTTATATGTTCCTTTTATTTATTATGTGTTTTTAATACACTTTGAATTGTTTTTAGTCTAACTTTCTCTCTCACACATTAATATACATAAATTAGAAAAAGAGAAGTACCAAGCATGGAATGTGTCTGCCTGTGTATTAGATGGTGGTGGACAGTGGCGCTAAGGGCGTGTCGTGTGATGGGATGGTCTTCTGACTATTGGTCTGCAATCCGACGGCATCCTGAGACTGGTCTCCATGTGCAGACTCCTCTTGTCCCCAGTCCCAGACACCCTCCTCCTGCAGAATCACGAATGGCCCTGTGGGCGAGACTCTCTCGAGCCGAATACATCGGGTTTCCATCATCCCTATGGTTCTTCATCTCTGCAAAGCTCTGGCGCTGTCGGTTTAGTCTTCGACAGGCGTAATGACATCTGTAGTTGAAAAGCCATCCTCTGCAACAGATTAAAACTCCTCCAACAGGCCTCTTACATAGCTTTATAATCCAAGGAGAACGTGGTTCAACGCCCTCTCTGGTAGCGTGCACAATTACTTGTAAGGCACCCTGCAGTTTCAATAATTTACATGGTTGACATGCATCTCTCATGCCAAGTTTCATGTAACAATAGAAGATTCCCCTCTTACTCTTGAGGCAAATTTTCATGGCAATGAGTGTACTAATGGTTTGCATAATCCCCTGCTTTTCCTTTCACATGATTTTATGTTCAGTCGATCAATAATTCTTTCCTGTGGTGCTACAATTAGTATATTATGGCCGTATTATATATTCTTCTATTTTGGTTCAATTGTAGTTTTAAAATTTTCTAAAATTTTCAAATTTCTTGATATTTTGCTTTTCTTTTCTTTATATATATATATA
>BMAW01065306.1:529747-559639 GCA_019974015.1 Nephila pilipes | reverse complement strand
GCGGAGAAAATTCATTAATTATTAAGTGAGAGATATTAGAGAGAGAGAATCTAGATGTGTGTCGTTGATGATGGGTCAACATTTCTGGATCTTCAAAATACGCGTGGGACTAGTTCCGGAATGCATGATTCTACCAATGGTTCTAGGAATTCGGCAAATTTTTCTTGCATTCTTCCCAGCGATTGAAGAGCTAACTATTTACGTTTGGCTTGTGAGGCATATAAACCAAGTTGTTATATTTTAATTGTTTGACTTATGGTATGACGTTTCACACTTTAAATAATAGTAGCTTTATGTTGATACTTTTATATTATTTTCTTTTATTATTACATTTCAACAGAGTGAAAAGAACATTGGGGGGAAATTACAGCTTCCTTTTATAGAGGGAAAATTAGACAGGAGAAAAGCTCTAATTATTAAAAAAAAAATTCTAATTAAAGCTTTTTTTTATTATTAGTTTGCTCGATCTTGTACTGATGAAAATAAAATGGTAATACTTTTAGTATATAATTTTTATATCTAAGCCACCTCAAAAGTGAGTTATTGAAAACATGCTTTCTAATTTATTATTTCATAAATGTTAACAATCCAGAGCTCATAAAAACATGTTGCCATTTCTGATAAGTTAAAATGCGATATTCTGAGGACATTTTTGGTGGAAACTTATTTTTTAATCTTTCGAAGAAACTGAAGTTTACATAATTACTTTTTATCGTATATATATATGTACTAGCTGAAACCCGCCCGCTTCGCTAGACAGACGATAACATAATATTTTGGAACCTCTACGTAAGATATCAAGAAAATTTTCAATTTTTAAAACTTTAATGATAATCTAAATTTAAAATTTTAAGAAATTGATTGTCTGTCATAATGGTTATCCTCGACATTCAAATATATGAGAAAAATAAAAAACAATTAGTAAAAAGTCACCCCATATATATATATATATATAATATGGATAAAATTCATTCCGCCGTATACATGTTTTACCTAGTATTGCCAAAGATGAAACCTTTTGTCAGAATATTCATCATATGCTTAGCTTTCAAATGAAATACCCTCGCAATAGCATCGTGTCTATCATAAGATTTTTGTCCTTGCCTCAAGACATTTTGATTTCTGACCATTTAGGATTGCAAGTGACTGCAACCCTAAAAATAAGTCGTGCAAGTCGGGACGTCCAAAATATCTTATGTATGTCATGGTCTCTTCAGTTAGTTCATGCATGTAGCGAGGTCCTCCAGTAAACGAAGATTGTCTTGCGTGTGTGCTACTCCGTAAAAAGTCGCCATTTTAGTATTTTTCAAAATCCCGCTAAGTTTTGGAGCTAAACTACACTTTCATCAACCGTGAGATTCCAAACTCATTGATTTCTATCGCTAAATATGTACGTTTCCTATTTTCGACATGTACGAAATTTCACATAATGAACCCCTTCGCCAAAATCTTGCCAATCCTCCATCAGCGCTTCAATATATAATTATTTGGTATTTTTCCATTCCGCACGCGCAAATCTCACCAAGTAAACTTAAATGGTGACAATACACAGTATACATGTAAAAAATATATTCCGTTTGGCGTCGGTCATATCATTTTTGGCGATAAAGTCGCCAAAATTACATAACCGACGTATAAGAGTAGATTAACGGATGAAAACTACTATTTTGATAAGAGTTCCGTAAAATCCGTTCTTAGTGAGTGTCTACATCGCAAAATGAGTAACTGTGCTAAATTTCAAGTCAATCGGTTGTATAGTCTTTGAGATCTCGTGATGAGTCAGTCAGTGGTATTTCGCTTTTATATATATATTCCTTATTTAACATTAATGTAAAATAAAGTTAAGGACAGAAGTACTCGAAAAAATATATTAAATTAAGATAAATATGAAAAGTTTGATTTGATATATTCTTTACGCGTTTTAAGCTGTACAAAACAAAAGTAAACCAAATTCTAGACATTGCAGTAGCATCAAAAGTATCACAAATTTTAGAGAAAAAATTTCATAATTGATTTCTCGGTCCCTTTTCTAAAATATACAAATTTTAAAAAAAATTAAAAAATCATTCAGTTTTCATTCTTTTCCAGTAAGTATTGAAATTATTGTACTAGAACACTATTGTTTTAGTATGTTAATTTAGATTAAATTAATTCAAAATGTAGCATTTAACAAAACGCTCTATTTCTTATAAGCATGAATACGGGTTTAAAAATTGGATCAATATTTAATTGTTTTTCAAATATAAAGAAAATTAAGCTTAGTGGTTCCAAGGCGTGTGAAAAGAATTCGCTCACAGAAGCAAATACAAAATTTTGTGTTTTGAGAGAAGATCAGTGAGTTTTTTATTGATAAAAGACATCACTCATCTTGAGGTAGATATAGGATGATATGATGGAATTTAAATTTAATAGACAAGGCAGGGTCAAAAGTCTAAAGAAATTTGTTATTCTGACAGAAAATTGATATAAAGCTTTGTAAAGACGGTAAAACATTAATGAAATATCAATATTAGGTTAGTAGATCTCATTCAACAATGAAATTAATTATTCAGATGTTAATGGCTTCTAAAATATTACATAACGTTCCTCATCAAGGTCGATCCTCTCTACTTTCCCCTGACGGCAGACTATTTCTCACGTGTTCGTTGAAGAAAATAAAAAAAAAAATGTATGCTCTTACACTTGCAGCAGAATTAAAAAAAACAACAGCATAAAAATAGCTGTACCTGTAGATACCACTCGAAATTCGTGTAAGCAGCAAGGTCCCCACGGTAATGTTTCACAAAAAAAAAAAAAAAATTAAAATACTTTGCTGTAAAATATGTAAACGAAAGCACAAAGCTCTAAAAACAGCTAATTTTCTGACGTAAGCAAGTTTAAAGTCTCTGGATCGCACTGTAAGCGAACGGAGTAGAGAAAATGAAAAACGGAAATGTATCTAAGGAATTTGCTTCGAACGAATGGAACGTGAAGGGGGCGCGGGCCTATGCTTGTTTGGAGTGGTATGAAGGCCTCTAGTATTGGTGATTTATTCCCCATCGACGTAACCTTATATAACCATCGTTATATAGACATTTTGAAAAAAAAAATTAAAGTCTAATGTGACAAAAATGGGTCTTCGTGATCATCATTTTTGTATGCATGACAATTATCCCAAGCATATAGCTCTAAATACGAGGCAATAACTTTTATATAATGCTACGAAATTTGTGAATTTTCCACCTGAGTCACCAGACATCAATCCCATGGGACATCTATGGGAAATTCTCGATCAGAATGTTCGAAGCAAGCTTATTTCCAATAAATATGACTTGAGAAATGTTCTTAAACAAGAACAGTATTACATTTTTAAACCAGTGACTTAAAATTTGGTTGAATCCATGCAAAAAAGGCTCAAAGCAATTGTTCAAACTAAAGGATATCCTACAAGTATTGATTTTAAAATGCTAGTTAAGGTATCCGTACACCTTTAAAACGTCATTTTTGTCAAATTTTTAGATTTTCTAAACTTAATGTTAGTTTAAATTTTAACTTTTTTCTTTCTAATAGTGTTTTAATTTTGCTTATACCTTATTCTCGACATATTTACATATGGCAACATAGATATCAGAAAAAGTTATGAACCAAATTAATTTAAATTTTACAAGTATTTTCATTATATAGTTTTTAAGAATCCCTACCACTTTCATGGCTGTAAAATTGAGATGTTTTTAGTAAAAAAATGTGTAAATCCTTTAATGTTGTAACTCTTTCTTGATTTTTCATTGTTATTTGACTCGAAACACAACAAAAACTGTAGTAATATGATTTTCATCATGAAAGTAGAACCAGCCCCAAAAAATGTTATGGCAAATAAGATAATTTTTACAGAATAATGGTATTTTTATTTACTGTTGAATTATGAACGTTATTCTGATAATCAATTTATGTACTATTTTTACCATGTTTTCCACTCCAAATTTTTTTTGAATTAAAAGCAGATTATTAAATGTGTTTTTCATATTTTTAGGTTATATTTTAGCATTGAAAATATTTTGGTAGTAAATATCAATATATTTCAAAAAATATTCTCCGAAGGTGTACGGATACCTTAATGCATCTGAGATTATGTGCTCATTGTACGAATATTTTCAACACCACAAAATAGTGCATCATTTATGTCTTACAAGTCTTATATTATTATATATTATTTTCTCTGGTAATTTAACACAGAAATAGTAAGCTATATTATATTATATATATCTAAAGACTTATTTCTTTATAAAAATATGTATTTTTTCCCAGTGATATTTTTATGGTTTCTGACTATCAATGTATATATACGAATATTTTCTACACTTGCTGTATATTTATGTTTCATGTTCCTCCGAATGAAGCGCCATTCATTTTTCGCTTTCTTTTAAAACTAATTTTTTTCGCTTTTGTTTTCAAGTATAGTAAATCAGGAATTAAATTTTTTTGTAGCTGAATAACATAGCTCTCTATAGTTATAATTCCTTTACTTCCTTAAATTAATCATCAAATGATTCATAACCACTTTTTTTGTAAAATAGGGTTCATATATCCCGAACTCGCAATACTATTGAAAAAAAATTCTAACCATATTCTGGTTGCTACGTTTGAAAATACATTTTATTGATAAAGTAGTTAATTGCTTAAACAGTGTCACGCTTAATTCAACTTTAATTGCAGTCACGATGATTATATTTTCATTCATTAATTAATGATTCAGTAATAAGAAAATTTTCAGGAATTTGGATTTTCTCGTTATAGGAAAGACATTTTGATATATTTTTATTCACAGAAGTAATAATAGAATCATATGTATCAATTAGAACATTGTGAATTTGGAAATTAAATTTTCACTATACAAAAATCGGTAAATAAAAAATTATTTTATTTAGTACAGGCGTTTTGTTTTTTAGAAACAGTCTCAATATTCAATCGACTAGAAAATTTTGATTAAAATTACGAATTGAAACGTAGAGTAACAGATAAAAAGTTCCAGATTTGAAAGCCAATTTACTAATTCCAATTTATTAAATAAATTCCAATTTATTAAAGAAAAAAGAAAGTAAATCTAACTCCGTAATAGCTACGAGTAATTTGGCTAGGTTTCTAGAAACAACTAAAACGAGAAATCGCATGTGTTGTTAAATACTAAAATAATTTTCCGTTGATTCAGATGAGTACGGCAAGTATTAATTTTGCTGCTCGCTTCATCTCCAAATGAGTATCATTTTCAGACGTAAAAGTCGACTATTGCGTGATGTGAATACATAAAGTAAAATCACTACACATCTTGATTCGAGGGTAGCGTGGAATATTAAAGAGCATGAATAATTACATCTTATGTTTATTTAAATAAATGGCAAACTTCCAGTCACCTGTTGCATTAGTTAAATCTAAAAAGAGATCTATGAATGATTCATTGAAGGCTATGGAAATTCGAATAGCTTCACATTGTTCATTCATTCATATTGCTTGCAATGTCCCATTCAAATGATTTATCTTAGAGAACTGCGTTTTTTATATACTTTTGTAATTTCTTCAAAAAAAAAAAAAAAAAAAAAAAAACGAGATATTATAAAACTTTCCATTATTAATATACAGGATGTTTTGAAACTCATGGGCAAAAATTTAAGGGTTGATGGAAACATCTAAACAAGCAATTTTCACTATACAATGCATAGGCGAAAAGAAAGCGGTCAACCGCTAGATGGCGCTGTAACGGAAAGCATAAAGTGTGAGTTTTTCTCACACATCTTCATTTTACAACGTTTTTCTGAATTTCACTTGGTGTGTGTGTGTGTCATCAAATTTTCGATCGTTAATTTAACCAACTTCCCATCAAGCTAGAGCTTTGAAATTTTGGGAATCCTTCGTACTGGCCTAACAATGCAATATTTAGACGTTTGCGACAAGTTTTGACTAATATTTCAATAATTTTAATAAGTCAAAATATTCTTTCCTCTCGGCGCTTTTAGGATTGAGGAAAAAATTTCTTTCCCCCTCTGGGTGCACCGGGCACTCCCCACGCAGCATGCGGTATCGTAAACCTTTTGTACTCACAAAGGGGAGATAGTATCTCCCCTTTACTATCTCCGAGATAGTAAGGGTTGCTGGCTTTTAGTCAGTAATCATTCGCAAGAAAGAAAGTTTCCAATATTTGGCGCCGTGTCTTATCACAATAATTTTTTCTGAATTCTGGCTCCCATTCTTTTTTTAATAGAATGACTTACAAACTTTCAAATGCATGTTTAGATTTTATGAGTATTATGAATTTTTTAATACTCTCACAAATGTCTCTTTTTAAGTAAATTTTAAAGTTAAAAATAATTAACAGTCTTAACTAATATTTCAATAATTTTCTCTAATAAACTTTGCCACCATATAAAAACGTTGGTTTTTATATCGAATTATTTACCATGGATTTCAGGATACATGGCCTTACCTGATTACTGAACGTCACCAGGTTTTTCCTGAAATCTATGGTCGATACGACGATGTGTAAGAAAACTCACGCTTTATGCTTTCCATTACATCCTCGTCTAGCGGTTGACCGCGCTTACTCTCCGCCTATGCAGTTTATAAGAAAATTGCTTCTTTGGCTATTTTCTATTACTCCCTTAAATATTTGTCCATGAGTTTCGAAACACAGGTACACAGACACAGGTACAGGTATTTACAGAGGTAATATATGTTGAGATTAATTAAGATAATTTATTTAAGAGGGAAAATTTTAATTACTTTGAATTTTTCAATAGTTTTTCAATTTATTGGCAACAAAACATTGAGCTGCAGCTTTTATAAGAATAAAGAACTTGAATAAATTATTAAGTTATATATTACTTCAATGCTTTCTATTTTAACTCATAAATTAATATATGTTTCAATGAATATAAATAAACGAAGATTCCACTTTTTTTTCGTTTGTTTTTTTCTAATTTTTTTTTTTTGTACTTGCAGTGTCATAGGATAAAAAAATATATTTAAATTTAAAAAAAAACTAACTGTTTCAAGCATTTCTGGGTTGTTTTTTTAAATGAAAAAAAAAAAAATCGGAATTGAATATAAAAATCTATTCAATTATTTACTCTTATTGAATTATTATACATGTTTTTACATATCAATAAATTTATTTCTCATTAAAAATACTCTTGAATTTCAATCTTCAAAAGAAACAACTTATTAATAAATTAGCTAAGATAATGCAATAGTTTTTGAAAACAAAATTCTTGCTTGAAGCAATTTGGTAACGAAAACGATGATTAAAAACTTGATTTACATCAGATTTCTTAAGAGTCATGAATTATTACAGCTTCTATTTCAGTTATTTTGCTGAGTCATCCGCTGACAAATCGTGACGTAATATGACGTAAGAAAATGACTTTATTTCAAGTCCTTTTCTCTTTAAATATTTTTTCGATTCATGGGTAATAAAACATCTTTGAAATAAAATTAAAAAAAAAAAACATATTTCAGGTAGAGTGAGCAGAAAAGGCAAAGTTTATTTTGAATCATTTGATGGTATTGTTAATAAAATAAATAATTAAGCATGATTTAAAAAAGAATTATATCATAAAAACACCTGTCGTGGCCCGCGGAAGCCTAGTGGCAATGGCTTCGGATTCGTGACCGGCGGTTTTCGTTCAGTCGCGGGTTCGATCCTTGGTCGCTAAAGACCCGCCGTGTAGCCGGGGCTGATGCACGTTAAATCTGTCTGGGCCCATAGTCCTTCCGTTGGCGTGGTGTGGATGTTAGGAGAGGGGTGTGCCAGCTCAGGTGTCGTCCTCGTCATTTGACCGATGCTCAAAATTACGAGGTCCGTAGCCAATAGCCCTCGTGTTGCTTCTAGTGCGACTTTAATAAAAACTAAACTAAACTCAAAGTGGCGCAGGAACAAAAAGAAATTAGAGAATGCTGCATTCTTTACACGTAACATTACTTAATTGTATATATTTCAGTATATTATTACGTCAATATAGTTTACTTAAAATTTAAATAGCATCTTCCTTTTAGTTAGCCATCGGGGGCTTACTTTCTTTAGGTAGGTACGGAAAACCTGACCCCAGGGCACTCTACTGATCTTTTTCTTTCCCATGGGGTTTACTGTCTGCAGAGTCTGTCTTCTCTATAAAGACGACTGGGTGCAAGAAACTATCTGGGAAATCAAATTTCTTGTAAAGTAAAAAAAAAAAAATGTAAATACAAACATGTATTATTATGTATGTTTATTTAATGCGTGCTTTTGCTTTTGCTATTACATGAATTACTTCAGAAAAATTACAATTTTTTACAATTTCTTTTTCGATGCTTAATACAGCAAGTGCATTTAAATGATCTGCACACATGCTTGACTGAAAAGTTGAGTTTAGTTGGGGATATTCGTTAGCTCCCCGAATCAAAAAAAAAAAAAAAAAAAAAAACTGGGCATTCGCATCATCAAGAATTAGTTTGAGAAGAATGAAAATTCATAGATCTATTATAATAATATTTTCGACAAAATGAACAGTACATCACACCAACAACGAAAGAAATATTGTCAAGTTTACATATGCAAGAGTACATTATTTTCGTTCTGCATCATGTTGGGGCTCTCTCAATCCGGTACATAGCATCCACCGCACCCCCAAATGGCCGGCTCTGACTCTCAATGGTAAACACGGGTGAAGCGCTCCCAGGTTAGCTTAACGATCTTTCTCTATTTTCGATCATCCTTCTTATAAATAATTTTTTTCCATTTTTCAAATGTCTAAATTACAATCCACTTTGCTTGGCACAGCATAACCGTGACTGACTCTTGAGTCAATCAGCTGCACTATTTTATTTACTCATTTCTTTATGGGCCGCGGTAGCCTAGTGGTCAAGGTCGTGGACTAGCGGCCGGCGGTTTTCGCTCAGTCGCGGGTTCGATCCTTGGCCGCCAAAGACCCGCCTTGTAGCCGGGGCTGATGCACGTTAAATCTGTTCGGGGTCCAAAGTCCTCCCGTTGGCGTGGTGTGGATGTTAGGAGAGGGGGGTGCCAGCTCAGGTGTCGTCCTCGTCACTTGACCGTGGTTCAAAATTACGAGGTCCGTCCCCAATAGCCCTCGTGTTGCTTCTAGTGCGACGTTAATAAAAACTAAACTAAAATTACTCATTTCTTTTAGTTAAAAGTCTCAATTTTTTTAATTATCTGTCTGAGGAAAAACTAATTTGCCTCCAATCTTTTTTGGAAGAATTTTACAGATGATGTGACGTTAAATGCTAAATATTCTATAGTGCATTCAAGACGTTAAGAGAAGGAAGATCAAACGTCGTTCTCATCATGTGACTTTTGCTAGCGTAACGAGCTCCGTGGCCAAAATCGCTCATGTAGCTTTCCATGTGACACTTATTGAAATCATCCAATCTAAAAATAAAATTCGAGGTTTGATTGAAAAGAAATGGCTCCATACCCATACCTTTTTTTTATTAGTTACCCAATTTTCAAAGATATTTGTAGTACCTGAAAACTGCGTATGTCAAAATGTATTGCATTGTGGCCTCGGTAGCCTAGTATTGTTGGAGATTAATTATTCACCAAACCAAAATATAGGGAGAGCAGTTATTTCAATACACATTTATTTAAGGACTCCACGTGCCAATCACACATAAACAAATATTAGTACTATTTACAACTATAAAAGGCTTCCAAATAGCCCATTTTACAAATTAACCCACTTTTGCGGTCAGGAGAAATAACCCACCTTACGCGGTCAAGATTAAAGAGCTCACGAGACAAGGCGCCTCCTGGCGGGATCCGAGTAATTTATTTCCAACAAGTATTAATGGTCACAGAATCGCTGCCGACGTAGTTTTCGCCGAGTCGTAGGCTTGAGCCCGGATACCCCTAAAGACCCACAGTGTAGCGGAAATGTGCACGTTAAATCTCGTCTAGTCCACTAATTGGCGTGGTGTGGGTAGCTTTCTGAGTGACATCCATTAAAACCAACCAATCTAAAAATAAAATTCGAGAATTAGGTTGAAAAGAAATGGCTCCATACCAATACCTTTTTTTTTTATTAGTTTCCCAATTCTCAAAATGTTTGTAGTACCTAAGAACAGCATGTGTCCTCTAAGTAACGCATTCGGAATTTGTTTGTTCCCAGGTGTCGTCTGTATGCTGAGAACTCAGGAAAATGGCGCCCTACAGGGAAATATTTTTGAAGCAGAGAGGCGTCACTGCAACCGACCTTCCATTTTCACGTCTTTTGATACATGAAAGAGAATGTTAAGGAATATCACTTGCGTTTTGACCACGAGGACAAAAATTCCATCAAAGCGTGGTGCTGACGACAACCACCGGAAGTTTACTCCGTAAAGTTTACCCGATTAGTTACAAGTTGAAGCAAGCGCGTAATGGAGATATATGTCAGAATAAAGAGATGGGAAAAATGTCAAAAAGTATATAATGCATTACGTCGAGGATACATGCAATTTTCAGATACACTAAGAATTGGGAAAAAATTGGGCAAGATGTAAAGTTTCATGGACATTATAAGGCATTACTTTTCAATCAATTAATCGTTTACCAAGTTTTTTATGCGGTCGTATGAAGCTGTTAGTCTGGGTTTTTTTTGTTCTCTATTTTTCCGTTTACAGGAAGAAAAAAAAATGTTTAGTGAAATCAAGAATATGTCTTTCGGAAAATTGTGATGCATTAATGTCAAATTGTCCAATTGGAAATTTACATTATCAATAACTAGACATCAAACTTCAAAAAAAAGTTCATTGGACTTTTTAAAGAATTTGAATGATATTAAAGATTAGATAGATATTAAAGCCAAGAGATGAACGTTATAACTATATAAAGTCTTGTGTGTGTAACCAACTTACAAACCTCCTTTTCTAGCATAAATCTGTTGTCCCTTTTATAGAAAATTATATACACTCATTGTCATACAAATTTGCACACCAAGAAGTAAGAAGGGGATTGTTACGAAACTTGACATGAAGGTACATGTCAGGCAGATATGTAAATTATTAGAAATATATATACATCATGATTGGGTAATGAAACCTTTGGGTGTTGAGCTTCGTTCTCCTTAATATAAGACAGGCGTTATAAAACATGTGAGCAGAGCTTGTTTGCGTGTATTTAATCTGTTGCAGAAGGATGCCATTAAGTCTCCATTGGAGACATTATGATCAGCTGCCAGAGTTTGAGAAGGGAAGAATCAAAGGGATGATGCAAACCGGGTGGTCAGCTCGAAGAGTAGTTCACCACCTAGGTCGTTCTGACTTTAATGTGAGGAGGTGTTGGGACTAGTGGACAACAGAGTTACACTGCGACCAGGCTCAGGACGCCCTCGATAGACCAATAGTCTGAGAAGACCGTCACATCATACGACACGCACGCATAGCACCAACTGTCTCATTGTGCACCATCCATACACAGGCAGCATCTTCACTACGGACCTCTGGATTAGTCCGTATCATCGAAAGGCACCTGGCTGAAGGACAGTAGCTATCGCGGCGCCATTTACGTGTACTGCCATTGACACCCACTCACCGTTGCCTCCGTTTGGAGTGGTGTTGCGCTCGAAGGGGTTGGACAACAATCAAATGGAATCAGGTCGTCTTTAGACACGAATCCAGATTCAATTTAGGTAGTGATGACAATTGGGTTCGTGTGTGCAGGTCCATGGTGAACGTCTCTATCTTGCCTTCGCTGTACAACGGCACATTGCTCCAACAACCAGTGTGATGGTATGGTGTGCCATCGCATACGACACAAGGTCACTTCTAATAATGATTCACGGCACCATGACAGCCCAGAGGAACGTTCGTGATATTCTTCAGCCACATATGTTGCCATTCATGGCAGGGCTCCCAGGGGCTATTTTTCAACAGGACAATGCTCACCCATAGACTGCAACGGTTTCATAGGACTGCCTCCACAACATTTCCACCCTTTCCTGGCCTGCTCGATCCCCAGATTTATCAACGAACGAACATATCAAGGATCATTTAGGACGGCAAGTTAGACAGGCTATGAGTTGGAATTAAAGGTGCATTTACGGAAACTGTGGAACGAGATGTCGCAGAACAACATACGAGGCTTATATGCTTCTATACCTGACCGTATTACTTCATGCATTCATGCTAGAGGTTTGGCCCAACAGGATAAAAACCTTCATTCTATGTAATTTTTCTTACAATAAATGATAATTTTGCTTTGATTTTGTAATAACTTGCTTATATCAACGTTGTACTTACGTATGTAAAATTTCGTTTTATTCTAACAACTTTTTCTTGGTGTGAAAATTTTTATGGCAATGAGTGTATACGCATAAAATAAATTATAATCAAACAACATAATTAACATAGAATAAAACAGTTAACAATCGAAGAAAAATACAAAAGAAAACAAAACAGTCAGAAAAATAAAAGAATTCTTAGTAGTATATATGTGTAAGAGAGTGCGTATGGGTGTTTATATCTTATCCAAAATTCTACTTCCCATTTAATCTTTATTTTCTTGCCTTACGTATTCGCATATGACGTTCAACAGTTATTATTTTCTCAGTAAAGATTATCCAACCCTTACATTCCAATCCTATTTAATTTCCTTTTATTCTCTTAGGCTGAACTATTTCCTGCATTATCCTATAATTGAAACTTAAAGTAGAGAATTATAGGAAGAATTACAATAACTATACAATCCAATCCCAAACCGATTTAATCTGGCTTCGATTTGTTATGCGGATGGACCAACGATTTTAAGCTCCTTGATATTATCCTGAACAAATAAAGAATTTCAACATCTGAAAGTAAACATGTTTTGGTAAAGTCCTATTTAGCATTGGCCACTTGACGAAATTTTTGAAATCTAGCTAAGATGGCGCCTAAGTGAGTATTTCAAACCCGGAGCTTCCAGAAGCGGAAAAAAAATTTAGTGTTTGGAAGATAAATTTCGAAGTAAGCTGGCGTTTTCACCGAAAGAAAATGTAGAAATCGTCGTGCCTGGAAGACAAATTTTGAAACAAGATGGCGTTTGAAATGAAAGAAAGGATATGCAAAAATAAGTAAGTCTGAAATCTCGTTGTAAGCATAAAAAAAAACCAAAATAGAACGTCTGGAAAGGTGATTTTGAATAGCAAAGCCCTTCAACGGGAAATGGAATAGCATAAAGATATCTTCTATCTGAAAAACCATTAAAAATGAAATAGCATTTAGGCATTTGGAATTTCAGTTGTAATGAAGATATGTAAAATTGCATAGTAAAAAAAAATGATAAAACATATGGAAAACGAACGGATGAAATTTGCTGACCTTATTCAGAAGAGATATCTATACCCATCAGCAGGAAAACAGTTGCCGATCTTCTAATATTCAAATAACTGCTTTAAAAGCGATGTTAATAGAATTTCTATTGCTTTCTTTACTCTGATTTTCTTACTTTCGGAAAAAGAAAATTATTCAAAATGATCCATTTTCAACGAACGCTTGTCTATCAACCATGTTTACCATACAAATAATAATCTATTAAAATTACTACTTTCAAAACAATTTTCCTTCGAATTTCTAATTCTTTTCAAATGCTGATTTTCTTCTTTTCGGAAGAACGAAATGTTTCAAAACGATCCTTGTTCAGGGCTTCCAAAAGGCGGTTTTCAGCCGACCAAGTTTACCAAACAAAACAAATCTACGATATTCAAATTACTGTTTCAAAACGATTATATTTAAATTGCTTTTGCTGATTTTCTTTCCCATTCGCCAAAACAAATTTTTGTGTTAACGATCCACTTTAAACGTTTACAAAGGATTAGTTATTTGCAAAAATTGCGGTACCCCAAGGATAAACAACGTTCTTTTCCAATCCACAGTAAAATAAGAATAAATAAAAAGTCGAACCTTCTTTTGCAAATTTTATAGGGATGCCATAAAAATTTGCATGATTACCAACTCGGTGATTTATCACCAAAAAAATTAAATCACGCCAGTGACCCCTGCAAGCTAGGATTCAACCCATACTTCTTCCGAACCGTCATATATGTATATGTTAGAAGTTGGCATCGGTATGTTGCAAAGAACCAAGTTCATTTCAAGAAGAAATATTGTTTATTGAACGATGAAAAATTAAAGATAAAGACACGCATTTGGGAGTGCTTAAACCTCTAGCTCTTACATCTCTATCTACATTGTAGGTGGCGCTGCAGCGACGCAGAGGGACAACTCCAGCAATCGGCCATCCGATAATATCACCGAACATCAGGTGAGCCAGTAAAGGTGTAATCAAAACAATAATATATGCAAACATATAAATAAAAATATCTGGAAAATAATAACAAAATTGAAGTAAGAATATATTAAAAGATGATTGAAATAAATAGTTGAGTATTAATAATTATGAAGGTTCTAAAAATTTAAGCTACTTCACAATATCTGAAAAATTGAAAATAAAAATTAATCACAATAAAAGCACAAGTGATGCAAAGAAAAAAAGGAAATTCACTCTAAAAGGTTGAGGGGGATATATTGTATCTTGAGTTCTCAGTCGAAAATACCATTTCATTAGTTCATCAGGTAATATCATCATGATTCCGCTGTTTGAGATATTCAGCACAAGTACTAATTTTCGTTGGTCCTTCAATAAAAACAACACTTTTGAACCTCTTTAGTGACATTCAGTTTGATTTCCGTTATCTTGTATTGACGTAAATATTTGGGTTTCAGTTTGACTCCTGGTCCGAGTTGAGCACGTTTGACGGCCACAAGATTATAAAGTTTCAAAGTAACTTCTGGATTTCGCCGGAGGTTGTAATTTCTGCTGTTTTCATTTTGAACTTTAAAAATTTAATGTTTAACTTGCTACTTTAAATCAACATCACTGTTTGGCGAAGTCAGCTTGGATTTCTTCATTAAGTAAATTTGAGATATTGAGATCTTGTGGCGTCTTCATTTTAGTACGAAAATGCAATTCGAATAGAATTGTTTGAATGCTTCGTTGGGACGTTGAATTTATAACTTTCTGGGCTTATTTGATGTGCGTATATTATTATTATTATTATTATTGTCTATGGGAAGTTTGGATATAACTGTTTCGATTGTAGAATTTAAACGCTTTACTTGTCCATTTGCTCTAGATAATTTGGTGGTGATTGGGAAATGGTCGGTTTTTTGCAATACTGCAATAATCTTGAAACAGTTTGGAAGTGAATACGCTAGTTCGGTCAGAAATAATATAAGATGGATTGCCAAATATGTACTTTTGATTTTCTAATTTTAAAATAACTTCTGCAGTATCTGTTGATATCGTTTGGTAAAGCCATATGAATTTTGTGAAGGAGTCGATGACGGCAAGAATATGTTAGTAGTAGGGAATGGGCCTAAATAGTCAACATGATATACGTACAGAGGAATGCTCTTTTCGATAGGGTGTAGTAGACCATCTTGTTTGCTACGTTTACGATTAACTAAAATACAAGGTACACAATTTTGAATGAAACAGTCAATTTTTTTTATTAACTTTATGGATATAAAGTTGATGCTTCAGTGCTTATTCGGTTTATTTAAGTCTACGTTCGTTAGCATTCCATATAATGTCATTCTGCATATTTTTAGGAGTAAAGAGTGGCTCTTAACCATCAAAAAATTTGTAGAGTATATTGTAGTTTAGAAGGTATTCGTAGTAAAGTTTAATTTTCAAAAGTTATTTAATAGTTTGGATTTCAGTGTCTTGCTCTTTCAGTGTCTTGTTGTTTTGATTTTTGTAACGAGACTGTCCTGTATGACCATAACTAGGTATCTACATGATTCATTTTGAAACCTGAGCGATGTTCTATTTTATAATCATAATCCTGTAGTTACAATGCCCATCGCGCTATCCGAGAGCACAAATCTTTTTCTTTAGTATCACTGATAACGCGTTGCAATCAGTAACTATTTTAAAATATTTGCCTAACAAGTAGTCTCTAAACTTTTTAAATGCTTGGGCTATTAGCTAAAGTTCATAACTTCTATATTTTGATTCGGTGTCTGACGTTTTCTTATTTATAAAATATATTGAGTGAAGCGCATTATCTGATATTGATTTTTGAAGTAAAATACATCCATAATCGTGATTATTGGCATCACAATGAATTTCGGTATCAATGTTCTGATTGTAAATGTTAAGAACATGTGGGATGGAGATAAACATTGTTTGAGATAATTGAATGCTCGTATTTCTCTATCAGTAAATTTAAATTCACGATTTTTCTTCAGAAATTATGTTAAAGGATGTGGAATAATGGAGAAATTTAAAATGTATTTCTGAAAATATCCAGGAAGACCAAGAAGAGATTGCGAATCTTTGTGATTTTTCTTTTCAGGAAAATTAAGAATGTTAGCTCTGATCTTTTGCGGTGAGGGGTACAATTTACCATTTTCAATATCATGTCCAAGAAATTCTATTTATTTACTTATAAATTTACATTTTCGAAAATTTATGTTTAAGCTATAAGAGGAAGCAAGTAAAAGCATTGATGTAAGCCTTCCGATACCTTCTGTAACAGGTCAATTGAAAAGTCCCCGGCCTGACACATAGATGGCGCTACTATAACTAAATCCATATGTTTTTTAGTTAGCCCTAACCCTCAAAAGATGCGTGTATAAATTTGACAGCTGTCGGATCATTAGTTTGTGAATTATAGCATTTTGAGGGAAGCAACTTTTGTTATTGTGAAAAAAATGGATAAAAAGGAATTTCGCGTGTTGATAAAATATTGCTTTTTGAAGGGAAAAATACAGTTGAAGCAAAAACTTAGCTTGATGCCGAGTTTCCCGACACTGCCCCAGGAAAATCAACCATCAAGGATTGGTATGCTAAGTTTAGAAGTGGTGAAATGAGCACCGAAGACGGTGAACGCAATGGACGCCCAAAAGAGGTTGTTACCGACGAAAACATTAAAAAAATCCACAAAATGATTTTGAATGTCTGTAAATTGAAATTGAATGAAATAGCAGACACTCTAAAGATATCAACTGAATGTGTAATATCATTCACGAATATTTGGGTATGAGAAAGCTCTGTGCAAAGTGGGTGCCGCGCGAGCTCACTTTTGACCAAAAACAACGACGAGTTGATGATTCGGAGCAGTGTTTCAAGATGATCAAGCGTAATAAACCCGAGGTTTTGCGTCGATATGTGACAATGGGTGAAACATGGCTCCATCATTTCACTCCGAAGTCCAATCGACAGTCATCCGAGAGGACTGCACACGATGAACCCGCTCCAAAGCGTGGGAAAACGCAACAGTCGGCTGGCAAGGTTATGGCGTCTGTATTTTGGGATGCGCATGGAATAATTTTCATTGCCTACCTTGAAAAAGGAAGGACCATAAACAGAGACTATTACATAGTGTTATTGGACCGTTTGAAAGACGAAATCGCCGAAAAACGGCCGCATTTGAAGAAAAAGAAAGTGCTGCTTCACCAAGACAATGCACCGTGTCACAAGTCAGTGAAAACGATGGCAAAAATCCATGAATTGGGCTTCGAATTGCATCTTCATCCACCGTATTCTCCAAATCTGGCCCCCAGTGACTATTTCCTGTTCTCAGATCTCAAAAGAATGTTCGCTGGGAAGAAATTTTCGTCGAATGAAGAGGTGATCGCCGAAACTGAGGCCTATTTTGAAGCAAAGGACAAATCGTACTACAAAATTGGTATCGAAAAGTTGGAGGGTCGCTATAACCAGTGTATCACCCTTGAAGGGAATTATGTTGAATAAAAAAAACTAATTTTGCCAAAAGAAAATGTGTTTTACTATGATAGGCCGGAGACTTTTCAATTGACCTGTTATTTTTGGATTTTATAATGACATCATCCATATAAATTAAAACATGACCCATGATAATCAAATTCTTACATATTGTGTTTATGTACCATGGAAACACTGTTGGTGATCTGCAAAGACCGAAAGGAGTGCGTAGAAACTGAAATTGTCCATTACGTATCATAAATTATGTGTATCCTCGACTATTTGGTTCTACTTCTAAATGAAAAAAAAGCATTACGTAGATCGATTATACTAAATGTAATTACATCTTAAAGTCTATCGTGCAGTTCGTCTATTAGAGGTAAGGGATAGTTAACTTTTACAACGTTTCTATTAAGTTGTTTATAATCAATATAAACTCTTGAGGATCGGTCTTTTTTTATTTACTACAACTACTTGGCTAGAAAAATCAGAAGAGCATACCACCAGCCAATCATTTCGTCGCTTTGTCATCTACAATTTTTCTTTAAGAAAAAGGTAATCGTCGTGGTCTATGTATTATTGGTGTTTCATACTTTAACTTAATAGACATCTGGATATCAGTATTTATTTTAGTCTTAATTGGCTTATAGCTTGAAACCAAATTGTGAAGAACATTTTGTTGAGTTTTAGTAATATTTGATCTGATTTCGAGTTCCAATTTATCATTTATTTAGATGTTAGAAGTCAAAAAGTCTTCAGCATTTTCCGTTCTATTATCCGAAATTTTTGTTAATGTGACACCAACTGTGTTGATTTTTATTTCCGCTTGGGTTAAAATATCTATGCCAATAATAGCATCTGATGTAATAATTTCGTTATTAACAACACAAAAGTTAGTGATAAATTTCTAATAATCTCTTTCAAGTTTTCGTGTACAGCTACCAAATGGTGTGTTAGAACTAGAGAATAGAGGGAGCTGCGTGCCATACAAGAGGCTCTTTAGGGGAGTTGTAATTGCCTCCTCGAGTAATGACCCAGATATGTTTGAAATTTAGTACCGAATATTATTCTCTGATTAAATGTCTTAAGGCTCTTAGAAATAAATTAATTTAATGATGCCAAGCAAGTTCTTTTAATGAGTGTTTGATACCTGGACCACCTTTAAACCCCTAAATATTATATGTAATATTACAATTTCGCGAACATGAATACGCATTCAGTATTGAAATATTGAAAGAGCATTTTTAAACTTTGGTATAGATGAAGAAGATAGAGATTATTTAAGATTTTTCTGGTTTCTAGATGAAAAGGATTCGAAATCTTACAAAATTTTGCGAGTGACCCGTGTGCCTTTTGGGGTGACATTAAGCCCATTCATCCTAGCTGCGACAATTAAATACCATATTACAAAATATAACAGTCAAGGGCGACACGAAACTTTTGAAATGCTTAACATCGCTCTTATGTGGATGATTTATTTTATGGGGCTGATACAGTAGAGCATGGGGGTCTAAACAATGAGGGCCGCATTGCAAAAAAAAAAAAAAATGCTGGGCCACACATACAATATTTTTTCGACAAAATGAAACAAAAATTTACTCTATGTAGTTTTATTAAAATAAAGTAACTTCTTTTTATTACAATTTTTTTTAAAAAATTTGAATTAGATATGTATAGGTACATATTTATTTTAAATTTATAAAAGTTTCGTTTCATTTAGTTTGAATTTCATAAAATTGGAAAAAGTTCAAATTAATGAGATGGATGAATTTGCTTTTGTTGAACAAGAAAATCGATATCGGGTTCAATAGACGAGGTTGCAATTCCTAATGCATTTTCAAGATGTTTGTCAGTGATCTTTGTCCTTTTTTTTTTGCTTCATTCTTGAAAATAATTGTTCCCAAATACTTTACATAATACAGGTACTGCCAAAGCTGAAGACATTAATAAAGCATGATTGTGAAAATTAGGATATTTATCGCGGGATAGATAATCTTTATAATTTCCAGTAAAGAAATATTTCCAAATTTTTCTTTCAGTTGAATGTCGCTTTGCAGTTCAATGCATTCCATTTGAAGATTTGAAGGTAATTTATTTATTTATTTCTAGAGAAAATGGGGTGGAAAATATGTTGAAATATTCTTCATTTTTTTCGAAAATCTAGAAATCTACTTTCAAACTCTTGAATTAAATCAAAATTTAATGCAGCATATTTTGCGCAACTCACAGGTTTATGTCCAGCCAAAGTACTGAAATGTGTCAAACATTTTATTTTTATTTGATTGTGCCAAAATTTCAACTTTCTTTCAAATGCTGTCATTGTTTGGAACATATTATTAATAAATAACATTTTCCCTTGAAGTCTCAAATTTAAATCATTCAAATGTTCTGTTAAGTCTACTAAAAAAGACAAATCTAAAACCCAATCTTCGTCTTCAAATTCATTCACAGGTTTCCCTTTTGTTTTCATAAACATTTTTATTTCAGTTCTCATGTCGTAAAATCTTTTGAGCATTTTCCCCTTACTGAGCCATCTTACTTCTGTATAATAAATAACATCTGCGAATTCAGTGCCAATAATCTTAAGAAACTCTTCAAATTGTCTATGATTAAGTCCTTTTGCTCTTATAAAGTTAATGGTTTTTATAATAACGCTTAATATACTTTCCATTTTTCAAATTTTTCGACATAAATTGCCCTCATGTATAGTAAAATGATAAGCCATAACGTAAATTTTCATGACATTCGAAAATTCTCGTGCATAATTCGAAACGTAAATTCTCATGGCATTCTAAGATATTTTTATCTAAATTTTTATTTCAGAATAAATGTCAACGAATCGATTATAAATGAAAAATATTGCAAGCATTTATTTTTTTTAATAAAAATATGCAAATTTAAATATTTTGGTAATTTGCGTTTGGGCCGTATTTTAAAGGCTTTTGGGTCACACTTTAGACAAGCATGCAGTAGAGAAAAGGTTTTAGAGCTTTCTCAGAGGGCTACTGAAATTCTACAGAAGGCTAACATGAATATAAGGAAGTTTGAGACAAATTCGAAAGAGTTGCGTAATTTATGGTTCGAGAGAGACATGACTGAAGAGATGACAAAAGAATCTCATCTAAAGGTCTCAGGAATAACCTGGAACATTGAGGATGACACGTTTGAATTAGATTTACAGCTTATTCTTAACAAGATAGATTATTTGAAAAATTCAATTCGTAGCGTTCTTCAAACAGCTTCGAAACGGAAACAATTCGTTTTTAAATAGTTTCTGAAATTCAATCAATCACAGACCCTGCGAATTGGCATCATTGCCCTGAACAGGATAATTCTGCAGATTACATATCGCTTACTGAAGAAAAGCTTGAGCCCGATTCAGTTTGGCTGCAAAGTGCAAAATGGTTGAAACTGACGAAGGAAGAGAGGTCAGATGGTTCTAATTGTGAGTTTTCACCAGAAGTATCCAATGAAAGAAAAACTGAACTAGAGGAAATTTCATCCTTTGTTTGCGAAGTTCAGTCTAAAGTGTCATTGTTGACGGACTTGAACAAATATGGTAGTTTGAAAAAATTATATCGTATTACCAGTTGCGTACTCCGATTCATCTACAACACTAGAAACAGAAACAAAAGACTTGAAGAACTTCATGGTGCCAAAAATATGTGGATAAATCTGTCCACAAAGAAGTTTTTACTGAAGAGCTGTCTTGTTTAATGCATGGCAAACTGATTCCAAGAACGTCTATTTTGGAATAAAATTCCTTCCTTGACAAAAATGGAATAATTCACATTCGTGGAAGACTCTAAAAATCAAAATCTAATTACCTTCAGAAACATCCTATTATTGTTCCTTGGAAGCATCAATTTGTGAACTTATTGGTGGGGGATGCATACAGCAAAGTGTTCCATGGCGGACTAATTTCTTCTAATTCCTTAGAATAAATCAATTGATTAACAGAGACATACTGCGTAATAAATTATAATAATAAATACGAGTCTTGTAATTATTGTGGGTAGCTTTACCTCTAATTTTCATCCTTTTCTTTAATCCATCATTGAACATTAATCCTTTTATAGCAACTAGGAAATAATTGAATTGATTTTGTTTCTCAGTTATTTTTGGTAACGAAGCGTTGTCTTCCTTGAAACCTCTAAATTATATTCCGGACAGATTGCATTACGTAAATATTTAATTATCCAGTTTCAAGCTCAGTTGCATGATTATACAGGTTTATCGGTAAATAATTTAGTTAAAAGCATTAAAAAAATTTCCCTAGAGCATTGCAAGCATCAACAAACTAAATAAAAGATGTTAGCTTGATGAAAAGCCGTTTTATCAAATCAATTTCCGGTTTCTAAGAATTTGCTTTGTATTTTAAGAAGCGATGCAATAAATTAAGAAAATATTACTCTCCGAATTTTACAATTATCGTTTTGTAAAGTTTTCTTGAGGAAATAATAGGATAAACTATCCTATGTTTCCCAGAATTAATAAATGTAGTTTATTGCATTGTAAGTATAATAATTAAATTAATTTCCTTTTATTATTTGAGGTAACACCTGAAAAAAATTCTATCATATTTTCTTAAATGTAATTTTTAGGGATTTACTATGTGTGATAATATTACAGGATATTGCACACACATTTAAAATCAACAAAGCAGAAATTAAATACCTTCCCCTCTCCGCACACATCCCAAAAAAGTTGCAAGTGATCACGGTAGCCTAGTGGTTATAGTCGCGGATAGCGATTTTCTTTGAGTTGTGGGTTCGAGTCTTCGTACCACAAAAGACCCGGCGTATAGCCGGGACTGATCCACGTTACATTCGTCGAGGCTCAAAGTCCTCCCATTGGCGTGGTATAGAAATTAGGAGAGAGAGGTGCCAGTTCAGATATCGTCCTCCTCACTTGACAGAAGTAGAAAATTACGAGATTCCTCGCCAATAGCCTTCATGTGTTACTACTCAGCGCGAAGTAAGAAAAAATCATATTTAAGAGAATTTCATGGCACGTGGCCTTCTATATTGCAATTGCTATAAATAAACGCCGAATGGATATATCGAACAAAAGTTAACATTATTTTATTAATGAATATTCATTATTCTACTTAATATAAGCAATTTAAACACGTTAAGTTTAGTTTTTATTAACGTCGCTCCAGAAGCAACACGAGGGCTATTGGCAACGGACCTCGTAATTTTGAACCTCGGTCAAGTGATGAGGACGCACCTGAGCTGGCACCCCTCTCCTTACTTCCACACCACGTCAACGGGAGGACTTTGAACCTCAACAGATTTGACTTGTATCAGCCTGGACTATACGGCGGTCTTAAGTGGCATCATGGCTGGAACCTACGACTATACGATAACCGCCGGCCGCGAACATGACCACTAGGCCCCCGCGGCCACCCTGTAACATACATAATAAGCATCATAAAATTAATTGTTAAAATAGCATAGCAACTGTAAAAACTGAATAGACTTGCTTGCATAGTTAGAAATGTAGCAATGTCAGAGTCAAATGTTGGATTAAAAATAGAAGTCATTTATTTGAAGTGCGCTTTATTTTGAAAATGGAAAGAAACTCTTACGAAAGATGATTAAATGGGTGTGTCGTTAGTATATTAATTCTTTATTGAAGACGTCTGAGGAATTTATTTTATTGTTGGTCAGAATGAAAGATGCGTCATAAATTTTTACTGCGGAAGTGATAAAATCTTTTAAGCAGATCACGCACGAGTCGGGAGAGGTAGGTGAACTTGAAGGATACATTTGTGGAAGCAAAAAAATGAATAAATATGACACTCAAAGCTTTTGAAAATATTAACAATATTTGAGAAAGAAAATAAATTGATTTGTTCATCAGAAAAAATAATCAGTCTTGCATTTAAATAATCGAATTTAGTTATCTAAAAACATACATTATATTGTCTTTCTTAGAATTCTGTATCAATTTGTATTCACCTCTACCGCAGTGGATTTATATTTCTTAATTCTAATGTACAAAAAGTTATTTATTTTTGAATTCTAATGTACAAAAAGTTATTTATTTTTGAATTCTAATGTATTGAGTCTTGAAATAAAAGGGTTTAACTCTTGTGTAAATTCGTCAAATAGATTCAAAAACCTATAAGCTTGTAGTATTAACCTTACTGTCCAGGATAATTGCACTGTCGTTTTCATAAGTTTACAAAATTTTAGAATTGGGATAATAAGTGTGAGAAAAATCCTTTTTAAACATCATAACTAGCATAATAAATTTAAGTTTAATCAATATGAAAATTGGCGTGTGATAAAAAAAAAATTTCAATCTTTGTTTCAATTAACGTAGCCGTAAATCTATAAATAGCAATTGAAGACACACCTAAGTAATTTCGGGCCAGATGACGCCCTCAGGGGCGCACCTTCTTCAGGTAGGTAAGGGATCATGACCCTGAGGCACCCTACTGTCTGTGGAAAACATGGGTGACGCGTCCCCAGGATACCCTTGTGATCCTTCTCTATTTTGGTCCCCCCCTTGTCAACCAATTTTACTTTTTTCCATTTTTCAAACGTCTAGGTCACAGACACACTTTGTTTGGCACAGCATAGCCATCTCTGGCTCTTGTATCATTAAGCTGCAGCACCATATTCCTACTCACTCGCGCCAGATGATGAGGACGAGACCCAGCTTAGAGAACTACACTCTCTTGAATTGAATTTCCCTACATCGGATATTTGATGTCTGGTTGATTGTACCTAGCAGAAAGTTCCACTATTTCGCATGATGGTCTCTAGCAGAATCAAAGTTCGGATCTACAACACGCCAGCGATTAAACTCACCACATTGTCATTAGGCTACATCGTGCCGTACCTTTAATAAATAAATCTTGAAACAATAAAAAAGAAATGAAAAAATAGTATTCAATACTTTACTATAAACTACCATAGATAATGAATCGTTTAAAACCTTTAAAAGTTAATAAAAAAATTACAAGCGAAAACAATTTAACAATCAATCAAAATGCTCTTAGATTTCAATAACTTTTTGGTTTCTCATCACATCTATTCAAATTTCTTCATAAACATTTTTAATTGATTTCAGGGATAATTAACAAACCTCTTCTTAAATAGCTTCTAATGAAACTAAAAATTAATCCCGAAATAACTATCTTTACTCCGTATGGTAAATGTACGTTCTTAGCATCGTTTTGTACCGTCTTGCCATCTGAAAAAGAGATACTTATGGAAAAGTATAAAACAAGAACATCAATCGAAATCCAGCTTTCAATTTCAAGGACAAACGTCTATGAAGATCAATGATGAGATGCAAATGAGGCGTGGGCTTTTTTCTAGAAAAAAAATCATATGGAAATCACGAACATTATCCGTCCTTTTTTTGATATTAAGATTTATGAAAAGTCCCTTCAAGCGAAAAGACTAGAAGTAAGTTCTGCCTCTTATTTCGATTATTATTCACGGTGTTTGAAAGATAAAAAACAGTGTAAAATTGATGTCATTTGTTGCTATATACACCTAACTTTTTAATGTGGTCTTTTTTACACGGTTCAAGAAAAAGTCGCATTTTTAACATGATTTAGATCTCTTAAGGTCGTTCATCAGTTACCAGATATTTCCTTGAGAGTGCGAGAATGTAATTGGGCGCATACATCTTGTTTTAAGCTGTAACTTAAATCAAGTTGTTGAAGTCCGACATTTTTTACAAATTTTTATTTAACATGCTATATTCATATGTACGTCTTTCCAGTCCATAATTTGTGCTCGAATTTTAACCCAATTCTTATCCTGTCGAGCTTTAAATTTCTGCTAAAATAAAACATGCAAACCTCCTATGATAAATACAATATTATGGTATACTTAAGAAGTGATGGGCATAGGAAGGGCCTGGAAGCCCCGGCTTAGCACTTAACAACATCGATTGGTTTGTTTTGGCTTTGTTAACATCGCGGCAGAAGCAACACGAGGGCTTAGGCAACAGACCTCGTAATTTTGAACCTAGGTCAAGTGACGAGGACGACATCTGAGCTGGCCCCATTCTCCTACTTCCACACCCCACCACGGGTAGACTTGGGATCTCGACCAGATTCCATGTGTATCAGCCCCGGCTACACGGCGGGTCTTTGGTGGCCAAGGATCGAACCCGCAACTGAACGAAAACCGCCGGTCACAAATCCGAAACCATGACCACTAGGCTACCGCGGCCTCTAGGCTACACGGTGGGTCTTCAGTAGCATCAAGGCTCGAGCCCATGACTCAACGAAACCGCGAGTTCGATGCCTTAACAACGTCGAATTCTCAGTTGAACTTTTGCACACACATATACGAGTAGCTCACATAATTGCTTATTTAATTTCCAATCTAATTTCCAATCTAAAAATATTTAAATAAATATAAGTGAAAAAGTTAATAGAGTCTGTGTTTAAAAGTAGTCTAAAATTTATAAAAATAATTTTAGATGGAAAATAGTTTATACAAGCTTCAGGCATTAATACTTCTTTTGAGCTCTTACGTAAGTAAGTAGCTATATCGGATTATTTAATTTACCGGTAATTACGCAGGTATCTTATTAAAGTGTCTCAAGCTCTTATAAATCATATATCGTTTTAAATTTAAAAAAATTTGTTATATACTTTTTAGTCTATCTTGAAATAAAAGATTGATTGTAAAAGATATTTTTACTTATATTTTTGAAGGGTGCTATGTGCATCTTAACAAATGGAATTCGTATTTTTTTTGTTCCTCAAGATTTTGCTTAAACTATACTCTCTTTGGTCAATAGGAAATTAGTTTAGTTTAGTTTTTATTAACGTCGCACTAGAAGCAACACGAGGGCTATTGGCGACGGACCTCGTAATTTTGAACCACGGTCAAGTGACGAGGACGACACCTGAGCTGGCACCCCCCTCTCCAATTGGTCAATAGGAAAATAAAAACAGAGTAGAAAGAGAGTCTTGAAGAAAAAAAATAGGCTCGTTTACTCTACCGACTTGCTGGGGAGCAGATGTTATGTATTCACGTAAAGCAGGCGTAATGTGTTCATGTAATGTTTTCAAAGTTGTATCATCCACTCAGTTCCTTTTTAAAGCTCCATTAGGTCATTAGATTTTCATTAGGGGAAGTACATAGTCCAGATATCAAGTACATCAGAGGTTTAAAAATATTTGTTTGTTTTCTACAAATCTGTTGAAATTTTTATTAATATTTTGACCTTAGATTAGGAGAAAAAATATTTAAAATTACAAAGAACGGGGGAAACAATTGCGTTGGAAAATATAGTGGACAGTCTTTCGAGGAGTAAAAAAAAGGTTCTCTCTCTGATGGCAAGAACTTTAGCGTGAACGAGACAATCGTCAGAACTATTAAGAGAAATTGGAAGTCTTTTGAAGAATAATCACTTTTTGAATGTTTATCCCTATTTTATAAGATTTTCTTATTTTCCTTACACGGATTTTTGGATAATATAAAAACAATTCCCTTCCACAATAGTCACAATTTCGATCCTTGGCCGCTAAAGACCCTCCGTGTAACCGGAGCTGATGCTCGTTAAATCTGTCGGGGTCCAAAGTCCTCCCGTTGGCATGGTGGGGAAGTTAGGAGAGGGAGGGTGCCAGCTCAGGTGTCGTCCTCGTCTCTTGACCGAGGTTCAAAATTATGGAGTCCGTCACCAATAGTCCTCGTGTTGCTTCTAGTGTGATGTTAATAAAAACTAAACTACACTAAGAATCCCCTTTTATTATTCAAATAATATGACTACGTTAGCCGTGTAATCGTGGTCACCAACTCGTGGCTGACGTTGGTTCCATCAAGTAGTTAGTTCGAGTCCTGATGCCACTAGAGACCCACCATGCAGCGGGGTTGATACATGTTAAATCTATCTCGGCTCCAAGTCCTCGCGTGGGTGTGGTGTGGAATTTTGTTAAGGGCGGTGCCAGCTCAGGTATAATTATACTCACTGGATTGATGCTCAAAATTATGAGATCCGTTACCAATAGCCTATTAACGGGGTATTTTCGGTATACAGTTAGGAATATGAAAATAATGGAGAACTAGACGGTGTAGATCATTTCCCTATAAAAGGGAAGTGAATTCTCCTCAAAGGTGTCAATTCGAAAATTGTGTAAGACGAACTCGTAACATTTGCTAGAAATATGAATAACCGGTATGCCCGGAATATATGAAATTATTTCATTTATAAATTATTATTAACTCTCAATACCCACAAATAAGGACGTTATGGTTTTTTTTTGTGAACTTTTATTGTCCTCCCTCCCCCATCTTTTTTAAAAAATTTTATCAATATAAAATAAATAAACCGTAAAAGAATTAAATCATTCTCATTATAAAAAATTGCATCTTCAATATTTTACAAACTAGTAACGAGTTTTGTTTCTACTGTTTTCAAAATCACACGTACAAAATGGTAAAATAACTTTGAATGCATTTTATGGTGGAAAAATTTAAAACTGACTCTCAATATCTAAATACTTTTGTCAAACAGCTTAAGCATGTCTTAATAAATATTTTGTGTAGTTAAAAAGTTAAATAAAAATATTTTAATAATATTTTATAAAGTTATTTAAATTAATTCTAAAAATACAATTTTCTTATAAAATTATTTATCTATACACATATTAATACAGTATAAAAATCATAGTCTTTGAATAATTTTGTTAAAATCATTTATTTCGATCTTTTGTGATATCTAGATCTGCTTATTCATCATTGCTTCCAAATTACTGATTCCTTTTAAGTAAAAAGTCAAAAAAAGGAAAACTATTACTCAAGAAACGCATCCATTAACATAACGTAACCCTATAGGTGAAGCTACATATACAAAATGAGATAGTTGGACTGTTTTGTAAATAGCCAGGTCATCCTTTAGAAAAGATAAAAGGAACTTTAATTTAGCTTCCTGGTAAGCTTTTACCGAAGGAATAAACAATAAATTTCTTAATATACATTTCTTTTACGAATCGTATAAAAGAGTCTGTACCTCTATTGATTATAACGAAATATACGAGAACATATACATATATCATTTCCATCAATAGATATAGACATTAGAATATCAATAATAAAATGAAAAATCTTTTTAAAGTATTAATTGAGTCAATAAGTATTATTACAACATTGAAGGCTATTTTTGTTGAAGACTGTATTTGGTGAGGGAAGAAATTTTTGTATCCTAAAGCAACAAACCAGTAGTCCTTGAAAAGTTGTCTAGAAAGACCTCTCTTTCTGTTATTGATGATTCTTGGATTTCTATAAAAATCAAACTTACAATTTAACAATACGTTATAAAATTTACGTTACATAATGTAGTGTTCGGTTGATCTTTTCAACTAACAAAATACCCGTACATTACGATCTTTTCATAATAATTTAAGTACATAAACCAAGAAGTCTTACAATAAAAACCTTATTTACCTTGAATGCTACTTATGTCAATAATAAATTCCCCATGTAATGCCATGGATATGATTCTAAAAAAATATTCCTATTGTTGGCAGGATTTACAGTGGCTCAAACAATTGAGGATACACCTTACTTTCACTTGATAAATCCAACTTTTAATGAAAATAACACATTAACTAGAATAGAAGACGTATTTTTACTTTTACACGTAATAAAAGGGTTAATTTACAGTAAAAATAACGAAAATCAACAAAAAAATATCTAAAATTAAAAGTTTCACAAATATTTGAAGTAAACATAGGCAGATTTTTACCTCAAAAAATTAAGGATACACCAATGAAATTTTTTCGATATATTACATGCACGTGTACTTCGTTCGAACACGTGTGCTTTTGCTTATATAGACATGCTCCGCAACAATCTTAAAGGGTCACCAAAGATTAGTTAGATGGAGGTATATTTCAGCGTGACAACGAGCCTGACACACGGCTTTTGGCAATGTCAAATGTGGTGTCTTTTCATTTGTAAACAGCAATTGCACACCGCCACAGTCTGACATCAATGTCATTGAAAATTTGTGGAGCCACACTAGAAACAGCGGTCAAAACATAGTTAGTAAAGCCCATTTAAAGCAAGTGTTACAAGAAGAATGGGATAAAATATCTCCAGATACACTAAAAATTGGTCAGATAATTTTTAAGACGTTTGGAGGACATTCTAAAACCAAGGACGTACAACAAAATACTGATACTGTCTATGCATAGC
>BMAW01065306.1:492228-529722 GCA_019974015.1 Nephila pilipes | reverse complement strand
GTATCCTCAATTTTTTGAGGTAAAAATCTGCTTATGTTTATTTGAAATGCCTCTAAAAAGTTTTATTTTAGAATTTTGTCGTTGATTTTTCTTTATTTTTACTGTTAATTAAACCTTTTGTTATGTCTAAGAATAAAAATTCGTTTGCACTTCTGGTTAAGGTGTTATTTTGATTGAAAGTTGGATTTATCAAGTAAAAGTAAGGTGTATCCTCAATTGTTTGTGCCACTGTACATTGCGATATAGAAACCGTATAAATAAACTCAAACAATTAAGTAATTTATTATGGTTGTAATTATTATAAAATTGTGGTATATATTTTCATATTATTCACAAGCATAGCTTAAAAAGAAAAGACGCTTATTAAAACTTGATTAAAAGCATATGACTGTTGAAAAGTGATAATAATTGATAGCTTAAACATTCAACACAAATGCTATCAGTATGTAAATCAACCCCCTTTGATGAATTCTGAAATGTATAACAACTTAACTGTTTAATCTCTTAAACATCTGTAAAGGTTCAAGTAATGTTTTGAGTTTCATTAAGCTCTGCCAAAGTCTTCTCTGCTACAAACTTCGTCGTCTTTGATTCTGATCGAATGTGTGTATAACATAATGACTAAAGCATGTGTAATATTAAAACAGATTAAATAACATCAAAGCACTCTAAAACATTTTAACCTTATTAAAATGGGTCTCTGTTTGCTATAGTCATTTGTATATTAATCTAAAAATACGTAAATTGGCATCTTAAGTAGGCTCGTTACTTGCCCATTTTTTAACTCTGTGGCCTTTTAAAAAAGAACAGATTTCTCGTATATAACAAACATGTGTCCTATCTAGTACCATAAAATATGTTATATTAGTCATTTTATCAATATCCCTGCCTATGACTGGAAGACTAAATATTAGAGATATCTTTAGTTAGGATAGATGAAGCTATGACGAATTTTAACCAATAAGAAAACATTGAAGTCAAGATTCATTTCTTTTCAAACGTCAGCTGCTAGGTTACAATGATTCTTCCGAATATCCATTTTGTTATAGTTCAGTTCCATCCTCTGTTTTAGAAGTGCAAGTTTTCGGCAAGTTTTTTTTAGTTTAGTTTTTTTTTTATTAACGTCGCACTAGAAGCAACACGAGGGCTATTGGCGACGGACCTCGTAATTTTGAGCCTCAGTCAAGTGTCGAAGAGGACACCTGCGCTGGTATCCCCCTCTCTTAACTTCCACACCACGCCAATGGGAGTTATTTGGGCCTGACAGATTTGACATGCATCAGCCCCGGATACAGACAGGTCTTTGGTGGCGGGCCGCGGTAGCCTAGTGGTCATGGCTTCGGATTCGTGACCGGCGGTTTTCGTTCAGTCGCGGGTTCGATCCTTGGCCGCCAAAGACCCACTGTGTAGCCGGGGCTGATGCACGTTAAATCAGTCGGGGCCATAAGTCCTCCCGTGGCGTAGTGTGGAAGTTAGGAGAGGGGTGACAGTTCAGGTGTCGTCCTCGTCACTTGATTGTGGTTCAAAAGTACGAGGTCCGTCGCCAATAGCCCTCGTGTTGCTTCTAGTGTGACGTCAATAAGAACTAAACTAAAACTAAGGTCTTTAGTAGTCAAGACACAATCCCGCAACTCAACGAAAACCATCGGCCACGAGTCTGAAACCATGACCACTAGGCTACCACGGCCAAGAAGTCCTCGGCAATGAGGTCTTGATTCATAAGAATAAACTCTGTTTAACGTTTGAAAAAAATGGTGGATTTTAATATATGTACAGAGCAAGATTAGGAAACCATGTAACAAAATACCAAGTCATTTTAAAACTTGGTGCAGCTTTTAATATTACAGCTTACTTGTGTTTAAAATTTTGAATAAGAATTTTGGAAAAATTCCAGATTTAAAGGAATTGATATTGGTTTTGATTATTTTGCTTGGTTATCATTTGCTTAATTTCATTACCTCAGGTGTCATCCTCGTCACTTAACCGTGGTTCAAAATTACGAGGTCCGTCGCCAATAGCCCTCGTGATGCTTCTAGTGCGACGTTAATAAAAAAATCAAAACTAAAACTAAAAAAAACTAATTTCATCACACGGCACACACGAAATCACAGTTAACCTTCCGCCAATCCGCTTAAATCATTAAATAATAGTATGTGACGCCCTTTTTTCATTATTAAATTTTACGAGCATCTTTCAGTCTAATTAAATTGTCAATAATCACTAGACTCCAATTGAAAGTACTTGAGAGTAAGATAAAATACTTTATTTATCACGGAAGCACAGATAAGGTCGCACTCTCTCAAGCCTCACTTAACTAACCAGTAAGTACGGGCATCATGACCCCGAGGCACCCTAATGATCTTTTTTCTTTCCTATGGGAACGGGAACACGGGTGATGCGCCCCCGGTTACTCAAGCGATCCTCCTCTATTTTCGACCCTCCTTCTTGTCAACCGAATTTAGTCTTTTCTTCAATTTCTTCACGTCTAGACCACAGTTTAATCTTGTTTGGCGCAGCATAGCCATATCTGGCTCTTGCACCAATAAACATTACATTCACTCACTCGCTCACGCTGAACTAGCCAATCCTAGATGAAGATTTAAAAATAAAGTCTTAGCTTATACCAAATCACTCAATCTGATTCCAAAAGTTCTTACTAGAAGTAGCCACGTATCTTAGTACTTAGTACTCCAATCCAAAAGATTAATTACGATATTTCAATCCAATTTACTAATAACTATCCGAAAGCACTAATGAAAAGAAAATCGCGATGAGCCCAACATCGCAAGTACTGATAAAAGAAATTTTAAAAGAATAAAGATTAAGAATGGAAAGAATAAAAGAGAGCAGAGACATTTAATATCCTATAATGTATCCAAGAAATCGTAGATTTGCGCATTTTTAAACTGTTAAAAAAAAAAAGAGCTCAATTTATGTTTGATAAATTGTTCTTGACAGTAATATCTAGCTATTACAAAGTTTTTAACTAATTCAATAATCTGCAAACTGCTGTTCCAGAACACGCAATATCTGTAAGAAAATACTCTAAATTTAAATATTCAGTGACTTAAGTATAACTACTTTGTAGTTCCTTATCATGCCATTCAGCTTCTAAAATGCTTTCTTCGTTCATTTATCAACGAGTGCCATAAATTATTCCTCGCATATGTGCCGCGTAATTAATTTCTAGTCACGTAGTTCACACGTGTTCTCGAAGTACAAGAGTCACCGAGAGGCCAATGCCAATGGCTGCTTAATGAAGGTTATTGACAATCTAACTGGTCAGACGTGCGGAGAAGCATCTAGAATCTATTCTTGATTGCTAATGACCTGCTGCCGATGTTTGCCATGAAGATATTGAAATTCTTAACTTACTGTGTGAATTTCATTTCGTAGATTAGGATGAAACAACAAAATTTAGTAATTTGTTTATCGAAAATTTTCAAACTCGATTTGGAATAAGAACCATCTAATTTGCTGTATATCACTCTGAATTTGTTATTTTTCTTCCCGAACATTTAAGAAATGTTCAGTCTGAAGAATTTTAAGTCATCTTATACTGTAATGTTTCCTTCACATTTTGTCTGCAGGTTCGAAGAAGTGAAACCAACTACTCCTCGGTATTTCAAGAGTATTTAAGCATTTAGTTTTAGTTAACGTCGCCCTAGAAGCAACACGAGGGCTATTGGCGATGGACCTCGTGATTTTGAGCCTCGGTCAATTGACAAGTTCGACACCTGAGTTGGCATCCCCCAATCCTAACTTCCCCACCACGCCAAAAAGAGGACTTTGGCTCCCAACAGATTTAATGTGCATGAGCCCAGGCTACACGGTGGGTCTTTTGCGGTCAAGGATCGAACCCGCGAATGAACGAAAACCGCCGGCCACGAATCCGGAACCATGACCACTCGGCTACCGCGGCCATGAATATTTAAGCATAGAGAACATATTCAGTTCCATTTCTCCAATCCTATTCTGTGGCCGCGGAAGCATAGTGTGACGATCGTGGACTAATGGCTGGTGTTGTTTTCGTCGAGTATTAGGTTTAAGCTCTAATGCTCCTCCCATTGGCGTGGTGTGGAAGTTAGGAGAGGGGGTGCCAGCTTAGGTGTCGTCCTCGTCACTTGACCATGGTTCAAAATTACGAGGTCCGTTGCCAATAGCCCACGTGTTGCTTCTAGTGCCACGTTAATAAAAAAAACTAAACTAAACTAATCAAGCTCTAATGCTACTAATGACCGCCGTGTAGCGGGGTTGATACACGTCAAATCTGGTCGAGGTTCCAAATCCTCCTGTTGGTGTGGAGTGCAAGTTTGGAGAGGGTGGTGCCAGCTCAGGTATCTTTTTCGTCACTTGATCTATGTTAAAAATTACGAGGTCCGTCGTCAATAGTCCTCGTGTTTCTTCTCAGTGCGATATTAATTAGCAATCACCTGCGATATTAATTAGCAGTCACATACAGTTTTTTCTGTGCTATATAATGATTATTTTGCCTTATTATTTAAATGTATGCAAGTTGGTTTAAATACTTAAAAGCTTACTTTATGAATTCTAGTTTTCAGTATTGCACAATCTAGTTGGCTATGGAATGTTCATTTTCCCTTCTAAAAATCACTGTAGTATTTCAGCTATTATCTGTTACGTTCAAGTCTTTTTTATTGCAACTTAAAATCTTAAAAATGCGTTGTACCTCCTCCTGTAGGAGGGGGGGGGTTCTGAAACATATTATGGATGGTAGAAACTCAAACATATTGAGGAGCATTAATGAATATAATTGAGGGGCCATTAGATGATGATTAATGCCGATTAATGACCTCAGAAATAACAAACTTGAAAACTGCTGATATATTCATTTGTTTAAGGGTATATTCGTCTAATATGTTAAAGAATGGGACTCAAATTCGGTACTTTCTTTTCTTTTCATTTCAAAAACTGTTCCGATATTCATGACCTATCATTCAGAGAAGGGTATACTTTGTAGTACAACTCATTTCTGAATAAATCAATAAATATTCTCAAATAAAATACGTTTCAAACGTCGCTTTTCATATAATAATGCTAAAATTATATGAAATTTTGCTTTTTAAAATAAAAAAGGGCTTACTTTTATAATTTAATTTTTTAAAAGTACAGCATAATAAAAAGAAGTGAGTGAGTGAGTGAATGTAAAGTTTATTGGCGCAAGAGCCAGATATGGCCATACTGCGCCAAACAAGATTAAACTGTGGTCTGGAAGTGAAGTTGAAAAAAAAAGGCAAAAATGGTTGACAAGAAGGAGGGTCGAAAATAGAAAAGGATCGCTAGGGTATCCCGGGAGTGCGTCACCCGTGTTTACCAAAGACAGTAAACCCCACGGGAAAGAAAAAGATCTCTTAGGTGCCTCGGGGTCATGATGCCCGTACTTACCTGAAGAAGGCAAGTCCCCAGGGGCAGGGTGCCCGGCTATACCCCCAGACGCTGGGTACCCATTTTAGTCGCCTTTTACGACATGCATGAGCTACAGTGAGACTATTCTGTCATCCCCGGTCACCACACGGGTCATAATAAAAAGAAAAAAAATGCATTTTAACCATACAAATTCACCCCCTTCCCCATTTTTTGAGGCATTTTTTTTTATCTGAAAATATATTTGGAGTTCGGGTCCAACTCCGTGACAGCCTTTAAAGAAAATGACATTGATGGATTGGTATTAAACTTCTGATCATGTCTAAAGGAACATGATTCAAACATTATATCATTATGTATTTAGTAACTTTCAGTTACAATCTCTCAACGGTCGATAATATTTTCCTGTACCGTCTCAAATATTTCCTGATAACTTTTATGGAACAAAATGCAATCATTGTTCCTTAAATCTTAGCAGAATTGTTTTACGCAGTGGCCAATGCTACCTTAAAGATGGATCTGCTCTCTAGTACTTCGAGGGAAAAAAATTTCTTAAGACAACAGATGCTAAAACCTCTATAGCAGTTCGAAGCAATTACCGCATTTTATGATATTTTCTTATATATTCACAATAAAGGTTGATTCACGTACAGTTGATTTCATGATTACCGAGATAATATTTTTTTCTCCTTACAAAAAGTTCTGAAATCTTTTTTGCTTTTTAAATTCTTACTATTAGTTCACACTCTCTTTATATATATTTATATATCTTGTTCAAATTTTCAATCGTTAATAAAATAATTTTTATTTATCCACTCGAGTTCAAATACATTTTTTTTAAACTTGCAGTGGATGACACTTGATATTAATACAGTTTTTTCAAATATTAATTTATTAATTAAATTTAATTGGTGAAAATGCAGTTTAGCCCAACCACTTGGCTCGATTTCAAAAACTGCAAACTTGGCTATTTTTTTTTTTTTTTGGCTGAACGTTAAGTCGGCGAAGCTGACCAGGGTAGCCACATTTGGCAAAATTCCACCAAATAATTCCTGTCGCCAAGGGTGGTTGGGCTAAACTGCATTCTAACCATTTAATTTACCGGATGAATTAAGAAACAAGCCAATGCTTCTACTATGTCGTTTTTCTTGCAATGGCAAATTTGGTAGAGCGTCGGCGTAGAGTCTTCATGCCTTCGTCGAAAGTGAATTATTTGCTTCTTACATGTTCGGTTTTATACCACGATTATTTTTGCATTTCTAATTCAAGTATCATATATGTTATTTTTTTCACACAGCTTGATATACAGTGGCTCAAACAATTGAGGATACACCTTACTTTCACTTGATAAATCCAACTTTTAATGAAAATAACACATTAACTAGAATAGAAGACGTATTTTTACTTTTACACGTAATAAAAGGGTTAATTTACAGTAAAAATAACGAAAATCAACAAAAAAAATATCTAAAATTAAAAGTTTCACAAATATTTGAAGTAAACATAGGCAGATCTTTACCTCAAAAAATTAAGGATACACCAATGAAATTTTTTCGATATATTACATGCATAGACAGTATCAGTATTTTGTTGCATGTCCTTTGGCTTTTATAATGTCCTCCAAACGTCTTGGTACCGATTCGACCAATTTTTAGTGGTATCTGAAGATATTTTATCCCATTCTTCTTGTAACACTTGCTTTAAATGGGCTTTGTTTCTAATCTGGTGTTTTTGGACTGCTGTTTCTAGTGTGGCCCACAAATTTTCTATGACATTGATGTCAGGGGACTGTGGCGGTGTGTGCAATTGCTGTTTACAATGAAAAAGACACCACATTTTGACATTACGTGCCGTGTGTTTGGAGTCGTTGTCGTGCTGAAATATAAAATTTCCATCTAAACCTAATTTTTGTGCACTTTCTTTAAGATTGTCGCGGAGTATGTCTATATAAAGCTTATGATCCATTATACCATCTATAAAAACTAAATTTCCTACCCCATTTGCAGCCATACAACCCCAAACCATGACGGAGCCACCACCATGTTTAACTGTAGGACGTAAATTTTTTGGATCCAAATCGGTGTTCGGCTTTCTCCAAACGGTGTGACGACCATCGCTTCCAAAAATGTTGAATTTACTTTCATCACTAAATATAACTTTCTTCCAAAAGTTTTCTGTCTTCAACTGATGAGTTTTTGCAAACTCCAAACGCTTTTTCTGATTTTGTAAGCTTATGAAAGGTTTCTTTCTAGCTACTCGACTGCTATATCCAGCATGTCTCATCACATTTCTCACAGTTTCAGCACTTACACTTCTGCAGATTATTCGAGACGTTTCTGCAGCTAGTTTGACTGCACTCAGTTTAGGATTAATCTTGATATCTTTTAAAATTTTCCTTTTAGCTACATCACTCAGAATGCTTTTCCTTCCTCTTCCACTCTTATTTTGAATTAATCCATCGCGTTTAAATTTCCCAATGATTTTCTGGACACATGAGTGACTTCTACCGACAATTTCAGCTATTTCACGATAAGATTTTCCCTCCTTAAATAACCTTAATATAAATTTTCTTACATCAATACTAGTCTCTTTCCGAGGAGCCATTTTCCATTTAAAATTACAGCTTTATATTCTCATAACCAACTTCAAAAGACAGAAATAACAGTTGAAAAAGTTTAGGATAAAATTTCTCAAACTTTAGTAGCAAGCAAAAAGAAATCAAGTGGTAGTTAAACAAAAATTTCATTTGTGTATCCTCAATTTTTTGAGGTAAAAATCTGCTTATGTTTATTTGAAAGGCCTCTAAAAAGTTTTATTTTAGAATTTTGTCGTTGATTTTTCTTTATTTTTACTGTTAATTAAACCTTTTGTTATGTCTAAGAATAAAAATTCGTTTGCACTTCTGGTTAAGGTGCTATTTTGATTGAAAGTTGGATTTATCAAGTAAAAGTAAGTTGTATCCTCAATTGTTTGTGCCACTGTATATTAGAACCTATATAAGTGGTCGTGATAGCCTACTGATCACGGACGCGGGCGGTGGTTTTCGTCGAGTCGCGAGTTCGAGCCTTGAGACCACTAAAAGCCCGTCGTGTACCCTGAGCTGATGCACGTTAAATCTGCCGTGGTCCAAAGTCCTCCCAATGGTGTGATGTGTAAGTAGGAGAGGGAGATACCAGATCAGATGTCGTCCTCGTCAGTTGACCGAGGTTCAAAAATACGAGGTCGATCGCCAATAGTTCTCGTGTTGCTTCTAGTAAGACATTAATAAAACCAAACCTAGAACCTATATGAAAAAAACTGCTTAAGATATTTTTGATATTCACTATCAAAAACTTTTTTTTACAAAATAAGCAATAAAAGAATCAGCAATAACTTATTTCAGTGCGTTTTTACGGTCTGATGGTCAAGAAAAGTTGTGAAGCAATTTTTATGGTAAGGTAGTAAAATCCTTTATATAAAACATTTTACATAAATCTAATAATTCTTTTAATGCATATCTTTACCTTAAAATTACCTCAAAGTAATAAATTTGATAAATATAATAGAAGACAGTATTTTATTTCAATTTTAAGCTTGGGTGAATTTCTGAGTGAGTGAGTGAATGTAAAGTTTATTGGCGCAAGAACCAGATGTGGCTATGCTGCGTCAAACAAGATTAAACTGTGATTCAGACGTGAAGTTGAAAAAAAGTTAAGTGGTTGACAAGAAGGAGGGTCGAAAATAGAGAAGTTTAGTTTAGTTTTTATTAACGTCGCACTAGAAGCAACACGAGGGCTATTGGCGACGGACCTCGTAATTTTGAACCACGGTCAAGTGACGAGGACGACACCTGAGCTGGCACCCCCCTCTCCTAACATCCACACCACGCCAACGGGAGCACTTTGGGTCCCGAAGAAAATAGAGAAGGATCCCTAGGGTATCCCGGGAGTGCGTCACTCGTGTTTACCAAAGACAGTAAACCCCATGGGCAAGAAAAAGATCTCTAAGGTGCCTCGGGATCATGATGCCCGTACTTATCTGAAGAAGGCAAGTCCTTTGAGGTCCCCTGATATAATTCCCAGGGGGAGGGTGCCCGGCTATACTCCCAGACGCCGGGTACCCATTTTAGTCGCCTGTTACGACATGCATGAGCTACAGTGGGACTATTCTGTCATTCCCGGTCACCACACGGGTCTTGGGTGAATTGCATTGAAAACCGGAGATCATGTAACGGAATACCATATGTATGACCACCATTAGGTCCAGCAAAACTGCCAAATGACAAAATTATTTTGCATTTTTTCCGAGTTCAGGATAGAGCAAATATTAATTTTCAGTAATTAAAAAATGCTTTGGGGCATCGAAAATTCAAAAAGAAATCCGACTAAGAAGGGGTTTAAAACGACAGCGTTTATGTACTATACAGTTTAATTTTTATTAAAGTCGTACTAGAAACAACACGAGGGCTATTGGCGACGGACCTCGGAATTCTGAGCCATGGTCAAGTGACGTATGGGTATGAATGGAGAAAATATAGTAATCACCCCTTTGAGGTTGAGTTGTAAAGATCGTTTCTTTTTTAGGAAGGGGAGGGGGCGAAACCTGTCAGTGAAATTCGGAGCTCCATAAATAAATGTTTCAGCATCTAATTCTTATAGGAATCTGAAAAAATGAAAAACAAACTCAAAACCTTTCCTGAAATTCTTATTGTCCACATGACTTAGTCATTTCTTAACCTTGTACGCAAGCAAAGAAAAATCAAATTGAATTATAGGTTCTCATCGTATTATCTATTCTTTGTGAATCTAGATTTTATTTGTAATATTGCGAAAAGTACAATCTACATAGCCACGTATCCGCATTTATTTATTTATGCCTTTTTCGTAAGAACACGTGTGAAAATTTCAACATTTTCAAAAATCGAAAAATGGAATTTGTAATATTGTGAAATTTTTTCCCGTTACCATTTGCTATGGATAGGTTCAGTGACCCGGAAAAAATAATTCAGATACGTTATTTCCTTTTCTTTGGAAAAATTCCTCTATTTTAATAGAATATCACGTCACGTGGCCTTCCATATTGCAACTGCTTTAAATATACGCCGACTGGATGTATTCGATATTAGTTAACAACGTTATTTTATCAATGAATGCCCATTATTCCATTTAATATAAGCAATTTAAATACGTTAATTAAAGAATAGTTTTAAACCATTCTTTTATTGCTAATAAATGTGTGACTGCATACTATTTCGATGCCGCGGTAGCTCAGTGGTAATGGTCGCGAACTCGCAGCTGGAGTTGTTTAAGGCGTAAGTCGTGGGTTCGAGCCCAAATACTATTAAAGACCCATCCGGTAGCTCAGATGATTCACCTTAAATCTATTGAGGTTTCTAGTCCTCCCATTGGCGTGAAGTGGAATTTTGAAAATGGAGGTGTTAGTTCAGGTGTCGTCCTCGTCATTTAACCGAGGTAGAAAATTACGAGATTCTTCGCCAATAGCCCTTATGTGTTACTTCTCAGGGTGATGTACTCAAAAGAATTTCATGGCACGTGGCCTTGCCTGTTGCCATTGTTGTAAATATACGTCGAATGGGTATATTGAACAAAAGTTAACGTTATTTTATTAATGAATACCCGTTTTTCTATTTAATATAAGCAATTTAAACACGTTAAAGGAACATAGTACAAGGAAGTATTAATCAATTTTAAACTATTCTTTTATTGGTAATAAATGCGTAAATCTGCTTACTATTAGTAATAAAAATAACTAAGTATAATTTTAAATTAAATTATGTTGGTATTTCAAATCAGTATGAACATATTTCCACATACTATTCATAACGATGTTTTATTTAATCTTTAACCACATGCACTCTACTTCACATGTTTTCAGATGTATTCTTAACATGTGGTTCAGAGTAAAATAATACATCTTAAAGAATAGACTAAAAGGTCTTCTATCCCTCCCCCAATAGCAAGCTTATTCTTTGCAAACGTTAGTACAACAACTATTGAATCAGGTTAATGAGTCTCCACTTCCAAAAGATTACGCGACAGAGAAATCATAAGTTATACCCTCTGTTTAGCTTTTTTTTATTATTATTAAAATTCCATCCTCGTTGTTTTATTGCTATTTTTACAACGTTTTTCTGAATTTCACTTGGTGTGTGTGTGTCATCAAATTTTCGATCGTTAATATAACCAACTTCCCATCAAGCTTTGAAATTTTGGGAATCGTTCTTATTCGCCAATAATGCAATATTTAGACATTTGTGACAAGTTTTAACTAACATTTCAATAATTTTAATAAGTCAAAATATTCTTTCTCCTCAGCGCTTTTAGGGTTGAGGAAAAAATTTCTTTCCCCCTCTGGGAACACCGGGATTTCCACATACGCCACATGGGGTATCGTAACACTTTTCTACTCACAAAGGGGAGATAGTAAGGGTTGCTGACTTTCAGTCAGTAATCATTCGCAAGAAAGAAAGATTCCAATATTTGACGCCGTGTCTTATCACAATAATTTTTTCTGAATTCTGGTTACTATTTTTTTAATAGAATGACTTACAAACTTTCAAATGCATGTTTTGATTTTATGAGTATTATGAATTTTTTAATAAGCTCACAAATGTTTCTTTTTAAGTAAATTTTAAAGTTAAATTTATAATGTATTTCACTTGGTGTGTGTGTCGTCATATGTTCGATCGTTAGTTTAACCAACTTCCCATCAAGCTAGAGCTCTCAAATTTCGGGAACCGTTCTTAATTGCCTAACAATGCAATATTTAGATATTTGCGACCAGTTTTAAGAAATATTTCAATTTTTTTTTTAATAAACTTTGCCACCATATACAAACGTTGTTTTTAAAAACGTTGATTTTTATCTCGAATTATTATTTGTTTATTTATTATTTATTTATTTTTTGTTTTACTATTATTAACATTATTTTTAATTGTATTTTATTTTTTATTATATTTTCTTTTTTATTTTATTATTATTCATTTATTTATTATTTTTTAAATATTTTATTTTATTTACTTATTGTAAATTTCCCGGCGAAAAAACTCTTGAAATTAATAGTCTTAACTAAGAATATTTATATATTCGATGTTAATTTCACATCCAGTTGTATAATTCCAAATATTCCATTACTGTCAAAAATAGCGTTATGTATTCCAATGAATTTACCAAATATGTAACGTTTATTTCTTTGATTTTCTAAATACATATGTAGCATATCACATTCCACTGGATTTACATTTCTCCGAAAAAGGAGAGAGCTTTTGGGAAGTTCGGTGCGTAACGTTATTTTTAACAAATAAATGATCGGAAAAAAGTAGTGTCTCACTCTTTCAAATAAAGTTCTTTGAAATGGCTCTTTGCCCTTTGAATCTCCATTCTTTAGTAAGATGTTTTCGATTCCAAGAATGTTTTCAGTTGGTCACCACTAGAATTTAAATTTCATCCCTCTAGTGGAGAGTAAAACACTATAATAGGGGGATGAAAATCTAAATGCTAATAGTAAACAGTTGAATAGAAAATATCCATTATTATACAATATTATTCCCTCCCTCTCCCCTTTAATATAGAATAAATCCATTGCTTCTATATATAAATTTTTCGAAAATATTTATCAAATATAATTCTTCCTTACGTGTAAGGATAGTTAAAAAAAACACAAGACTTACTGTGCAATTTATGATTAATTTTGTGTTCACTTTGATTTGTGATTGTTTTTATTGGCATTGCACTGAGAAGCAAACCTAGCACTATTTGCGACGAACCTCGTAATTTTGAGCCACGGTGAAGTGACGTGGACGACACCTGAGCTGGAACCCCCTCTCCGAGCTTCCACACCACGCCAACGGGAGGACTTTGGGCCCCGACAGATTTAACGTGCATTAGCCCCGACTACACGGTGGGTCTTCAGCGGCCAAGGATCGAATCCGCGACTGAACGAAAACCGCCAGTCACGAATCCGAAACCATGACCCCTAGGCTACAGCTGCCACATCAGATCTCGAATCCACTTCTCGAAAAAGGTAATGCCGGCTGACAGTTTGCGACCATGACCAGTAGGCTACTGCGGCCACATAATTGGAAGAGAAGTCTACGCAACTTTTCCATTGTTTCTTCTGGTCATCAAAATATATTTGATTTAATATCTGAGACGTTTTCAAATATTTGCCTTATCAGGACAGTTTGAAGTGATTGCTTATTACCGTCTCACTGAGAAGCAAAACAAGTGCTATTGGTGACGAACGAAGTAATTTTGAACCTTGGTCTAGTAAGGTGGACGACATTTGAACCAGCACCTCTCTCTCCGAATTTCCACATCATGCCAACGAAAGAACTTGGAACCCGGACCAAATTTAATGTGCATCAGCCTCGCAACACGGTGGGTCTATGTGGCATCAGGGCTCGAACTAGGGTTTCTGATTTACCGGGTTTTTCCATTCCCGGGAATGTCCGGGAAATCTCGGAAATGTATTTGTCGTTCCCGGGATTCCCGGGAATACATCAAATTTTCAAAAAATTTAAAAACAAGTTATTTTTAAATAAAATCAATAATAATTTTATAAAATAAAAATACATATATATTCCAAAATTAATGCTTATTTATATAATGAGCTAAAAATACAAAAAGAAATGTAATAAATTGATTATTCATTTTTAAAATAGGATTTCAGAAAGCATAAGCAATTTATACTTTTATCACTCAGCCTTGTTCTAAGCTTTGTGACGAACAATCCGGCAGCACAAAATGCTCTCTCGGCTTCAACTGACGTTGGAGGAATTGCTTTTAAAGCCCCATATAGTTTTATAATGTTTGGTGATGGATTTTCAGTCAAGTCGAACATTTACATCTCTTGTTTCATGATTTTGTTGAGACTAGTACTTTTTTTGGTTGAACAATATAAAACTTTTGTCTTAGAGTAAATTGCTTTCTTTATTTTTTCGTCCAATGTCATAGGTTTTTCTTTCAAAATCTCCATTCTCTCTTTTTCTGAGTGAGAAGAGTTGGATATTGAGTCCTCTTCTTCGCAGAAAAACCTTGTCCCTATCATTTGGGCTTATCTAACCAAACAATTTCTACTAGGCAATCGCGAAATATCGACAGTAACTGCAGCTGCATCGTATTTTCTCCGGATATTGCGTTAATCCTATTAAATTAACGTTCTTTCACACCTTCTGCAGTTAGCAAAGTTGCATTACGACTGCATAATTTTTCTAAGCCAATTTTTACTGGCTTTAAGCCAGTTACAATTGCAGTCACAGTTTCAAACTCCACATTGGCCATCATTTGTTCTTCTTTAATGTCAATTAATGCTTTTAAAATTGCTGACTTTATTTCTAAAAATCTTTCAAGTATTGCCAACAAATTATTCCAGTGTTTTATCTTTTCACAGCCAAACTCTTCTTTAACATCTTCTTCATCAACATTTACTTCGTTCCCGGGATTTCCCGAGAATGAAGTATAATTCCCGGGAATAGAAAAAGTATAGAAATCTTACGATTACCCGGGATCCCGGGTTCCCGGGAAAGAAACCCTAGCTCGAACCCACTACTCGACGAAACAAAGCCAGCCTATGCGATGGGATTTCACGCCTATGACCGCCTGGCTACCGTGACAACTGCGTCCGCTTTTTTCTAAATTTACATAATTATCTTTCGTCCCTCTCACAGTTTTTCGAAAAAGTAAAATATTTCTTTTGCTAAATTCTAAAGTCAATAAATATATTTTCAGGAATGTAACAGAACTACAGTTTACTGATTTGTCCATGCTAAAATTTAAACTTATTATAGTAAAATCTTTTAAATCAGGACCAATCGGGGCCACTGTCATTCCGGATTAGCGATTTTGAAGGATTATCGAGCACTAACTTAGATTTAACAGAAGAATAATCAAATATATAAATTACTCTAGGTAAAATTTTAAAATATTAAAACAGTTTTTAATATATTTATCTTCATTCTTAACCTGTGTAGATGATATAAATATCCGACAAAGTACTTCGTCATTATGGCAACAACAGAACTAAATGTTTAAACTTAGAACATTGATTTAATGTAAATATACTTGTATTGACATAAAACAGTGCACAAAAAAAAAGCCATCTGAGGCTAACCTTCTTTAGATAGGTACAGACATCAATCCCCCGAGGCATCTTAGTGGTAGTCTCCTTTCCAATGGGGTTTACTATCTCTGGTAAACACGGGTGATGCGTCCTCGGGATACCCTAGCGATCATTCTCTGTTTTCAACCCTCCTCCGGGCCGCGGTAGCCTAATGGTCTAGGTCGTGGACTAGCGGCTGGCGGTTTTCGTTCAGTCGCGGGTTCGGTCCTTGGCCGCCAAAGACCCCCCCCCCCCCGTAGCCGGGGCTGATGCACGTTAAATCTGTTCGGGACCCTAAGTCCTCCCGTTGATGTGGTGTGGATGTTAGGAGAGGGGGGTGCCAGCTCAGGTGTCGTCCTCGTCACTTGACCCTGGTTCAAAATTACGAGATCCGTCACCAATAGCCCTCTTGTTGCTTCTAGTGCGACGTTAATAAAAAAACTGAACTAAACAAAATTCAACCCTCCTCCCTGTCAATCATTTTTTAATTTTTTACCACTTTTTTAAAAATCTCGATCACAGTTACACTTGTTTAGCGCAGCATGACACATCTGCTTCTTGCCCCATTAAATTCCACCATCCCTTACTCAAAAAAGAGAAATTAATACAGTACAATTGTAATTAAAATAAGTTGCGAGGAGTTAATCTTGTCATATGGTTACGCTTATGAATTTTATTAGTACTTGAAGAATACCTGCTGAGGTTCGAGAACATTTTACTGTGCAGTACATCAGTACATTGTACGTACACAGCTGTAATATTGCACAAATGTGACATGTAACTCTCTAAAAACGAGAAATGCAGTACTGAAGAGAAATTTAACGGTTACGTTAAACATGGGCAAAAATGCTGCGTCGCGACCTAGTGGTCAAGATCAATAAACTCCCTAATGCATACAAAAGAATCCGAAAGCGAATCTATCTATCTCTGCGAAGGATTATAGAATGTACCGAATCATCGAATACCGAATTATAGACAAATTACGGTATTTAATTCATGGTTCAGAGCTCCTAAATGAAATCTAGTAAATGAAGTGGGCGAAAATATAAATTTATATTTCTATATTCACGACAAAAAGATTCCTTCCTGAACGAAAACATAAATAGTGTGGGTGAAAATATAAATTCACTCTTGTGTTCGTGGCAAGGAGTTTCCACAGAAGAAAATCTCTAATTTCAATATTTACGAATTCAATGTTGTTTGCAGTTTCATTGCCTCTGGGGCTACCTCGTGTACATACCGATTTTTGTCAACAACCTAAACTAAATGTTTGCGAGGATTAGTTACTACGTAGGACAAATAATTTTGTTGAAATTGGGGTGCCTGAGGCTCCAAGACGTTGGAATTAAGTAAATGAATTTTTCACTTTAAAAATGCTAAGCGCATCAGTTATTGTTATTAAACAGTTCATTCATTTACATGTAACTTTCATCGTACATTATTCATTCATCGTACACATTTCATTGTTGAACTAAAAATGAGCCTTGAGTGCATTATAGCTAAGTTTTATGCTTATTTAAGTTTCTATGGTGAATGTTTATAACTGTTTCGGTTTCCAAAATCGATGATCAGCGAGTGTTTTTTTTTTTATTTTTTTATTTTTTATTTTATTAACGCCGCACTAGAAGAAACACAAGGGCTAATGGCGACGAGGCTCGTAATTTTGAGCCTCGGTCAAAAGGAGCGATGACGATACCTTCTCCTAAGGAACGAGGACGATACGTGAGCTGGCACCCTAACTTCCACACATGGCCGTGGTAGCATAGTGGTCATGGTTTCGGAATCGTGGCCGGTGGTTTTCGTTCAGTCGCGGGTTCGAACCTTGGCCGCTGAAGACCCGCCGTGTAGCCGGGGCTGATGCACGTTAAATCTGTTCGGGGCCCAAAGTCCTCCCGTTGGCGTAGTGTGGATGTTAGGAGAGGGAGGTGCCAGCTCAGGTATCGTCCTCGTCACTTGATCGTGGTTCAAAATTACGAGGTCTGTTGCCAATAGCCCTCGTGTTGCCAATAGCCTTCTAGTGCGACGTTAACAAAAACTAATACTAAAAAATTAAACTAAAACTAAAGCATCAAGGCTCGAACCCTACACTCGACGAAAACCGCTGGCTGCGAGTTCACGACCTTGATCACTAGGCTACCGCGGCCGCTCAGTGAGAGAGAGAAAGTAGAGTTTTGTGGAGCAAGAGCCAAATCTGGCTATGCTGCCCCAAGCAACGTGTATCTGTATTCTAGACGTCCGAAAAATTGAAAAAAAAAATAATAATTGGCTGACAAGAAGAAGCGTTGAAAATACAGAAGGATCGCAAAATAATTCCGTGGACGAGTCACCCGTGTTTACCACAGACAGTAAACCCCACGAGAAAGAAAAAGATCTCTAGGATATCTCGCGATCTTGATGCTCCTACTTACCAAAAGATGGTATGCCTTTGTGGGCAAACAATGCCCAAGAACGTACTACTGAAAAAACAAAAAAAATTACGATATAAACTGTGAGGTATTAAGAAAAAAAATGCAAGATTATTTTTGTCATCTTATGGCAATTTTAGATTTTTCATGATTAATTTTTCAGAATATCTATTTTAAACATAACAAAGTGAAAACAACTTTTTGTAAAATTTGTTGATTAATTTATAAACAATACAAATTGAATGAAGTTTTGCAATATTCAGCTTGGGAGGTTTTATCTCGTTCTTATTTCGTCTTTTTTTTTTTTTTTTTTTTTAATTCTATAACATTCTACCGATCCTACTTCTTCCAGTTAGCCCAAGTTAATTATCCACTTAAGTAATTCGCAAGGAAATGAAGAAAACTTCATTATCTATTTTTTCTTTATAAGCTTTTTCTCGCTGGCGTTGTTTGCGTCGAGTCGTGGATCCATGAAGCTTAAGATCCGTCTTGTTGCGGGACTGATGCACATTAAATGTGTCGAGATCCCAAATCCTCCCATTGGCGGATTTTAGTTTAGTTTATATTAACGTCACACAAGAAGCAACACGAGGGCTATTGGCGACGGACCTCGTAATTTTGAGCCTCGGTCAAGTGCTGAGCTCGACACCTGAGCTGGCATCCCCCTCTCCTAACTTCCCCACCACGCCAATGGGAGGACTTTGGCCCTCAACAGATTTAACGTGCATCCGCCCCGTCTACAGAGCGGGTCTTCAGCGGCCATGGATCGAACCTGCGACTGAACGAAAACCGCCGACCACGAATCCGAAGCCCTGACCACTAGGCTACCGCGGCCTCCCATTGGCGGAGTGTGGAAGTTTGGAGAGGGAGGTGTGTGCTTAGGTGTCTTCCTCGTCACTTGACCGAAGTTCAAAATTACAAAATCTATCAAAAATGACTCTCGTGTTGCTACTAAGTGCGACGTTCATAAGCAATTAATCAATCAACAGAGTGATCTCTTGAAACTTCCTTAAAATAAATACTGAACATGGAATTCGCGGCAATCTATAATGTAACTCCAATATAAAGGAACTATGACGGTAACTTTTTTTCCTCTTCTAATCATTAACCTCTCAAGTACAATATATTCCTCGGGGATCCCTTTTTATATCTTTATAATACGTCTCTCCTTTATTCAGTGGCTATTATGTTTTGTCTACGTTTTACACAACAGAAAATGAGACAACCGTTCAGTTTGTGTAAACGAAACGGTGATAAAATGCCAGTAACAAAGAGTTTTTGAGGTATAAAAGGCAATTCATCCGTAACAACACTCTGTATTCATTGGTATGGCTTTTTTCTTCTTCCCTTCTTTATTGATATTGCAAAATACTTAAATGTTGTAGTACATTTTGAGTAGTGCAAGACTGAAAAAAAAACATATATGGTACGAGGTGAACCCATTAATAAACCAAACAACAAAATAAAAAAAAAAGTGATAGAATAAACAAACGACTAGAAAGAGTGACTTAGGAACTCCCTGTTAATGCCAGTCAAAACTTCTTTTTATCGCCATCGTTTCAAAATGCTGAAGTCATTTTTAGTTTCTAAGAAAGAGTTGAAAATGAAAACTTGTTTCGAGACGGAGCAACGTTATAACATTAAGTATATCTGCTATCAAAACGGTAGATATGATTCGTACAGTATGTAATGATGCATCATAAGCAAACACGAAAGTGTATGAGTGGTACAACTATTTGTAATGCGAGCACAAAAGTTTTGAAGATGAATTCACCGTGAATTTGTCCCTGAAAATCAAACCATTAGTTATTATTTTACAAATATATGAACCCATGTGGTGATCGGGAATGGCAGAATAGTTCCACTGTAGCTCATGCATGTCGTAAGAGGCGACTCAAATGGGCACCTAGGGTCTGGGGGGTATAGCCGGGTACCCTGCCCCTGGGGATTATATCAGGGGACCTCAGGGACTTGCCTTCTACAGGTAAGTACGGGAATCATGACCCCCAAGGCACCCTAGTGATCTTTTTCTTTCCCATGGGGTTTACTGTCTTTGGTAAACACGGGTGACGCACCCCCGGGTTGCCCTAGCGATCCTTCTCTATTTTCGATCCTCCTTCTTATAAACCAAGTTTTGTCTTTTCTTCAATTTCTTCAAGTCTAGACCACAGTTAAATCTTGTTTGGCGCAGCATAACCATATCTGGCTGTACCGCCAATAAACTTTACACTCACTTACAAATTTATGCTTTATTAAATAAGAAACTAAATAAGGTGATTTAAGGAAGAACTTTTTGATTCCGGGCAATGATTTCTTTTACATAAAAATTCAAAGTTCCAAATAGCATTGTCTATACAACAATATTTTGTTAAACATTCAAATGCAGTGATAAACCACCCACCATATTCTCCCAATTTATATATAGATGATTTTTATTTCCTTTTAAGGAATCTTTAGATGATCCTGTGACCGCCTAGGGGTCATGGTCGCGGTCTCGAGACCGGAGTTGTTTTCGTCGAGTCAGAGATGCCACTGAAGACCTTCCGTGTAGCGGAATTGATGCACTGGAAATCTGGTTGAGGTCTGAAATCTTTCTATCTTGGTATGGAAGTTTGAAGAGGGAGACACCAGCTCAGGTGTCGTCTTCGTCACTTGACCGAGGCTCAAAATTCTAAGGTCCGTCGCCAATAGCCTTCTTGTTGCTTTTTAATGCGACGTTAATAATCACAATCACATCATATCTCAATATTACTTTGAAACACAAAATTGTTTGAATCTTAATAATTTTTTATATTTTTTGTGAAAACAGGACCAGTTAATTTATGTGTGTGTATGTACTTCGTACTTACATTTTATTTCACAAAAGAAAAATTGAAAACTATGCCATTTCGAAGCAAACAGAATTCGAACACTTTATTCTTATGCACTTAAATGTAATAAATACATAAATGCAGATCAAATCAAATTATCGACGAAACATTGTTTTATTCTCTAAATCATGAAATAGCAGTAATTATTACAGTAAGGTCTTATTTCATTTTAACAATTTGTTAAGAGATTTTAATAAAGGATCAAAGATCAATAAAATTTTCTACTGTTATTTCGTGAGAATTTATATATATTTTTATACACTTCTGAAGAATTAAGATAATTTTTTTTTATTATTATTTATATTTTTTGACTTTTATACTCTACGTCCCATTTAATGGGAATTTTCGCAGACATTCAAGAATTTATTGTCTTCATAAATGTGAATACGTATTTGTACAATTACCTAAATTAAGCGAAAACAACTTTTTGTAAATCAATTTTTTTGTAATTTAATCTCGGCAATTTTCTCATTAGAGAAAATGCGTCATCAATATATAATTAAAGGTAAGGACATATGAAAGTCAAACGAATATCAAAATTTGAATGTTTGTCTTAAGTCTTTGTGGCAACCACTTAAATTCTCATTAAATGGGACAAAACAGAATAATGTAATTGATTATATTAAATATAATCAATTACATTATTCTGTTTTGTTTTAATATGTTTAAAATCTTAACCTCTGCTCTCACATTTATGCTTATTAATTCTTTAAACAGGTTTTTTCTTGATTAAATAATTCAACATAATGAGTTTTTTAACTTGAGCACCTTTGAATCTCATATATACAATTTCTATGTTCTTAATCTAGTAACTAGCTAGAAAAAAAAGTCTTCGAGACTTAAGAACATACCTTTAACCGCAACTCTTTCGTTAAAAGCTTGTTGTTTTGTTATAGTATTATAATCCCATTTTAAAAGATTCGAATTACCATCGGAATACACTAGAATCAATTAGGTTAAATGAACATTATTATAGCATGATACACGTATTTTGCTTCTTAAAGCATTAAAATAGCGTGTATTTAGAATTAAAGTAGTAAAAAAATTTGGGGGAAAAACCCAACGCGTGTCTATTGAGAATAAATTTACATTTTTTCTTTTTTTTCGAACATTGAAGCAAAGTTAATTTACACTTACTCTCGTTTAAGTCACAAAATAAAAATTCTACCTAATTGTTAATAATTGTTTTCATACCTTTAGCTCGAAACACTACACAAAAAGCTTACACAACTGTCTAGACTAAAATGATGAAAAATATAGAATACATTAATTTAATGATAGATATTTAATTAAAAACCGAGGAAAATAAATTTTTGTTTGTGATCAGAAGCTGCTTGGCTTTCTCAGAAATCTATCCCAATTCGCTACATAAAAAAAACTTAAGCCTAATATTAATTAATTATATCTATGAGTTTTACTTATTAAAATAATCTCTAAAGCGTTGGTATAAAAAGTAATTGAATAGTTCATAAATAGTGACGAATTTAATAGTTGTTCCTTTGTTGATTAAGTTTCAAACATTAACATCTTCAAAGAAAAATTAAAAAACTCATTTTAACGGATTATTTGAAAAAAAAATGCTCAAAATACTATCAGATAGCGATTAAAAGTTACTTAGAATTAATGGAATTCTTAGAGTCTTATACAATGTATTAAAAGGCTTTAGTCTTTGAAGGAAACAAATAAAGATGTATGTAATTAAAAATAATTATAATTGAGGAAAAGAAGACTTATAACATCGTAAACTCATTAAAAGGTATATAATGTCTTGAGAAGAGAGAAAATGCTATTTACTTTCAAGATCATATTAACACTACATATTAATATGAAAACCCTCTTTATGTGCTCTGGATAATTTTTTTTCTTATCGAAAAGATGATTTTAAGCTTTTAATTATAATATTACGTTTTGCCCAAATTTCATTACTCTGTACTTATTCTATTTGATTTTATCACGTAATCAATCCATTAAAAAGTCAATAAATTTTTATGCGATTTTTGTTCGTGTCTAAAAATGGTCCGAAATCAATATTTATGTTACGGATGTGAGGTGCTGAAATTTTTCTTGCGTACTCCACAAAAGATTGATTGAAAATTCTACTGATCTTAATAATTTCAAAGGTGATCCCAAATCAGGATCGTGGCCGCGGTAGGCTAATGGTCACGGCCGCGGATTTGTGACCGACATTTTGTCGAGTCGGGGGATCAAGTGTTGATGCCATTAAAGGCCCACCATGTAACGGGACTGATGTATGTTAAATCCGGTGTGGCACTTAGAAAGAAGAGGTGCCAGCTCAAGTGCTGCTTTCATCATTTGACCGAAGCTCAAAATTACGAGGTCCTTCGCCAATGCTTCTCAGGCTGATGTTAAGCAATCACACACCGAATCAGGATTCAAATCCAATCAAACTAGCCAATGACCGTTTAATCTTCTGGAACAAAATTTCGTGTGCGCAAATTGCTAGCTCTCTCTGAGCAAGTGACTTTGGGCTGTTCACGGTCTTCTCTTCCCTAACCTCGGTGACTTTTTGTAATTTGAATTGCATAAAATTCTAACTCTTTGTCAACCAAATGAAACGTGATTATCCAAATTAAATGAAGATAAGAAATTAAATGAATTGAATTTGGGGGTAATGATATAGAATAAGAATGAAATTATATGAATTAGGGGTAATGATTAGGAGTGTGATATGAATTGAATAAGGGGTAATGATTAGGAGTGTGATATGAATTGAATTAGGGGTAATGATTAGAAGTGTGATATGAATTGAATTAGGGGAGACAGATGATACCTCAATCTGATGGATGTTTCCCGTGTAGCCGGGGCTGATGCACGTTAAATCTGTTCAGGGCCCAAAGTCCTCCCGTTGGCGTGGTGTGGATGTTAGGAGAGGGGGGTGCCAGCTCAGGTGTCGTCCTCGTCACTTGACCGTGGTTCAAAATTACGAGGTCCGTCGCCAATAGCCCTCGTGTTGCTTCTAGTGCGACGTTAATAAAAACTAAACTAAACTAAACTGATGGATGTTTCTAAATTGAGTGAATTATTGCAATTAATCATTTGCAGTAATATTGCCTAGAAGTGACTCGTGGTTAGTGTAATAGGAGTCAAATTTGATTATTCAAGAAGTATATCACTTGGCACGAGTGAGTTGGTAAGCTAAACCTTCTTTGTTCAATTGTATTGGTGGGGGGAAAACCCCACCATAACTTATTTGCTTTTTTAAAATATATTGGCCCTTTACACTAAATTTGATATTTAAACTTATTCTTATTTTTCACTGTTTCTTTGATTCATATTTTAAAATTGTTCTTTTTTTAATGATTAACGAGTGGTTGGCGCAGCATAGCCTATTGTGGCTCTTGCGTCATTAAAAACCTCAGACACTCACTCACTCATTGTTCAATTGTAGGATAGGATTTAAGCGAGCTAAGAAAATTTTTCTGAATTGTAATATTTGATGATAAAACATTTAAATATGTTCCCATGTGTAAATTAATTTTTGTTTTCTTTGGAAAACCGATTTCTAGCAAAATCGTGAGCTTTGAGATCTCTTTTGTACATGGGACTTCTTTTATATGCAGTCCTATTTACCACATTCAGTCCTATTTAAATTTTTTAAATGTGTTGCAAACTATATAGCTATTTATGAAATTTTAGAATATTTTAATTCGTTTTCTGTTAAGCAGTTCCTATCACCCTTCCCTTACACAAAAACAGATTTGATTGTAATAAATTAATCATTGTCCTTCCGAACCAATTGGCTTGTGACCTTAGAAGAATTGAAGATGGGGATTAGAGTCCTTGACTTTTGTAGATTATACCTGCATTCATTTCTAAAGATTCTTAATCACACCCACACAAATCAGGTCTGATACAAATGTTTCATTTAATTCTAGAGCATATTTATCATTCATTAAACTACCAACCTCTGTATTAGACACTTCAGTATTTATATATGCATTTCTATGACCGCGATAGCCAGTGGTCATGGTTGTGGACACGCGATCAGTGGTCACTCGACCGACGTTGCATACGTCGAGCCATGGGATTGAGCCCTGATGCCACTAAAGACCTACCGTGTAGCCGAGGCTGATGCACGTTAAGTCTGTTGATGCTCAAAGTCGTCTCGTAGCGTGGTGTGGAAGCTTAGATAGTGGATACTAGCTCAGGTGTCGTCCTCGTTACTTGACCGAGGTTCAAAATTACGAGATCTGTCTCCGATTGCCCTCGTGTTGATTCTCATTGCGACGTTAATAAACAATCACAACATGCATTTCTTCAATTCTACTCATTACACTCCATTAACTCTAATCCAATCTACATAAGTCGCGTTTTATTTATTACGTTTGGTTTTATTAACGTCGCACTAGAAGCAACACGAGGGCTATTGGCGATGGATCTCGTAATTTTGAACCACGGTCAAGTGACGAAGACGATACCCCAGCTGGCACCACTTCTCCTAACTTCCACACCACGCCAATGGGAGGACTTTGGGTCCCTACAAATTTAACGTGCATCAGCCCCGGCTACGTGGCGGGTCTTTATTGGCATACAGGCTCGAACCCGCGACTCGACGAAAACCGCCGTCCGCGTTTCTGCTACCATTGTGACATTGGGCTATTCGCGGTTTTCTCTTTACTAATCTTGGGGACTTTAATTGAGATTGATTGCTATAAATAATAATTTCTTCTCAACCAAAATGAAACGTGATTAGGTAAATTAGATGCTGGTAGAAATAAAGTGAAGTGGTTTAGATAGGAAAATATGTAAGTAAAGTAAAATTGAGACGATAGAGGTCGAGTGTCACTAGCGTTGAGTATATGCCTTACGGGTCAAGAATCAAGTGAGTTTTAACTGTAAAAGTTTTGGTAAGACACTCTTAATTCGGTATTAGAGAGATGGGTGAATTTATCTAGGGTGAATGTATCTAGGGTGTTACCTTGGAGAACAAGTATTCTTTAAACATTATATTACAAAATTGATAAGTAAACAGTTGTGTGAGAATTAATGGGGGTATCCTTGCGTAGGTTATTGACATTTAGAGTTAGTTTTATTTGACTGAATTATGGTGCAAGAGTCGAATAGGAATATTAATTCGCCACACCATGACTACTATTCTACACCGGCCACTTCATTTATTAGGATTTAGGTCGCGTTTCATTTATATTTCCGATTCAAATAAAATTTCACGCCGTCCAGAAAATGTTAGTTGAAAGGAAAAACGCGATACTGTCGACGCTACAAATGAATCCAAGACACACCGCCATATTCTACAATATGAACCTGAACTGATTTAAGAGATCGTTTTAGCTGATAATTATTAACAAAATGTTCGCCCTTCGTTATGTCACATCTTCCGAGCCCTCTTTAGATCTGAGTACAGCAGGTCTCTCAATTGCTTCACTCTAACTCTAGTTTTGATGCCTCCTCTGAGCTATTAACATAGCAGGAAATGCTCGAATCGAGGCATGTCCGCAAATATTAGTTCAATTTAAGACCGTATAGTGGAATAATGGGAACCCTTGCACGTTTAATAAAACTTCTTCTCGGTTCTTACGTGATGTTGAGAGTAAATCACCAGATCAGGTTTCGTCCTTATTACTTGATAGGTGTAAGAAAGAAAGAAAGAAGTGGTAAGTATTGATCAGATCAGGGGAGAATAATTGATTTGGCTTGGGGAACACTTTGGGGAAGCAAAGGCTTGCGGCGGGATGCGTCTTTTAAATTGATTGCATTCATTAGAAAATTTTACAATTCAAAAAATATATAAATTGTACAATAAATAAAATAAAACGGTGGTAGTGTTATTCAATTTATTTTTTGTGCTAATTTCATATCAATTATAGCTGCAAGCCTAATTTTAGAATGCGTTTGATGAGACAAATGTGTCCTATCACGCTACTGCACAATTTTTTTGAAATAAGGCGTGAGATTGCTTATTGAGATCCTTATCACAGCCTTCAAGTTAATATCAGTCAAAGAACATCTGTATTTACTCTTGTTCTTCAAGCAATTTGTTCTCAAATATATGTAGACCCAAATATAGAGAACATTTTCCCAGCGAAATTTTTCATACATATGGTAATTTTTCAACCAGATAAAGGTTTGTAATAGGCAAAAAAGGTCACAGTATGAAACATTTCTTTTAAAGTGTGATCAGACTGCAAGTCAATAGGTTCAAGCTACAGCTCTTCAGGTGATGTGTCAATATCGACAATGATGAGTAGATTGAATACAATAGGCTCAATTTTCGTAAGTCCTAAAATCTTGTGATCTCTACTTCCAAACTCTACGGATAATAGCTAACCATAAGTGAAACTCTTTCATCCACTTTTCTCTTTTCCTAATAATGGGAGTTTAGTTTTTATTAATGTCGCACTAGGAGCAACACGAGGGCTATTGGTGACGGACCTCATAATTTTTAACCTCGGTCAAGTGACGAGGACGACACATGAGCTGGCATCCCCCTCTCCTAACTTCCACACCACGCCAACGGGAGTAATTTGGGCTCCGACAGATTTGACGTGTATCAGCCCCGGATACACGACAGGTCTTTAGTGGAGGGCCGCGGTAGCCTAGTGGTCATGGTTTCTGATTCGTGGCCGGTGGTTTTTGTTCAGTCGCGGGTTCGATCCTTGGCCGCCAAAGACCATCCGTGTAGGAGGCAAATCTTATGATTTTGAATCTTGGTCAAGTGACGAGGACGACACTAGAGCTGGTACCTCCCTCTCCTAACTTCCACATTACACCAACGGGAGGACTTTGGGCCACGACAGATTTAACGTGCATCAGCCCCCAATGTACGGCGGTCTTTAGTGGCAACAAGTCTTGAACTTGAATCAAGTAGCGTCCAGGAATTTCTTTTAGTTTAGTTTTTATTAACGCACTAGAAGCGACACGAGGGCTATTGGTGACGGACCTCATAATTTTGCACCTCGGTCCAGTGACGAGGACGACACCTGAGCAGCACCCCTTCTCCTAACATCCACACCATGCCAACGGGATGATTTGGGCCCCGACAGATTTAACGTGCATCAGCCCTGGCTACACGGCAGGTCTTCAGCATCCAAGGATCGAACCCTCGACTGAACGAAAACCACCGGCCACGAATCCGAAACCATGACCCCTAGGCTACGGCTGCCACCCTAATAAAGGGAAATCACAAACTGTGTCCTCTTGATCGCTTTGCAAATAGACCTAGCTTTGCTTTGAATGATAATACACTTGGAAAGGAAATCTTAGTTCAATGCGATTTTTCTTATTGGGGGGGCTACGAAAAAAACTCTTAGCTGACCGATATTTTACCCACCCTTGGTTTAAGAAATATCGTTAACACACACCGAAAAAAGAGGGGAATTGCTCTGGTATCCCGGGAGCTCGTCTATCGAGTTTTCCAAAAACAGTCAACCCTAGTTGGGACTCTGAGACTTTCAGTTAGAGTTTCGTCCAGCAACCCCCACTATTCGAGGGCCGCGGTAGCCTAGTATACGATGTAGCCTAGTGGTCATGGTTTCGGATTCGTGACCGGCGATTTTCGTTCTGTTGCGGGTTCGATCCCTGGCCGCCAAAGACTCGCCGTGTAGCCGGAGCTGATGCACGTTAAATCTGTCGGGGGCCAAATTCCTCCCATTGGCGTGGTGGGATGCTAGGAGAGGGAGTGCCAGCTCAGATGCCGTCCTCGTCACTTGACTTAGGTTCGAAATTATGAGGTCCGTCGCCAATAACCCTCGTGTTTCTTCTAGTGTTAATAAAAACTAACCCCCCCCACCACCACCACTATTCGACTTGACCAGTCTCTGGAGAAATCGGAATTCTTAAAGAGCAGCTCAACCTGAGCATCCCTGGAAGAAAGCGAGGGACTGTCATCACTCGGCTACCGTGGTCGTAAAATCGTTGAAAGTTAAAATATTAATGTTAAAATGACTTAAGTAAATCAAGGTAATGTAAAATAGCTTTTGCTTTATAGCGTGGACTCTATCGTATTTCCCCCTTCAAATAACAATTTAGGACATTTTGTGATGTTGTTTCAATTGAAAATCTTCGTTCCAATGAATAAGACCTAAGTTATGTAAATTAGATGAGAATTAAGGAAGTGTAATGAATAGACCTGCATATTTAAGCAGTGAACCCTTTAATACGGATTTGGTAGTTTAGTGAGTAATAAAGATAGAGAGCTGAAGTTATTAAGTGAAGGATCTGCGTTGAATAAGGAGCTTTAGGAGACTTCAAGGAATCGAGCCCTATTGGTTCGGTAAGAAGAACAATATTAAATTTAAACATTAAAGTAGACACATATAAGGACTAATTGCCATAGATAGGGTTGGTTAGGGATTCTATATATTAAACATTTGTTCTTCTGAATAAAATAACTTGGTTACCATAATTGTATGGACTCTCTATTCATTAGATTGTATTAATTAGTGACTTTTTACATATATTGAGAATAGAAGAAAGTAATCACACGCTGTTACAGTAGCTCTAAGGCAACGTTAATTCAAAAAAAATCAGATAAACCTGCTAAAAAATCTAAGCAACCCCAAAAGAATATTCGTTATGCAAAAAAAGGAGAAAATTAAATTTACTAATGAAAATTGTTTATCTTTCACCCTATTTGTATTATAAAAAATAAAGCAGCTTTTTTAATACGATATCCGCAAAACTCTTGGGTAAAGGTAAAGACAGTGGGTGGTTATAATGTTATCCGCCCAAGCAATTATACAAAAACATCACACCTGCAATGAAGAACTTCTAATGAGTAAAGTAATAATATAAGTTACAGAAGTGTAGGGGGAAAGTAAAAGATATATTACAGAGAGTAATGTAATACGATGGTGGAGGTTAATGACATAAGAGCCAGATATATCTATGCTACTCTAAACAAGGTGTAGCTGGGATCTGTAAGCTTGAAAAAATATACAAATTGGTTGACAAGAAGGGTCAAAATTAAAGGAGCGCGAGGGGGTACCCAGGAGCATATCACCGTATTTACTACAGACAGTAATGATTGATTTTATTGACATCGCACGACAAAAAACAAGGGGGTATAGGAGACGAATCTTATGATTTTCAACCTTGGTCAAGTGACGAGGACGGCACCTGAGCTGGTACCTTCCTCTCCTAACTTCCACATGACGCCAATGGGAGGACTTTAGGCCACGACCGATTTAACGCATCAACCCCGTCTGTACGGGGGTACCCACCGTCTGGGGGTATAGCCGGGTACCCTGCCCCGGGGGATTATATCAGGGGACCTCAGGAACTTGCCTTCTTCAGGTAAGTACGGGCATCATGATCCCGAGGCACCCTAGTGATCTTTTTCTTTCCCATGGGGTTTACTGTCTTCGGTAAACACGGGTTATGCTCTCCCGGGATACCCTAGCGATCCTTCTCTATTTTCGACCCTCCTTCTTGTCAACAACTCTTACCCTTTTTTTCAACTTCACGTCTAGACCCCAGTTTAATCTTGTTTGGCGCAGCATAGCCATATCTGGCTCTTGCGCCAATAAACTTTACATTCACTCACTCACTCACCGTCTGTACGGCGGGCTTTAGTGGCAGCAAGTCTTGAATCAAGTAGCGTCCAGGAAAAGTTCTTAGTAACGCTTTGTATCGTTATAGTGGGATACGAGAACAGAGTAATCCAGATTGTAGCATTGTTATCTTAGACTTTGAATGATTTGGAACAGTAAAAGGTTCTGCAAAGGGATCAGTTCAGATTTCGAGATATCACTGATGCGACTGTGGCTCCCATTTTTTTCAAGCGCCTATAGTAATGCGATCCGACCAGTTTGAGTTAAAATTAACAATACATTTCGTTTCCTCAGAGTATAGTAGTATCAAATGTTTAGACGAATTAAGGTTTGGTGTGGTTTTATCAACGTCGCAATAGAAGCAACACGAGAGCGATTGGCGTCGGATCTCGTAGTTTTGAACCTCGGTCAAGTGACGAGGAAGGCACCTGAACTGGCCCCTCCCTCTTCTAACTTCCACACCAAGCCAACAAGAGACCTTTGGGGCCCAACAGATTTAACATGCATCATCCCCGGCTAACCGGCTGGTCTTTGTGGCATCAAGGCTCGAACACACGACTCGAATGAACTGCCGGCCACAAGTTGCGACCATAACTACTAGACTACAGCGGCCCCACAAATAATAAACCTCGTAGGAAAGAAAAATATCACTAGAGTATCTGGTAGTTATGATACACGCATTTACCTAAAGCAGGTAAGCCCCTGATGGCATATTATAGAGTAAATACTCAAGAGAGAAACACTTTTATGACAAAACAAACAATAAATTTCCCTTTAATAACGTTTCATAAATAATGAGGAGGAGCGTTGACAGTTTAATTTAAGAAATCTGAGATAGTGTTCTATAAATAAGAAGAGTGATTCAGTTATATTTTAGACCATAATTACTTAGCGCTAAAAGAGTCCTTTAAAATAAGAGCACTATTAATAAAACGTCATTATCCAAGGGGTAGGTTCATGAATACCCTGACGGTAGTGGGAAAGTTAGGTTAAATTGTTTCGTTTGATATTTAGGATAATTTAAAAAAAACTCTTTAATAAAAAAAAAACTGTTTATTTCTAAGCAAAGTATGTCTTCAATTCCTTATCTTAACATATATAAATCGCATAGTATACCTCAATTTGTTACATATTTAAAGAAAATTTTCTGTGACATACGAAAATCGATGCAACGCTAAATGTGAAAACGTGACATTACCTTAATCTCTACAACATTGACAAAATATTTCTGCGTGCTTACACAATCCCAACGAAGCACTGCGTTCAATAATACTTCAACTTATTGCCTTGAAGTCAGAAGCAGCCCAGGTCCTACAGTGCACTTATTGGGAAAAGGTTTGCCCGAACTGACTGATTCCTTTATTTATCCTTCTTAAATTTTAGTTTTTAAGAGCGAATTTTGATAGTAAATATAAGAGGAAAAGTTATAATATACACTCTATAACAAAAAAAAAAAAAAAAAAAAAAAAAAAAAAAAAAAAAAAAAACGACGCAACAAGAAGGAGTTGCCCGTTTGTAATGAAATTTCGTATGCAAAGACATTTGGACAGAACATGAAAATGAATAAAATTTGGTGACCAATGAATGAATAGCGGGAGCTATAGCACATCAGAACTGCGCACTCAGCAGGTGTATATAAGAAGCGATTCTCAATTGGATGGCCAAATTTTCTGTTGCATTGAGATTTAGGTTACCTTTCAACGACTGAAAAAAATACCTCGTCGTAGGATTCGAGCTCATTACGAGGAACTGTCAGAGTTTGAACAAGGTCGTATCATTGGACTGAAAGAGGCAGGTTGGGCAAATCGCTCGTCGTATGGGTCGAAGCGATGCAGAGATTAGAAGATGCTGGCAAGAATGGGTGGATAGTGGCAGATTTTAGTGTCATGATGGTAGCGGTCTGCTTAGGGCCACAGCAGACAGAATGATTGTCAGAGGAGCTGTCACAACGCCTGATTCGTCGCTATCAACCATCAGACGAGCGACCCGCACAAGAGTATCCACTATGACCATTCACGGACGGCTGATATTGCGAAGTCTAAATTCGCACTGACCGCTACGCCACTTGCCCCTCACGCCTGCACACTGTCGTGGCAGATTACAATAGTGCTTGGCTCGATCAGGTTGGAATGATGTTGAAGTATTTTTGTGTGACTTTTTTTTTGGTGGAAGTGACGAATGCCACTTCCAAATGTGTCCTAACGATCATCGAAGACATGTCTGGAGACGTCCAGGGCAGCATCTATCCTTACCAATCCTGCTTTCACTACTGCACGCCACACAGCCCTCAACCAGGAGTTATGGTCTGGGGTGCTATTTCATTTGTAACTCTGAAATAAATCATTCAATTTTTTTTTTTTTTTTTTTTTTTTGAAATTTTATTCACTTTCTATTCTGTACATAATTTTCCTATCTGCCAATTTCCGTCTCCATCGAACAATTCCTTCTTGGGGCATGGTTTTTTTTTATAGAGTGTATTTTATAAACTCTTTTGCTTAAAAACCTACTGATATACAATAATATTTTACTACTCAACAATAATATCATTTTATGCCATTTATATTATTTAACACAATTATATTGTGTTATTTTATTTAATTATATAGTTCATTAATATAAATATATATATATATATATACAATATAATAATAAAGATTATTAAAAAGATTAATAAAGATAAATTTATAATAAAAGAATTTTCAAGTAAAACCAAGACCGCAAACTGCAGTTATTCTAATCTAAGTGAGTTTGAATGAGTGAGTAACTCCTTCAGATTAGAAATTTCACCTTAGATATACACAGGGCCTTGTAATAATGCGAGTTATTCATTGTTGCAAACTAGGTCTCTTTTGAAAGCCAAGTCGAATAATGATGTTCAAAAAATTTTTTTATTGATGTGACCCAACCCTTCGATTTCAATAACAAAAACAACAAGTTATAATATTCAAAATTCGTAATATTTCCGATCTGGCTAGAAGAGATATATTGTGAAACTGAACTTCGGAATCTACCCGTGGCCGCGGTAGCTTAGTGATCGCGGCCTCGTGGCTGCCGTGGGGGCCGCGGTAGCCTAGTGGTCAAGGTCGTGGATAGCGGCTGGCGGTTTTCGTTCAGTCGCGGGTTCGAACCTTGGCCACCAAAGACCCGCCGTGTAGCCGGGGCTGATGCACGTTAACCCTCCGAGCGTTTTACTTTTTTGTGTAAAGCTATACCGAAAGCGATCTACTTAGGCACAGCTAAAGGTCCCGAAAAGTTTTCCCTTTCCATTCACAAATTCTTCAAAAATGCAAGAGCCTCCTGTTCCTACCCCCTTTTATGACGCGGGTGGTCCACACAACCCCTTGGGTTGGGCATTTAATTGCTTAGATCCGACGCTTAGATAAGCGATTTCGTTGCCTAGGGGAAATCTTGTACGGCAGGCTACAAGCAAGCAGGAATGGGGTTCAGATTATTCACAGATCAGAACTTGGAAGATGTTCGCCCGATCTATTGAGTTTCAATAAAAGCGTTCCAACAAATGAAGAATAAAAAAATATAGCTTGATAAAAATTGGTGGGTTCATAGTTGAAAAATATTTGTTTGCTTCAAACAATAGAAAAATTTTTTTTTTCTGTAATTTTTAAAAACTTTTTTTTTTAATTTTAATATTACGATTTTAACCTAGAAAAAGCACCCTATATTCATTATTGAATACGAGACCAAGAAAATACAAAATTGTTTGCATGTTTTGAAAAAAATTAATGATTAGTATTTGCTATCAAGCACTATTTGCTTAATCAAAGCGCCAGAATTGTCATAAAAGTTTAATTTTTATAGAAGATTGAATTCTCAGAAGCAGTTTGCTTGTAAAAATAAATATCAATAAATATTTTAAGGATAAAATAAAATCTTAAATTTCGTAAAATCACGTGTTTCAAATACAGTAATCGAGACGCATTAGGTCACATATTTAGGCGTTTTTTGGATCAGGTGAAGAATGCACACTTATTCATTATTTTCGAGGTATGGAGTAAAATTGGCGCCACTGTTTTAAAATTGAAATTTTGAACAGAATTTATTTTGAAAGATAATATTAAATGCTTTAGTAATTTGCATAATATTTTAGTGGACGGTAACGCTGATCCTCATAAAAATGTAAAAATTAGTTTGGTCAAACATATATCAGATCTGCAAAAAACCTTTTTTGAATCCTGTTCAAAATAAAAAATTATCTTGGATCCAAAATCTTTTTAAGACTTTTAATTCACTGAACTCCCAATAAAAGAAGTTGGTGTGGTGTGGAAGTTAGGAGAGGGGGTGCCAGCTCAAGTGTCGTCCTCTGCACTTGACCGAAGTTCAAAATTACGAGGTCCATTGCCAATAGCCCTCGTGTTGCTTCCAGTGCGACGTTAATAAGAAAACACTAAAGTAAACCCAATAAAAGAAGAAAACCTCCGAACTCCCAACAAAAGAAAAAATTGAGTGTATATCAGTTTGATTGATATATCACATTGATGTATACTCAATTGAAATTAAAAGTTAGTTAAGTGTTATAATGTATTTTTTGATTGACAATAGAAAATAATATCATGAAATTGCCGTAAGAGTTGTGAAACATCTAATATCATATGTTTCAACCTATATATGCGAAAAATCTTTCTCTTTGTACACTGCGACAAAAACAAAATACAGAAATAGGTCGGATGCTGAAGAAGACATTAGGTTGATGGTTTCAGAAATTTTTACAGACGTAAAAATACTTTGCAATAAAAAACAATCATGGTCAAATCATTAAAATTCTTTTTTTTTCTTTCATTATTTGTTATATTTAAAAAAATATTGCTTTTGTTTATTAAGCATAGGCCATATTTTAGGAAAAAAAAAAACTTTCGCTACCTTAACATTCATTAATCTTACTAAGACGTTTCTAATAAAAAAATAGAAATGCAATAATAATTTTGTAAATTTGATTAGGATAAAGAGCTTTGATATCCTATTTTTTCTGCTGTTTGATCAAGGGGTTCCTTGAAGGTAATGGTAAGCTCAAAAGGTTCCCCAAAGTGCAAGAGGTTGAATACCTCTGCTCTAAGTGAAATACCCCATCTACATCCACTTTTGTGCAAAGGTAATATATTTTACATTCAATAAATAATTTTAAATTTTAATGGAGTATATATTCTTCAAAATGTCAAAATATTTCTAGCCATCTTCAATCCCACATTTTAATTTTCAACTTTCTGTTTCTTTGGTGTTTTCAAACTTTAAGTACATATTCGTATTATATCTTTTAACAGAAAATTGTCATCGATTACTACATCTTACATATCAGTTATTACAAATTTGGCAGTGAGAGAAACTTTTCCCTTTTTAATTTGTCTTTCAAAACAGTACACTTAAAACACTTTAGTTCAGTGAAGTTGACAAACATTTCCTCAAAGAATTCATAACAAATTTTGTAAGCAATTTTAAATTTTAGAAATGTATTCTTAATCCCAGGAATATAACCATATATAATTGTTAGTTTATTCTTTAGTATTAATGGTACGAATTTATCATCATATCTCGTTCTATATCGGAATAAAATAAACTGTAGCTGAAATGTTATGATGTTTAATTTCTTTGGTAGTTTTACAGAAAAATAATGTCTGGCTGTAGAGAAAAGAGAGCGTATGATTTGATCTATTGAAAGGTGATATTTTTTCCAAATGTAAGGTATTTTTTAAATTTAAATAACTTGACCGAAGCGGATCATATAATTTCAAAATGCACTCTATTTGTGCTCTGTTTGTGTGCTGGTTTCAAAGTAAACCACCTCACTTCTGAATAGCCGAGCAGCTTTTTATATTCAATATCAAAATGAATGCAAAATTGCTTACGATTTGCTTCTCCAACCTTAAAGGGACTAAAATATATGTTTAAGTTCAGTGCAAAATATTCACAATATGTAAAAATAAGATTCATCTATTAATTTTAGTCCATTTTACAAATTGTACCTAAAAAGAGTTATATGTGTTTATTAGATCAAAAATTCGTTTATAACAAATCAGGTATAATTTTGGGTAGTTTAAATTTCAATATAATATACATATTTTAAAACAAATGCAAAAAGAGTCAATTTATTCAAACTTGTAGTTCATGAATAAAATAAATCAGTGATCATATGTTCTCAAATAAACAAAATTGTAATCAAAGTGTTCATTCAATTTACAAAAAAATGCAAAGAATCGTATATAAGCAATAATTTTAATTGTTACAAATGTTAAAAATATCAGAGACACATATAAAAAAATAAATAAATATTTTATATTAAATGCTTAAACAAAACAAAAGTACTAAGTCTTTAAAGTACCTTAATGCCTACTTTCAGAACAATTTGTTATTTGAGAAAAAATTGTTTGTGAAACACAATATTGTGTATATATAACAGTGTACAATTTAATTTAAAATTATAATTGAATTTAAAATTATAATTTTTTTAACATTTGTGATAATAATGTCACTTATATCTATTTTTAATAATCTGTGAATGCATCAAACTATTACTTTATTATGTTGACGGTATATTTAATATTACGTATAATATAACGAACAAATTTCTAACTGAATTTTAAAATAATTATTTCAGAAACTATTGTAGATATGCTCATAATTTTTGTATACCGAAGTTTTAGTATCTCAGCTTTGCTTCCAAGTAAAATTTTTATTTTATATTCATCAAATTGTTCAGCATATTTTTTGCTAATGACGTGCGGTTTTTAACTGATTTGTAAAAAACTTACGGAATATATGAAAATATGCTGGCGATGAAATTTATTAAATTTTGAATTTTATATTTTAAATTTTCATAGAATTGTAAATTTATGTGATTAATAATTTTTAACTTTGTATGTACCATACATAATTATTTTTTGATGTAATTTGAAAAGCAGATTTTCAGGGTAGCTTATGTAAAATTCGTAGTTGTATAATGTTAAGATTACGAAAAATGTCCGGATTTTAATTACATGTACTTCAATTATCCTTTAACAGAAGATAAATTATAAGGGATTTAACACATATGAATATTTTTTAAATTTGAATCTTCAAATAATTAGCAATCAAAAGTATCTGTGCAAAAGTACAGTTGATACTTACACGTATGAACAAATATAAATGTGTGCAGATGCTATTAATTACTAATTTTTCAAAAATCAAGTTTGAAAAATATGAGTTGGAGTGGGAAATCGC
>BMAW01065306.1:463057-487666 GCA_019974015.1 Nephila pilipes | reverse complement strand
CACTAATTTTTCAAAACGCTTGAAATATAGTGAGTGGGAATCGTATTTTTTCTTGAGGGAAGAGTAGTTCAAGTATTTAAAATTTTGGATGTATTTCAAAAACTACATTACAAAACTGAGTATCATGAAGTAGCTGTCCTGATAATGGCTTTAAATTGGAGAAAAAAAAAAATTATAGATTTAAAAGTTTATGGTAGGTTACTTTATTCATGCATTAGAGATTTTAAAAGTAAAGAAATACGAAGCTTAAAAATTATTCATTTGTATAATTGAAAATCTTAAAGGTTTGATTTTGACTGTTCGTTTTTTTTTTTAATTTATGACACGTTATTAGGAAATAAATATTATTTTAAACGAAAGTGAATAGAAGACATCAAAGAAACAATGAACGTAGATTATTATTTCTATACATTCTCTTGTGTATTTAAACAAACATTTTATAGATATATATTTAGCGATGTTTTTCGAGATTTATAGAAATAACATAAAAACTTAACTCTATCTGATATTTTTTAATATGAGGAAAAATAAAAAAGGTGAATTTTTAGCAATCAAAGAAAATATACAAAGATTAATTTGTCCAACAATATAAAACAGTAGGTTTCCTACTCTATCTAAATTTGTTAAAATTCCAAATGAATATTAATTAAAAATGGGATTAAAATCTAGTTAATTTTGTGATTGAACTTTAAAGCGTTTTTTGGATTGGTTTAAATAAAAAATTTTATCTCGAAAGCTAGGTCAAGGGACGCATTTCTTTCATAAACCCAATAAAATCTCAACTCAAGTTGACCAACAAACACACTTGAAAGGAAATTTTCCCCTTCCCCTCTTGAACGAATGTCTCAATGGAACTCTCTCTAGCCCTAAGGGCAAGAGTGGGGTTCCCTTGTGAGCCATAAAATTTCCTGTCAAAGTTCATTGTGTGTCCGCAACCCTCCCCAATTATCTAACAAGATGTAAAACTTTTAAAAGGGGGGGAAGGAATTGCAGAAAAACCCGGCGCAAACGATCTCGAATACATCCTGTGATGGCGAAAAAACACGGCTCTGACGCTTTCGGTGCGCTCACAGCCACACGGGATTTTACGGCGCAAACGCTTTCGGAATATCTCGGACAGTACGGAAAAAAGCGTGTGAAACGCTTAGAGGGTTAAATCTGTTCGGGGCCCAAAGTCCTCCCGTTGGCGTGGTGTGGATGTTAGGAGAGGGGGGTGCCAGCTCAGGTGTCGTCTTCGTCACTTGACCGTGGTTCAAAATTACGAGGTCCGTCGCCAATAGCCCTCGTGTTGCTTCTAGTGCGACGTTAATAAAAACTAAACTAAACTAAACTCGTGGCTGCCGTTGTCTTCGTCGAATCGTGGGTTCGAGTCTCGAAACAAAGCGAGGATTATACCAGTTAAACCAAAAAAAAAAAATAGATAAAACTACATATATGTGTCATACTTAAAAATAATTCAGCTCAATATTTCTTTTAGCATCTGGGACTATGAAACTACTTAAATATATTTGTAGGTTGTAATGCATTTTACTTTAAGTTTATGCAGATAAATTACACTCAAACACAAATCCATAATTTATTTATTTGAACAGTCCAGAAAGTTAATCGAACTATTAATTTATATTAATAATTTAGGAAAAATATGTATGTTTTATTTATTACATTAAAAAACTACTTTTTTTTCAAACTTTTACGAAAAATATTCATTTCTGAAGTTTGAGTGAGTTAGGATTTCAAAAATAGTGGAAATATATTTTGTAACAGCGTTTAATTCATCCTTGCTGAGAAATTTCTTTATATATAAATCCTTTCTTTGAAAAATTAAATATTTATCAAAGCTCTAATTACTAGGCAAAACACTTTTTATATAGGTGCAAAAAGATTTTTTCTTTCAGTTATGCTCAAACAACTGTATTCGAAAAAAGAAAATTAATTTTTTGTAACAAAATTTAAAGTTATAATTAAATGAAATGAGTCTTGGAAAATAAAACATATTCTGTCCAGATGAACGATTTTTTCGGACTATTTAAATTTCAGCAAAAAAAAAAAAAAAAAAAAAAAAAAAATTCCAAAGAGCATGAACTGTCCCACTTACGCAGTAGTAGTTTATTTGTACCAATAATTTTAAAAATCGATTATTTGTATACAGTTATTTTTTTTTAAAATCGTACCTTTCCTTCTTTTATAAATGTACCATAACTTACTGTTACGTAAATTTACTGTAATATTAAAACACGGCAACAGTGGGCATGTATGTGTTCAAAATGCTGTTAAGTAAAATAATTACAGTAGTTTTCCCTCCCGATTATTGCATATGAATAGATATGAATGAAAATTCTAGTTATGCCGCAAAGGAAGGGACAAGGAAATTGTAAGAAAGAAAATGCGTCCCATTTCCACAACACATTTCAGAAATTTTCTTGAATTCAAATTTTCAACTTTCAAATGGAACTTTCCCTGAAAAAGGAAACTTTGATTATTAGGGACTATCTGAACTTCAAACTTCACTTTTGCTCTGCGGGAGACCAACATACTATCTTGCCTTTTGTCGGTCGATGATCCGAACTGTCACTCAGCGACAAATAAGGGGGAAAGCAACAAATCCCGTCTACTGTGGCACATTTTACTCTCGAAAGTACCCATCGCGAAAAGGTGAGATTTATTATATTTTTTCTCGCCTCCCTTATAAAATGTAGTACCCCAGTGACGTCCCCAGATATTAATTGGGGAGGGGAGCATATCGTCAAGCCGTGAAAGAAGCAATTTTTTAAGTTAAGAATTGATAAATTGTGAATAATGTTCCACATCAGTCTTATTTTTCGTATTTAAAAATGTTAAAAAATTGATATAATTTTTATCAAGTTACAAAAATAAAGATCATTTAAGAAAAATAATAAAGATACCATAATAACAAAAATTTCTACAAACCCGAATCGGTGGAACCCAACAAAATTGAAAATCTGATAAAAAAAAAAAAAAAAAAAAAAACTTTTAGAGATAGAAAAAATGGTCACAATTTAGAAAGGTTAAGAAGGTGCGACTAACCCAGACGAACATATTGGAATCAGCTAAGATTTTTCTGTTCTTTTCTCAGGATTTGGTTTTTGATGGAATGATTTTTCTCTTACTGATAAAAAATTTAAACATGAGAAGGGGAAAAAATGTTTTTTTTTTCTTTTAAATTTAGAACATCTATAATAGTATAACAAAAGAAAATTATCCTGAAACATTTCAATAAAAATTCTAGGAGCTTGCATATGTTCTTTTGCACCCCCTCTGGGTACAATACTGCAGTTCCCGACCTAATGATCAGTCTTGGCTTTATGCTTGACGCAATGACCTCTATTTGTTTTCGCTAGAAGAGGGATCTGATTGGTCATTAGCGGGTGGCTTGTATTTTTCTCTAATTTTTTTTTTTAGTAAACGTGTCTCCTTAATTAAATATTTGTTGATGGCTTGAATAATTTAGTTTTCTTATTATTATATCAACACTTTTAATTAACATATCAAAAATTCTAGTCCAGTTTCTTGATATTCCAACTCCACTTCGTCATTTTCTTGTAAAGAAACTGTATTAGGTATACTTTCTAGCTCAAATGATGAATATCCAACATCTAATAATTTATGAATGTTTGGGAGTTAAGTCGAGATCTCTATCGAGTAACAAAAATTTTACTTTTTAGATGAGTTAGTTTCATCTCAAAAATATCAGTTAACGGAAACGTTGAGCCAGAATGACTCATCAACACTTTGAGGAGATATAATACATAACTTTTTTGTAATAAATTCATACTTGTACTTAATAGTTGTTCAACATGATTAAACTTTTCGGTCGACTGACAGTTAAATAGAGACCTAATTTCGTTAAGACATTGGAGCTTTTTCGTAAAAATGCAGCAGGTCACATTGACTCAATAATCCTACTGCCGTTCTGAAAAAGTACAGAAAAAGAACTAAAAATTTAATATTAATTGAATTTTTAAAAAATAAAATTGTTTTAAAAAAGAAATAATTCAATAACGGACCAATAGATGGCGCTGTACTAGTCATAAGAGGCTAAAAACTATTATTGTAAGATATGCCAATTTTAACATGCTAACTAAAAGACGCGACATGCACACCGCTCATTTTACATGTGTAATAAAAAAAAAAAAAAAAAAAGGCGGAAAATATTCAATTCCGGTCATTTTGGGTTTGAGAAGGTAATCAAGACCTTATTATTGAAGGATCGGGCTCTGCTTCAGAAGAAGTTTTACAAGAACGGTGCCTGGGCGGCAAATGCTTTGAAGAAATCCCGGACACTAAAGAGTTAAAAAGTGGCTCCAGTCCAATGACTGCATTTGGTCTTAAGAAAACGATTGATAAATTAGAAGAGTGGGTTCATTTCAAGTTAAATGTGCAGAGTGAAGGATGTGGCCACAATATTTGAAGAAGCATCAAGCAGTGCTTTGGGAACGTGCAGTGTACGGTTTCTTTAAAGAAAGAAAATAAAAAACTTAATAACAAGAATAAATGCAAGAAAACCGCAAGAGATAAATGAAAAAAAAAATCCTTTAAAATTGAACCAAATGGAGATAAACCTATGTAATACTGTCTCCAGATTGAGGTAGAGGCGCTATGCTTAAATACACTTTAATGATAAAACTTTCTCAATCAGCAATACCTCTATAAAACGAAAGGCAGGGTGAACGGAAAAGTCTCTCTACAAACCCCTAATTTAAATCTAAATTAAATGAAAACTGCAACATAAAAAATATCTAGGTCTATATCAAAAATATATAAAATTTAAGTCAAGAAACAAAACTATTATAAAAATTATTCACTAATCATAATATATATATATAAGTTGCACTTTCAGAAGGTTGTTAACAAAGAATCACCGGTTAGAATACCTGATATTTCATCTGAGTATACGTGAAGCAATGAGACTTTATTTTACGAAATAAAATAAATAATTCAATAACGGGCCGATAGATGGCGCTGTATAAGTCATAAGAGGCTAAAAACGATTATTGTAAGATATGCCAATTTTAACATGCCAACTAAAAGACGCGATATGCACACCGCTCATTTTACATGTGTGCTAAAAAAAAAAAAAAGAAAAAGAAAAGAAAACGGTGAAGAATATTCAATTCCAGTTATTTTGGGTCTGAGAAGGTAATCAAGATCTTATCATAGAAGGATCGGGCTCTGCTTGTGAAGAATTTTTACAAGAACGGTGCCTGGGCGGCAATTGCTTTGAAGAAATCCCGGACACTAAAGAGTTAAAAAGTGGCTCTAGTCCAATAACTGCATTTGGTCTTAAGAAACCGATTGATAAATTAGAAGAGTGAGTTCATTTCACGTTAAATGTGCAGAGTGAAGGATGTAGCCACAGCATTGGAGGAAACATCAAGCAGTGCTTTGGGAACGTGCAGTGTACGGTTTCTTAGCTGCCCACATTTTAGACAGCTTTAGACATGCCTGAATTGCCCAAACCTTAGATATGCCTGTCCGCACGATTCATCAAATTTTACGAAACATCTTTCAACGATATCCATTCAAAAGTACGCATGTTCAGTTGTTGCTTCCTGCTGACCTGACAAAACGAGAAGCATTCTCCCTGTAATTTCTTGCTCGAATGGAAGTGGACAATGCAGGGCCTTGGAACATTTTGTGGACAGACGAAGCTCATTTCCATCTCCAAGGTTCTGTCGATACTCAAAATTGCAGAATATGGACAAGAGAGAATCCACTCCAAATGCAACCATTGTCTCTTCCTTCTCAAAAAGTCACTGTGGGGGAAGAGTTTACGACAGCATTTATCGTCGGCACTTTTTTTTTCGAAGAGATTGGTTCTTTGGATCCTGTCACCTGTACAGTCAACAGGACACATTATGAATCTCTTTAGCACAACCAACTCATTGCAGCGCTGCAATAGTGTGGATGTGTGGACAGTTGAATTTTATGCAAAATGACACTTCTTGACACATTTCAAATCCAGTGAAGCAGCTGCTCAACGTGCATTTTGGAAGTCACAGAATTATCAGTCGCCATTTCGTTAAAGCCTGGCTATCACGATCCCTTGACCTAAGCCCTTACGACTTCTGGCTGTAGGCATACCTAAAGCATATTGTGTATGGAGCTCCAATTACGATCTTAGCTTAATTGAAAACACGCATTCCGCAACAAATTCACAATATCACAATTGATACACTAGGAACTGTTTTGAAATATGTTGTTTTGCGCTTTTAACTTGTGATAGAAAATTGGAGACAGCATATTGAACATTCCTTAAACAATTCGAAGCATCTTATTAATTACTTACTTTTCTTAATGGTTTCATCACTATTTTGTTTTTTCTACATTTTTTGGTTAGCAACAATTAAGAACCGATTTTTTTTCTTATCCGCTGTGGCACCACCTTGTCGTGGCGGATGGGTTTGGGTCAAAGAGTGCCACACCAACATATCCCGTCTTTTAATTACCTTCTTATTAATAGTACAGCACCCTCTATTGGCTCAGTTTCGAACTATTTTTTTTTTCTTTCGCAAAACAAATTCTATAATCTACTTATACTCAAAGGAAATATCAGAATATTCTGACCAATGGTTCTTTTCTTACAGCCTTTTGAAAGTGATCCTTTAATTACAATCACCTCGTATATGTATCCTGTAATAGTAAGTGCTACCCTTCTCACAGTGAACAGTCTGTGATAGCATTTAGATTGCTTTATTACCATTTTTTCCCTTTTTCTTTGTTGCTTACTAAATTATTTCATATGTGTTAAATGTCCATCTTTGAAGTTTTACTCTGATACACCATTCAGTTCTTATAAAAATAATCATAATTTTTGCCTTATTTTTTGTTCATTATAGTATATAACTTACCTATTATCAATTTTTAAATTTGATTTTTTCCTAATATATTGCTATTTCTTTTCTATTTATGTTAATTTTACTTATTAATATTTCCCTAATAATATATTTTCCTTATTTATTAAATATATATAATCATAATTCTATCTTTTACTGCATGCATAAATATATAACATATATACACTACGCGACACTGAAAATGCAACACCAAGATGAAGTGACCAGAAATTAATGAAACTCGACAAACAGAGATAAGCGTCAACGAACAATAAGTGATTATTATTTCGAAATAATATATTTATAATACAGAACAATAACAGCGTCGGTTCAGTAGGTTGTAGGACCACGGTGGACGGTGATACACGAAACAACACATCTTGGTACAGAGTCAATGAGAGTACGGATGGCGTCCTGAGTAATGGTTCTCCATTCCCTGTGAACCATTTGTCACAGTTCGTCTTCTGAACGCACCAGTGGTAGGGTTTGCAAATGGCATACAATCACATCCCAATTAGGTTCAATTGGAGAAAAGTCAGAAGAGAACGGTGACCAAGGAAGCTTCTGATACCTTGCAGAGCTCGTTGGCTGAGGCGAGCAGTGGGCGGTCGGGCGTTATCCTACTGATAAAGGGCAATGAACACCACCCTCTGAAAGTAAAGGAGGGTCACCGGCCATAGATCATCATTCATGTATTGTTGGACCATCATAGTGCCCTGAATTTGAATTCCTCGTTAATCCCAATTTCATATAAAAATTCATATAAAATCTTCCCTGCTATTAAATGTCCTGAAACTTACGAATAATTATCATTGACAGCATCTAAATATACGGTAGAAAATTTTTTGGGATATTTAAAAAATAATTGTGAATTTTGAAGAAATTATATTCATTTTGATAAAAAAAAAATCATATAGATACGAAAATAACAACAATGTAAATGAAAATTTTTTAAAAAAAATTTACGAGAGTTTCAAATATAAATATAGGTAAAATATTAGAGAACTGAATACAATGTATATATATAGGATTTTCCAGCTAATTATTAAAGAATTAATTTTATTTTCCAATGTACTGTAAAACCAGTTCCTCCGATACTCGATAGATGACACCACGTATCAGCGTCATGTGATAGCTCATGCAGTGCCACCTATTCCAGAACAAAACTGAGTGACCTTTCGTTCTCTTTCCCCCACTTTCCGCTTCTCTTCTCCTTCGCATTACCCGCGTCGGAAGTAAACTCTGAACGCAAGAGCGCGTTCCAACGCCCATAGCCGATATAGGTTAAATGAGGCTCCGATGAACTGATCAATTCGTCATCTACTTTTGTAAATGCACTCACTCTTCATCATCTCTTCTAATAAACGAAGTACAACAAGTCGAGCTTCATCATTGAATTTCTACAAAAACAACATAATGGAATGATCCCCTTGACAACCAGCCCTTTGCATAAGTGCAAACCATCGTAGATTCGGGATGTACAATATCATCATCCCACCCCACCGTCTCTCTCTCTCTCTCTCTCTATATATATATATATATATATATATATTATAATAATAATAATAAAGGAAATAAATCTACTAAATAATACTTGAAACTTTTGAAGTTTATGATATATTTCGAAACGCTGTTCAGGATAAAGCCCTACGTTGCAAATTTTACATTTTTTATATGTCAGCTTGCGTTTTCTTTCTTATTGGGAACTTTTTTTACACACAACACATTGTCTCCTTGACTTTTTACTCTGATATTTCAATCACTTCGCCATTATAGCAAAAATAAAACTGATCCAAAAACATACAAATACCATCTTGCGAACGATAAATCTACTCTCAGCCCTAATTTAATAAACATTTCCTCATTTCCACCTCAACTCCGTCAAAATATAAAGAAAAACCCAGCGCGTAGTATATCACAGCCATTTGAATGCGCCATCCGTCCAAAAGAAGCGAACAAATGCAATTATTTACATTTTCAAGTTACCCTGATCCAAGAGGGGAATAAAAGCGGGAATTGAAGGTCAACACTCTGTGGAACAATATTTGAAAATATGACGAACTTCAACCGCTATCCGCTCGTTAAAAATTCAAATAAAACGTTCCAGTTTGAAATCACACCAGTGTCATCATGGGCCCGGTGGCACGGAAACACCCGTCACATATGCGATATCATGGGCCGTGAAGGCAGAATCGCGTAATCACGGTCCTGAACGGGTTAAAGAGTTCCGATACGAGTTTGAAGACCGTTGGCGCGGTCCAGGTGTTCGGAGAAAGCACAACTGATGGCCACTCTTATTTTTCGCTTTTTTTCATGCTAAATAATACGCGCTGCTCACGCTCTACTTTCGCTTCCTCGTCGACATAGTGATTGAGGACTTGAACACTAGATGGCAGTACAGCCTACTGCAGATTGCATATGCCCCGACGCAAAACACTTGCCTCTGTATGTCTAACTAAGACAACCGCACATAAATCACGACTAATGATATTCCGTCTCTGGCGCACGTGTCGAAGAGACCCGCCTCTCACTAGAAACAGCCGATGATGTCAAATGAAAAACTGTTCCACACAAAACTCAATTCAACAGGGAGGGATGAAAATCAATAGTAGTAATGGCGAAAAAAGCAACCTTCTCTACAAATACCAAAGTTTTTCTTTGTTTCATCACGATGATATTGGAAGGAGAATATGCAGCGACTCTGTCCAACAGCAACTCCAGAAGTTAAAACGCCTTATTAACTAACCCGAACGAGACGTATATTTCAGTCTGGTTGATAAAGGCGCAACAAAAAGCGACCAGTCAACTTTTCTTTAATCCAGGATTCGAAACAGCAACTCTCTTCCCCTTCACGGGATGAAAAATTTACCAACGCCGGAATGTAATTACTGAAGTTGTGATGGTTGGATCAGTTAAAGAAACTAGTTTAAACTCACTTTTCTCAGTCCAAAGTCTGGGACAATACTTAAATAACTTTATCATCAGTTTTGTTTGTTTCTGTTTCGTTTGAGATTTGCTTTTTTTTTTTTTTTTTTTTGTGTGTGTGTGTGGGAGTTAGCTGTGTTTATATAACTTGGTTGTAATTTTTAATTATTGGTTTATTTTTATTTTGAATTAATATTATTGTGTAAAGTATATTTCTTGAATTCATTTATATTGTATTCGAGTAAATTTATGGCTTTTTTTTCATTGTAATATTTTGTTTCAAATTAAGTTAACTTTTTCAGTTGGATTGTTTCGGTTATTTCATTATTTTACTGATTATTTACAATTAATTCAGTAGTATTTGTAGATTTTTTTTAAGTCTTAGTGAATTTATTTTAATTTGATTTTTAGTGGTTAAGTTTCTATAGCATTGAAATTAAAGTAATTGATTATGTTTAAAACAAACCATTATATTGCATTAAAAATGCAAGTTCGGCACATCGTATAATGATATCAAATTACCCATCTCTCTGCGTAAAAATAAGTGTTATTAATTTATTATTTAAATGTAACCTTACCTAAATATCTATGTACAAAACATCTTTATATGTAAAAATAAGAACATTCATAATTAAGAAACTAAATAATCTCAAGTAAAAAAAATATAATATTAAACTTAATTTATCAATTAAAACCTTTTTAAATATTAAACTGCAGTATATTATTTCGAGAGAAAATTTTTAAAAAAACATTGAGGAAAAAAAAGAGACAAACTTTTTTAATGATACTTTTCTGTTAAAAATGCAGGTGCAATGGTTAAATAATCGGGTGATCCGCTAAATGTCGCTCCCATAGCAACGGTTACTATGGTAACAGGATTAGTCGTTGCAGACGGAATGAGTTCACTTCTTTCTTACCAGTAGAATCTACACTAAATTTAGAAAGAATATTTGAATGGCGCTACAGCTAGGGTGCTAAAATTATGAAAGAACCTCTTAGATAGCAGGAACAACTTTTGAGTGTGAAATAAATTGGGGGCGGGGGAGATAAAGTTTTTATTGTCCAACGATTTGTTAATTTTTTTTTCTTTGCAGATGAATAATTATTATTGATAACTATTTCTAGCTTATAAGAAATTAAATGATAAATCAAACAGGTACATGAAGTTCAACTAATTGAATAACAAATTCAATAGCAACAAAAATAGTAAATTGAATAAGAATGCATCTTTTGTACATCCAAGAAATTAAAATGTTTCTCAAATATGGATTGTGCAATATAGAAGAGTTTGAATTTTTCATTAAAAAAATTTAAGCGCATTATCAAAAAAATAAAATAATTTATGAACTTCGGACTTTTAAGATTATTTACAGAGGGAAACGCTTCCATCTTTTTTATAAAGTTTGGATATTTTTATGAGACCGAAATTTATAGAAGGTCATTTGATTACATAAAAATTAAGCTTTAAGACCCGAGTATTAGAATCAGTGGCGTATTCAAAAAAATATTTTTTTGGGGGGGAGGGGGGGAGTGGCATATCGTCATTACTATTAAAGAAGAGATTTTGTAGTTTAGAATTACCACTTAATAATTGGTGAATAATACGCTATATCAGTCTTATTTCTCCTGTTTAAAACTGATCAAGTATTAATATAATTTTATCAATTAATGAAAATTGCAAAAATGAAGAACATTTAAGAAAAACTATTAAGATACCATGAGTATAAAATTTGCATCCCCCCCCCCCTTCGTCTACAAACACTTATCCAGAGGCACTATTTCACAGACAGCAGAGACTTTTCTGTTCTTTGCTCAGGATTTGTCTTAGATAAAAAAAATTCTTCGTGATGAAAAAAATTTGATCATGAGAAGAGTAATATCCTTATGTTTAAAACTTGAAACGTTTATAATAATATAATAAATTAATTATCCTGAGAAATATTTTAATTTGGATAAAAAGTCTTGGGGAGATGCATATGTCTCTTTGAACTCCCCCCCCCCGGGTACGCCACTGATTAATGGCGCTTTAGAATTAGATTTTGAGCTGCAGATGTGCCAATGTACGGACTTAATTTGTTCTTAAACAAAAACTCAAAGTCAGCTTAAGGTTGTAGTAATATTATCCCTGTGAAGGGGGAAACAGGTTCATATTAATTTAACACGAGAAGATGAAAACAAGAAAAAACTCCTGTATAGCTAGTTTAAATATGTTAAATAAAATGCATGACATGATTGTATTCATATTTAATAAGAAGAAATTAAAATAAACTGCTTCTTTTACTTACTTGTGGGTATATATCCTAGTGAATATATATAATTTAAATTGTGAAAACCTTTTAATATTTAATTACACAGAAATAATTCTTATATTGAATGTAAAGATGTATCAATATATATATATATTTCCATTCTGTCTTCAGCTTTTGATATCTTAAGAATCCTCGTCAGTTTTACTCTAAAATCGAATGAAATGAATTTTTAAAAATGTTTCATTAGATTGTCCAGTAATTTTTAAACAGAAACTGCTATATTTCTCACAAATATCAAATTTTCTTTCTTTCTCTTCTTTTCTTTTTCATTTTGAAGTTGTATTTTATAATTTGAAAGTTTTTCCCCCTCTATCTCTCTTCAAATTTCATCCAGTATTCTGTTATACAGGGTTATTCGAAATGAATCGTTCGATTTCGAAATGATATATTTTCATAAATAAACGACAGAGAATGATAAGTAATACATGAACGCAAAGGAAAAATATAGAAGTTTTTTGAACAAGTGTTCTATATAACTTCCTTTTTAGTTACACTTATAATATCAATTGGATATGCAATTTCCTGCCACAAACGTTGCAAAGTGTCAGTAGTAATTGATGGTACAACAACAGAAATCCATTGTTTACGTTCACATAAATTTGTGGGAAATGGTGTCGAATACATTATGTCATTTACAAACCCTCAAAAGGAAGAAAACGCATGGGGCCATATAAGGTTACTCGATGACCAGCTGTGCAAAATCAAGTCATCTGGATCACTGCGACCGATTCAAACGCGAGGTAGCTCCTGGAAGGTCTCTAAAACAGCATTCGTGAAATAGCTTCACGAAAAATATACAAAAGCCATCCATTTTTCACAATTTAAGACATCCATCGTTTTCCTTTGCATCCATGTATAACTTATCATTCTGTGTCTTTTATTTTTGAAAGTATGGAATTTTGAAATCAAGTGACTCTTTGTGAATAACCCTATAAATACCGTTGTGTATACATATTCGAGACATCATTTGATGTATTCTGGAAGCAGATTAATTTTCGAATGTTACGAGCTTCCCCCCCCCCCCCCCCCCATTTTGAAGTCGTGAGATGAGATAGATCTCGAAGTAAATGGCCGCGATAGCCTAGTGGTCATGGTTTCGGATTCGTGACCGGCGGTTTTCGTTCAGTCACAGGTTCGAGGTTTGTCTGATTAAAACCCGCCGTGTAGCTGGGGCTGATGCACGTTAAATCTGTCGAGGCCTAAAGTCCTCCTGTTGGTGCGGTATGGAAGTTAGGAGAGGGGGTGTCAGTTCAGGTGTCATCCTCGAGGTTCAAAATTACGAGGTCCGTCGCCAATAGCCCTCGTGTTGCTTTTAGTGCGACGTTAATAAAACTAAACTAAATCTCGAAGTAAGTATCTTAGCGCCCTAACACATAAGCGGAAAATTTTTTATGTTAAAAAATAGCGTTATGTTATTAGTTTTAAAAAGTGCGGTAAGTAAAGTAAATTATTATTAGTTTAATAAAATGCAAGCAAGAAATTTTTATTAAATAATATTGAAAAAGTACGTTATTTCCTCAAAAACACATTACCATGCAATAATTTAAAGAAATAAAATAATCTTCCCTTACCATGAATTTTTCTATCTTATTCATAATAGCTTTTAAGGAAGTTAACTGTCAGGGTAGTGATGAGAGTGGTTCGAAAAGCACTTGTATTTAAAGATAGATGGCATCATTAAGGTAAATTGTTGTTACCATTTAGTTCTGCCATCTCTTAAACTAAACTGAAACAATTTTGACATTGATTCATAAGTTAGTTTTGATTTGGCAATCATTTGTTGTCAAATCAAAATTTAATTGCTGCCGCGTCGAGTTGTCAAAGTCCCTGAGTAGATCTAGATTCCTCATTATGCACCGGAAATCAAGCAAAAATAAAAGCGTTAGGTTGCTTCCAGTGAATCTTTTCCAAAAAAGGCGAAGATGGTCTCACCTACAGCGAAAGTTATGACGAAGAATTTCTGAGGTGAGAAAGGAGTCATGATCATAATACGAGTAACTCAGCTGTCTCGTGAGTCAACATTCTTATTAAAAGCAAACCATTTTCGATGCTACGAGCTCCATCTCTCGGAATTTCTGAGGATTTTTTGTACAGTCTTCGTATATTAGAAAGAAAACATGAACATATGGATAAGATATCAAAAAAGGCTTGAAGTACTAGTACACCTAATGGAGATGATGTATTAAAAATATTTAATTTGCTGTTGTTGTTTTAAAAATGGCTGAAAGTAAATGTTTTTCAAATTAGTTGTGGCATCATTTACAATTCCTTGCTTCACACATTAACATTTCAAAATTGAAAGACAATTAAAAAAACCAAGAAATTAAAGATACATAAGAATTGAATAATTTCGGTTAAATTAACGTTAATTAATGGACTTGGGAACAAAAAAATTTCTCTGTCTCTCTCTGTGTTTCTTTTTTACAGCTCGCTACCTTTAGTACGCCTGAGTTTCATTTTTAAAAAGGTTTTATAAAATTATATTTACTTTTCTATTGTACTTTATTAAATATTATATTTATTTCTTGTACTTTATAATGTTTGTTTTTATGCTGTATTTTATTTTATTAACCACCCAAGGGGCTATTGTTTCCGATAGGCTATAAATTGGCGTTCCAGATCACTTTTCAATTTTTTAATATGTAAATTAGATTTTATATAACCAGGTTCTATTTCCTGATTTCACGGATCAATCCATCGATCGAATGCTAATTTCTTCTATATTCTCTTAAAATATGCTTAATGATTTTGGATCTAATGTTAAATATAAACCCTTGGTAACATTAATTATTAACTAGGATATTATTCAAATATCTTAATTTTACGGTTCTATTCATAGGCTTAATGTTAAATATCTCTATATTTTAACAATTAATCGGTTTTTCTTTTCATTTTGAGTACATTTAGCTTAATATATATTCAGTTTAATAGTTAATAGTTTCCTTTAATTTTAGTTACTTTTAGCTTAAAGTATTCAGTTTAACAATTTACCATTTGCTTTAATTTTAATTACAAGTAACTTATATTACATTCGATTATATGCAATTTTAATGACATGTAGTAAATATTATATTTAATTTTAGTTACATTTTACTTAAATATATTCAGTTTAATAATTTGCAATTTTCTTTATTTTTAATTGCATGTAGTTTAAATTATATTCAAATTAACAATAATATTTATCGTTTGCTTTAATTTTAATTACTTGTACCTTATATAATATTCAATTTAAAAATTAATATTTATATTTCTCTTCAATTTTAATTACATTTAGCTTAAATATATTCACTTAAATAATATTTATCGTTAGCTTTAATTTTAATTACATGTAGCTTATATTATTGTCCATTTCAATATTTCATCGTTAACTTTAATTTTTATATTTAATCGAATAATTAATTTTTTTCAAAAAAAAGTTAGCACCATGGATGGCTAAATCTGTTCTTTGCAAAACTTTGCATAGAACATTTTTAAGCTGTAACGAAATAACATTGCATGCCATTAGTAAAGAGTAAATCAATCTTGTGTATGCTTTAAACCGAACAGCGCTGTATTATAAATATTATATTTATTTTTTTGCTATTATATTTAATTTACATAATTACATTCATTTATACTTTCACAATTCGCAGTATAAGATTCGTATGGTTCGGTGATTATTTTTGTTTAAATTAATTTTATGTTCCATTTGGAAGAAAATATGCAACATCATATATTTGTCTCGTCGTTATTTGCTGATTACTAATTGGTTGTTTCCTCACCTCCACTGACTGTTAAATCTACGAAATCGTAAGCACAGATCATATAAAGCTCTCTAAAATGAATAATTATTAACAAATAGACATAACAAGAATACACAAATAGCATTTTGATATTAATAAGACCGAGATTTAATCGACCGCTTGACTTGTGATATAGGTCATACACGTGTTCGTCATAATAAACATTTAAGGTTTCTACCAGGTCATCATAACATCAGTGGGGGACAATCGCAGCTAAATGAATACATGGCACCGATTTTATACATAACAAATATAAGTTTAAATGATATTTCTCAACGTCGTCTGTTCTACTCACTTTTATTTGATATTTTTAAGCTAACATTTACTAATTTTCCCTCTGGATAGAGTGAATTCTTTAAATAATCTTTATTAAATTATTTATTATTTATCGAGGGAAGGATGCCTATATTAAACAGAATTTTAGGGAAAATTTTATAAAAAGTGAACTATTTCTCTCTCTCACTCTCTCTCTCTATACATAAAACTGCTAGCCTTTTGAAGTCATTTCTTTTTGAAAATATTATTGGCGCATTAATATTATTATCATAAGTAACAATTTACTCCTAATAAAAGACGTTTATTGAGCACATGAAGTTATAACTACTTTAGTTAAATCTGTATTTTTCATTCCTTTTGAATATTGTATTATTTTTCATTGGAATTTTAGTTATATATATGTATACAGTGGTGCACCTGGGGGGGAAGCAAAGTGACATATGCACCCCCAAGATTTTTTCTCGGAACTGAAATATTTCAGAATAAATCTTTTATTATACTATTATAGGTGTTTTAAATTTGAAACATAGAATATTTTCACCTCATGGTATTTTTCTGAAGAGAAAAATTCAATAAGCACCTGCCAAATTAGCAAATGGAAAGTCTGCTGTCTCTTAAAGAGTGCCTCTGGTTCAGTGTTTGTTGGCGAAGAGGGGAGGGAGCATTCCAGTAGAAAATGCATCCCTCTTACTTGATAAAATTATATCAATACTTGAGTAGTTTTTGATCGGAGAAATAAGACTGATATAACATATTATTGACTTTTTACCAAGTGATATTTCTAAACTACAAAATTGCTTCTTTCACGCTAATGACAATATGCCCCCCTCCCCAATTTTTTTTATTTCTGGGTACGTCACTGTATCTATATATGTATAATTTACGTTAAAAATCGAATTAAACGTTTTTTTTATTCACAAATAAACTAGGAAGTTAGTTGAAAAGCTAATATTATAAAAAATATAAAAATCACAACCTAATCTTTAAGAATTAAAACATAATATAAACCAAAAATCGAAAGATAAATATAGCAAACTGAAAAGTGAACGATAATACATTAGAAAATTTAAACATAAAAGAAAATTATAAATTCAAAAGAAAGTAAATTAAATGAAATATAAATAGAAAAAAAACATAAATACCAAAAAAAAGATGTTAACATTAGCTGTGGATGTGTGCGAGAGAGAGGGGGGAGAGGGAGAGAGGGGGAGGGAGGGAGAGAGAAAGAAAAAAAGAGAGATATACGCAGTGATTGATCTGAATAGCTCATTTGCACAAAAGCTGAAATCCGAGATTGGGAAGTCTAAGGTTTTCATTTTGCAAATAAGAAGTTCCATTGAGCAAAAAGGTACAAAAGCAGTGAATTAACTTTTACTATTATTTAGTTCCTTTCATTGACTAGTAAAAGTTAATTCCTAATCAATTCCTTTCAATTGACTCCTTTCAACAAGTACTTAATCATTTTCACCTTAACCTTTTGATAATAGCTAAATGATTTTAAATGATTTTTAACCTTTAGCTAAAAATCATTTAAACACGTTCAATTGTTTTTGTTTTTAGTTTATTAATTCAATAGCTCTCCTTCTTTTCCCTTTCAAATCTCTGTGTGTGTGACCATTACATTCATTGTGTTTTTTCAGTTTTAAAAAAAGATCGCAAAAAGTTAAAATAAATTATATTTTTAAGTTATCAATCATCTATGGATTTATTAATTTTCTGTTTTGAACTTTTTTTTTCATCTTCCATCTTGTTTTCCCTCTAGATTTCTTACAATTATTTACTAATTTTCTAAAGCAAAAAAAAAAAGTTAATTTTATGATATATGTTGAAAAGAAGTATTATTTCAACTTTCGTTTTGGTCTCTCTGAGTTCCACTTGCTCTTGAAACAGAAGTCCAAGTTAATGAATTAAATATTCATCCATTTCTTCCTTTTTTATCTAAAATTTCACTTTATGAATCAAATTTAAAAGCATCCAACGGAATTCCCGGCGCTATCAAAACTTGCTCATTTAACATTTGTCCATTTGACCCAAAACAATTTTGATCTGAAAATTTGTGAGACAAACTAACATCCTAGAGAAGAACAACTAAATTTGGTTTGAACTACCAATTCATCATATGCATTAATCGTATTGCTTTCGGCAAAGCATCGTTTTTTCAATTTATAACTTTTTTTTATATATTTTACTAATATTACTGTAGCATGTTATCATATGGTCTCACTATTCATAACAGAATTAGATCTTATAAAATTATTCATAACTGTTTTTTAAAAAGATGTCCTCTAAAAATGGATAAGTCATAGAAGACGCTAGAAAATTAGGCGAAGCATACAACAAGTCGATATAAATACAAGTTGGTATCGTAAGGTTTTAATATTACTAAGAAACAGCCGAGATATCTGGATAAAATTTACTTTGCACATTAACTGATCCTTACAATCTACAACAAAAAAAACGATGCACCCAAAAGGAGTTGTCCGATTATAATAAAATTTCGTATGCAAAGACATAGGGACCGAACATGAAAATGATTAAAATTTGGTGTCCAGTAAATAAATAGCGGGAGCTACAGCGCATCGGAACTGCGCACTGAGCAGGTGCATATAAGAAGCGATTCTCAATCGGATGGTAAAATTTTCTGTTGCATTGCGATTTAGGATACCTTTCAACTTTTACTGAAAAAAATGCCTCGCCTCAGATTTCGAGCTCATTATGAGGAACTGTCAGAGTTTGAACAAGGTCGTATCATTGGATTGAAAGAGGCAAGTTGCGCAAATCGCTCGTCATATGGGTCGAAGCGATGCGGCGATTAGAAGATGCTGACAAGAACGGGTGGACAATGGCAGATTTCTACGTCATGATGGTAGCGGTCTGCTTAGGGCCACAGCAGACATAATTATTGTCAGAGGAGCTGTCACAGAGCCTGATTCATCGTTATCAACCATCAGACGAGTGCCACCCGCACACGAGTGTCCACCATGGCCATCCACAGAAGGCTGATAGGGAGAAATCTACGCTCGTCCCGACCACTACACCACCTGCCCCTCACGCCTGCACACTGTCGAGCCAGATTATAGTGGTGCTTGGCTCTATCAGGTTGGAATGATGCTGACTGGGGATGTATAGCGTTTAACGACAATCCCGCTTCCAACTGTGTCCTGAAAATCATCTAAGATGTCTCTCAAGACGCCCAAGGCAGCGCACCGATCCTGCTTTCACTATTGCACACCCCACAGGCCCTCAATCAGGAGTTAGGGTATGGAGAGCCATTTCCCTTGATAGCCGGACCCCTATGGTCGTCATTAGAGGCGCACTTTCAGCACAGCGTACGTCGACAACATTCTGAGACCTATTTTGCTACCATTCCTTTTGCAGTCCCCTGACCTTATTTTTCAGCAAGATTATGCCAGACCACATACGGCACGTGTTGCTATGAACTGTCTTACAGCTTGTAAAACACTTCCTTGGCCAGCCAGATCTCTCTCCAATCGAGCATGTCTGGGATATGATGGGAAGACGATTGCATCTACCAGGGAATGTTGATAATCTAGCCCGACTAATGGAGCAAATTTGCCAAGGAATACCGCAAGAGACCATCAGGGAGCATTATCACTCTATGACACGTGGTGTGGCAGCTTGCATCCAGGCTAGAGGTGGGTCAATACCTTATCAAGTTCGTTACTTTGTAACTATGTACCTCTGAAATAAATCAGTCATTTTTTTTTTAAATTAAATCTTTTTCTATTCTGTGCATAATTTTCCTATCCTCCAATTTTTGTCTCCATCGGACAACTTTTTGGTGCTTTTTTTTTTTTTTTTTTTTTTTTTTTTGTTATAGAATATATATACGTAATGCTCTGAATGCTGATGATAGCTATTCATGTAGATTTGTTTGGTTTCAGGAAGCCGTAGGTTAAAGTTATCCGCAGAATGGAGAAAATAAAAAGTTCAATCTGCTGAGTTCTACAATGATGATCGCTGAGAAATATCTCACTCTGGTTGATGACTACAGAGAGAAGTATGAATAATAAATAAAATTCTGTATCCATTAACTTTCTAATAATATTTAAAATGTTTCGATACTCATGGTTATCGCGGATTACTTCAATCTATAGCTTCCTGGAACAAACAAATGAACATTAAAGCTGTAATTTACAACATTAAGAGCATAAAGATAAATTAATAAGTAAAATAAATTTTATCCATACATGAGAGTGAATACTTTTGACACTTCTTTTATTCACTAAGTCGAGACCTATTAAATAAAATAAATTGTCAAACATTTTAAGGTCTTAAGTTTTTTTTTTTTTTTTTTTTTTTTAAATTTTAAAAGTGTTGAGGAGAGAAAAGCACATTTAATTGACATAGTCTGAAGTGACACTTTCCTTTATAACTAACTCAAGGTAACATAAAAGTGTAAGCTCTTAACGGAAATATTTTCTTCACATTCCGAAACATAATGGCTTATCTCAGTAAATTTAGTACTTCTGATTTTATTTTTACCTTTATTTCAGTCTAGAATAACCAGACTGTTTAAACAAAATGTATGTTTCATTTCTCGAGAGTAAAAAAAACGTGAAATGGAAGGGTTTAAATGAAACATTCCATCGTCAAATAAAATCAAAAGGCAAACGATAGAAAGTATCTTCGTTTCTCACTTTTATTTCTAATATTTAACTTCGGTTATTTTATCCCTAGTTTATCGAAAAAATTATCCGGTTTAAAAAGAAAAAGTAGTGGTTTTATAATAGATATTTGATTATAAATATATATTATAGTGGTTTTATAATAGATATCCGTTTTTTTCTTAGATTAAATAAGTGTACATAAGGTATAAAATTCTCTTAGTACTTTATTGAGTTTAAGAATTACCAAGCTTATAATTAAATACGATTAAAACAAAGTTGTTTTAAATATCCTTTGTTTTATGTAATGAACAGCACAGTAGAAAAATGTAAGAAAAAAGAAGGAAATTACATCAGTGTCATTCCCAAAATTTTAAATCAGCCTTCCAAATGATTCTTTTAATTCATCCCCGATTTAATCTTTCAACATTTTTTCGGAATTCCATTTAAAATTTATTTCGAAAAGTCGATACATTTTCCGTGCTTAAGACACCGAAAGAAACTAGTTTATTCGAGGGGATGTTTCGAAAATAAGAGTGCTGAACCCCTGAGGCTCAAATAGAATTTTTTTTCCCATCCAAGTTGGCTGCACAGCGTTCAAGATCAAAATCTAGGGAGTAAAATGTGTATTAGATTGTCTCCGTTGGAAGAAAATCTTTGTTATAGTGCCTTGAGTGACTTGATTCTAAATCCCGCCAGCTGAGAGTTGAAGCATATAATCCGGTTTCTCTTCGCCCCGAAAAAGATTTTTAACGAAATAAAAACTATTTTTAGCGATTGGATCATAATCGTACTATTGTGTACAAATGGTGTCGTGAGTGTAAAGCTGGCAGAGAAAATTCGAAACCGTAGTTTCAGCCCGAAAAATCTCTTGTCTGTTTTTTGGAATCGTTAAGAGATTTTTCTTCTTTAATTTTTGTCCCGGGAAAACAATTCATGCCGAGAGGCAGTGAGTGGTCCTTAAAAATTGCGGAGGGTGATACAGTAGAAAAGAAGGGAAATGTGAACTAAGAGGGGGTGTTTGTTGCATGACAATACACGTCCCAACAAAGCCAACACCACATAAAAACTTTTGGATTCATTCGGTTTCCACATCATCAACCACCCTCTCCCACCCCTAATCCGGAACCTTCAGATTTTCATCTTTTCACCTCTGGCGTTGTTTTGGGGGTGAAAAAAGATTTTCGGCCTCCTATGAAGCTCAGAGTGCCGTCAAACATTGGACATTGGAGCAAAGGACTTTTTTTTTCGGGGGGGGGGGGGGTTACCCGCGGCTCACAAATGCAGGAAAATAGTGAAATAGTGTTTGATGCACGTATATGAATTTCTAAATTTTCTTAAAAATATATTACCTTTTTGGATTTTAAGATATAGACTTTTTTACTTTTTGGAAAACTCTCGTATTTACAAAAATCTTCCAACCTTGGAAAAAAAAATGGCATTCATAAATGAAAAAAAAAATCTTTGAAGCAAAAATATTGTTGTAAATTACAAGTTCCCTAATTAAAAGATAGAGAAGTTCTAATGCAGAAACTCTGAATAAAAACAGATATCATCACATTTAACAAATTAAATTATTTTCTTGCTACTGAAACTTAAAAAAAAATTATTCATTCATTTTTATGCTCTTCTCTAATGTTAGTTTTTTTTTTTTTTTTTTTCCAAAAATGAAATGAATTTTTTTCTTTGTAAATGATATTTTATTTATAAATGTAGGGAATAATTTTTTCAGATTATATAACAAAATTAATTACTTCAAAAATACTAAATTGTTCTTCGTATTAAGATTCAAACTGCCAAATTATTTTTATATTTGATTTAATAAGTGTTTAGATCTTATTCGTCATTCATATTTGATCACGAAGGGATAAATAAAAGAAAATATAACTTAAGAAAAATAAAATGATTTTGATCAACTGATTTCATTCTCTAAACTGATTCAGAAAAATATGTTGATGAATCAAATTTTATCAAAAGATTTAAATAAAATAAAATCTCTTTATTTTCTCGATGTGTTTGTAAAATAATCACTTCCCTGTTCTGTATTTAAAAGAGCGAAAGTGAATTCAAGGTTAGCTTATAAATAATTATAGCAGCTCTCGGAAACAATTACATTTTCTTTCCACTAAAGCAATATATTTCCACAAGCACTTGTAATTCGAGACCGGGGCAGGTGTAACCTTGAAAGGTGAAAAAAGGAACACTAAACCATTCAGCCTTATTACTTCACGACGAAATTCAGTAATTACATCAGCCCTCCTGTAAATTGCATCAGATGTAGAAATGACAGTTTTTGCAATTAGAGATATAATTTGTAGCATATCTAGATATAAAGATGCCTGACATTTTAACTATATTATAAAAAGTAAATAAAAAAGAGAAAGAAATTCGGGGGGAAATCAGCAGTTTTTGATAGTCATCCTTCTATAATTATATAGTAATATTAGAGAAATAAAAGAATCGGATTGTTACTGTTATAAAATAGCAAATTACTATAGTTTTCAATGAACTCGTTAATAGTTTTCTTATGAGGAGTTAATTTATTCTATCATTTTAATTACCGATTTAATTACCGACAGGGGTATTCAAGACGAATAATCCGATTTCAAAATTCTATATTTTCTAAAATAAACGACTCAGAATAATAACTAATACGTGAATACTAAAGAAAAATATGAAAATTTTATTTTGTGAACAAAAGATGACGATCGTGTGTTCTTCGAGAAACTATTTCATGAAAGTTGTTTTAGAAGCTTCTCAGCTGCAGAAGTGTTAATGGCGTCCGCGGAACAGAAAGCGTTTTGTTTGCTGTCGTTTGCGCGATGTCTTTCTGTAACCACAGTTCAACGTAAATTTCTTAAAAAGTACCGAATTAATCCATCCATAGTTCAGAGTATTCGAAGGTGATATCTTCAGATTGAGAACAATTGATGTTTTTGTGAAAGGAAAAGTAAAGACCGATCAGGAAAAAAAGAGTGATAGCTACTTTTGATAGCTGCCGGAGTGATAGCTGTTGAAAGAGTGATAGCTACTTTTCTTCGCAGCCCGATGAAAGCGACTGTTAGCGCCAGTCGAGAACAGAGCTTTCCTCAACATCCTGTTTAACGAGTGTTAAGGCAAAAAATTGTTACACGTCAAGCAATCCTTGAAAGCATTGAGGCCTTAGTGATAACGAACATCGACTAAATTTTTGTCACTACATGCTGGAGGCTATACTGACACTTAACAACGTATTTGGCAGAAATTTCCATATCGTCTTGACATTAAATGTGTAACTAAAGTAAGTTATATGAAATGCTTGAAAATTTATATTCATATTTTTCCTTTGTATTCATGTATTACTTATCATTCTGTATTGTTTATGATGCCAGTTGGCGAGAAAAGAAATTGTGGTAACCCTTCCGTTCTATAGGAGAGGGTTGAGGAGCATCTTGAGAGAGATGTGATCGGAAATGCTCTGTAAGAGGTAGGGGCGAAATGAGCTTCGAGGAGAAATAAATATTTTATTGTTATAGTTAAAAGAGACGGAGTTGTCCTTGTGTCCATATGAATACTACTCAATTCTCCAGTAGTTAATTAACACATCGATCAATAACTCCTGAGACTAACCCAGAGATGGCGCTCGTAGTAAACCAGTAACCAGGTCTTTCTAGAGTACTAACCTTTGCTTGAAACGTGTCAAAATTTTAAGTCGATCGGACCAGGAAAAAGGTTTTTTGAAGTGAAGTGAAAAAGGTTTTTTCCAAGTGGGTGCCGCGATTGCTTTCGATGGAACAAAAACAGCAACGAGTCGATGATTCAGAAAGCTGTTTATCGCTATTTACTCGCAACAAAA
>BMAW01065306.1:443053-462957 GCA_019974015.1 Nephila pilipes | reverse complement strand
ACAAAAGGTGTTATGTTGATGAATAAAAAAAAAATTTTGCAAAAAAAATGTTGTTTTCAAAATTAGACTCGGGAGTTATTGATCGATGTGTTAGTAGATAAGAAAATAATATCTATAGAAAGAGATAAATAAGAAAGAAAAGTATTTCGCGTACGGTGGCAGATATTACACATTCTGTGTCCTTAATTTATGAAAATATATCATTTTGAAATAGGATGATTAATTTTAAATATCCCTGTACTGAAAATATATCATTTTGAAATAGGATGATTAATTTTAAATATCCCTGTACATGGCTGGCCATCTGGTCGGGGGGGGTTGTGGCGGATGTAATGCGCCAGGGTCCCTTCGATTCTGGGGGCCCCAACATGATCAAGAACTAAAATAATGTACTCTTGCTCTTGAAAACTTGACAATATTCCTATTGTTGTCAGTATCACGAAAAGTGCATTTTATCGTAAACATTATTATTTTAAGACCTCTGAATTTCGGCAAACTTCAAACTAATTCTTAACGATGCCAGTGTTTAGTTCGGAAAGTTTTATTACAAAGATGAAAATGAAAACCTAATTCAGAAAATTGGCTTGCTACGGGATTTGATTTTGAATGAAAGAGATTTAAATAACACACAAGATATATTGAAATACGTACAAAATAATAATTATAAGGAGTTATTTCTAAATGTATTAATTGTGTTAAAACTTTTCTTTGCATTATCAGTTACTATAGCAAGTCATGAGCATTCTTTCAGGAAATTAAAATTAATAAAGAATTACCTTCGGTCAAGCATGTGTGCTGAATTCTTAAATGCACTTGCTACATTAAACATCGAAAAAGAAATTGCTAAAATTATAATTTTTCTGAAGTAATTAATGTATTAGCAAAAATAAAATCACGCATTAAATTAACGTGCACCAGTAATATATGTTCGTGTTTGTAATTTTTTTTACTTTACAGAACAAATTAGGCCCCCAAATGTGGTTTCTTGCTTCCAGGCTCCTTTATAGCGAAGGCCAACTCTGTTCCTATATAACAAATATCATAGAGATAAAAATAATTATAGATATTATATACATTGTTAAATTTTGAAAGGAAATTGGAAATTTAAATATTCTTATTGTGAATTTGTTGCTCAATTATGAATTCATTTTTTCTACTTGTCCATTATAGCGGCGCCCGCCAAATTACGATTTCGGATGTAGACGGGAAATCGCCAAGCAGTAAGATTTATCGCCATATTTGGTTGTAAACTCCTAAAGTTGCAGTCCTAAAGAAACAGCACTTCATCATTGTAAAATATCGCTTGCCTGTTAACGTTACCCATTTCGTATTTTTTTTTAAATACCTAGTTTGTTGCCTTTGAAAATGTCGTTAACAATTTTCAATTTACCAAACAGCGAAATGGTTTTACACATTTCACGGTGAACCATAAGTACAATTTTGTAGATCCGTCAACGGGAGTTCACACGCAAAATGTTGAAAGAATGTGGGGTTCTGCAAAGGTGCATAACAAGAAACACCACGGTACGGCTCGGCATCATTTAGAATCATTTCTGGCAGAATTTATGTGGAGGAAATATATAGGGACAAAAAATGCTTTCTATAAAATGGTGAACGCAATTTCGGAAAGATGGCCTTTTATGTTGATTGATGTTCTAAAAGTTATGTAAACATTAAACATCTAAATTTTTATAGTACTTATTGGGATGAGATTTATCATTAAACATATAAAAGATTATTAAATAAAAATATTATTTTAAAAAGTTTTATATTATTTATTGGTGTGTAATTTGTTTTCCTACATTTCAATTTCGCGCTCCGCTTACTTGGCGCATTTAACTAGCTTGGCGATATTGGCGTATTCTTAATTTGGCGGGCGCCGCTTTAATAGACAAGTACCTTTTTTCTTTGTTCTGATTTTACGTTTTTAATTTTGTTGATTAATGATAACAATTACAATAAATATTACTGCTATATCCATCGCCAAAAGAGAGCCATGAGCACGCCAACCAAGCAATAATCAAACTCTAGTAGCTACCGTGGCGATAGGAATGCTTAGAACTCCTTTGCTTTAATCTTTTTTGTGTCCCTAGTATTGTAAACCTAGGATTCGGTGGAGAATTCTCGTCGAATACAGACACATTAGATTGTGTCTAAGACACAACTATGTAAAACGTATTCGTAACTTAGTAAATAATTAGTTCTTGCCTAAATACATAATTTTAATTTCAATTTAACAAGTCATCCTATTTATTTTATAATTGTACAAATTTATTCAAAACCACAAGGCATCAGTGGTAGTGCTTCCCATTTAATGAAAATTGTATAAATAGTAGAAATCAAAGGAAAGAAATTTCACTGTTACAGCTACTATCTGATGATGGATGTTCTTACTAACGTAAAATTTAGGAAGTAATTAAAAAAAAAAAAACTGATGTGCATAAAACTCACGAAATAAACAATTTCCTCATACAGGTTTCTAAAGTGATTATTTATAACATTACGGCTTATAACAAAATAAACAGAAATTTCATTAAAAATAATTTTGTTGAGTTTTCTTTTGAACGAAAATTGGTTATTATAATAATAAGGACAGAAGACGTATTTTTTGTTAATACTAATACATGTACTAAGAATATTTATAAACTTTTATAATTTTTGTTTTTGATATAACAAAAATACAGTCAAAAAATTTTTTTATCAAGTTCATAGCTATAAATACAGTTCAGTTTTTCATCATTTTTAAAATATTGTTTTAACATTTTGTGGTGTCTCCCTTCATAGAGAGACGATGAACCATTCTGTTTGGCGTACTTTGAACAAGTTATTTTTTATATAAATGTTCGGGATGAATACCATCTCATTCTGAATTGATGTTATTTTCAAGCTTTAAAAATGAATTATACAGCTTTCCAGTTGCATGCACTTTTCGAACAAGATAAACTCAAGCATTTCCCATAATGTTTAGGTCCAAGGAATTAGTTAGCTGTTCACTTTAAAAAATTGATGTTTCTTTCTTCAAATCATTTTTACTGCTCTAGAAGAAGGGCAAGAAGCTCCATCTTTTTTTAAAAAAATAAGCAATTAACCCCTTAAGGTGAGTAATATGTCAAGAGTTTCACGTCTAAGATTCGTATATACTTTTCAGTTTTCATATTATAGTTGTTTCATGTCCCTCTGGTCCAAAACCCCTAGACCAGGTCCACGACACCATGTCGCTCTAACAATACCACTAGTCTATTTCCCCTCTCACTCCACAGTTGTCTTGAAGATGCGCCAATACAGTCAATGAGATGAACTGGAGAAGCAGGACGGGAACAAGGACAAGATAAATAAATATTTTCTTTGTAAATGAATTTCAAGCTTTTGATGTGGCCACTACGCAGTCTGGCCAGTTCTGTCTGTGCTGATATTGTACCTTCGGACTGTAAAGACAGACCAGGACGGTTTCCGTCATACCAATCGAGAGCGGGAGGGACTCTCTAAGTATAACTTGCTTTTACCCTGTGGATAGAAAATATTTCGAACACTAAGTGCTCATTAGAGGCGGAAGAAAGAAGAGCACTTCCCTCTTTCGCCATGTAAGTAAATCTGCCATCTCATTGCCGAAGACTCCAACATGGGAGGGGATCCAGTGAATACAAACTCTGCTATTCTGTGAAAATTTGACAATTTTGGAAATGATTTCTTGAGCGGTATTTTCAGGAATTTTCGTCCATTTGTTTAAGTATTGGATTGAACTCTTTCTGTCCGTCAAAATATTGGTGTCGCTAGTTCCATAACAGAGGGTGAAATTTAAGACTTCTCTGATTGCATATTAGTAGATGTGACCCCGGTAGCCTGGTGGTAGTGGTCGCAGATTCTAGACGGGCGTTTTATTCGTCGTAAGTTCGAACCCTAAAGCCACTAAAGAATAGTCATGTAGCGGGACTAATGCATGTTTAATATGGTCGAGGCCTCAAGCCCTCATATTGGTGTGGAAATGATATTTGGAGAGGAAGGTGTCAGATCAGATGCCGTCCCCATCACTTGACTGTAGTTCAAAATTACGAAATTTGTCACTTATAGCCCTCGTGTTGCTTCTCAGAGTGGCGTTAATAAACAATCACAATCATATTAGTAGAAATGAATATTCTTACTTCGTTAGCTGAAACTTCTCCACAAAACATCAAAGATCCGTCTTTAAAACATCTGCGTCATCTGTCTTTCTCTTTCCTGACAACCAATTAGAGTAAAACTATCTGGTTTACTGATTAAAACGTTTCTCAGCAGCGAATATAACATTTTCTAGCCCGCATTGGTTGTAATTCACTTAAACTTAGTTTTTCTTAAAATTATTGTATGTTTATGGGTCAATGTTGATTTTTGTATTCATTTTGGTTTTTTTATTCATTTTCAAACGCGTCCCAGGAAGCCTCGAAACTTTTCTCATTTATATAACGTGAAATTTCAGGAGTAGATATTTTTCGTGGATCAGAATGGGTTTTCTATCTCTGTGAGATAGCTTTGATTTTGCACCAGATGTCTTTTGTACAGAACGTACTATTCCACGTTTGATCACATTTTCTGCAGCTACATACGACGAATAGCATTTCACATCCGCGTAAAAACACCACTCTTCACATTTCATTTAAGTTCATTTCCTCGAGGCATTTAACAAATGTTCGTTCGAGAAATATTTCGGTTTCTTTTTTCTTTAATTTTTTTATATTTTAAAATAGTAGCAATTTAGATTTTTTAAAATAAACGCATTAAGTGTTTTTTAAATACTCTTCTTCAAAAGTATTTTTAACTCAGGTTTTCAAACACTTCAATTGTAATACACACACACACACATATATATAACACATCGATCAATAACTCCCGAGTCTAACATTGAAAACAACATTTTTTTTGCAATTTTTTTTTTATTCATCAACATAACACCTTTTGTTAATCCTTTAAAGTTGATACCAATCAGTTCAACAACTTTTCAAATTCCCCAAAAAAAAAAAAGCTATATTTTTCTTTTTTTTTTTTTTTTTTGCGAAATCTTTTTTTGTTGCGAGTAAATAGCGATAAACAGCTTTCTGTATCATCGACTCGTTGCTGTTTTTGTTCCATCGAAATCAATCGCGGCACCCACTTGGAAAAAACCTTTTTCACTTCACTTCAAAAAACCTTTTTCCTGGTCCGATCGACTTAAAATTTTGACACGTTTCAAGCAAAGGTTAGTACTCTAGAAAGACCTGGTTACTGGTTTACTACGAGCGCCATCTCTGGGTTAGTCTCGGGAGTTATTGATCGATGTGTTATATATATGAGATTTGATAATGAATCATCTACACGATTTTAAATGGATAAAAAAATTATTATTTACTAATGGCTTAACACAACAACATTTCTTTTGCAAAACAACGTCTTTATATTTTCCTTGAATCCAGAGAGCTATATTTTTTTTTATCACAGTTATGTATAACATTAAAGATAATAAAAAGAAGAAAATAGCATCACATAATTCAAAAGAAATTCGAAATTAGATAAGATTTAATTTGTCATTTATTGATATTTTTAACTAAAAAAATATTCTTTACAATATTTTTTTGTTATTTATTAAATAGTTATTTGTGTGTTTCTCATATCTCTATCTTTTTACCTATTACACTGTAGAGTTACGAGACAACAAATTCTCCAAAATAGCTAAGTCCCACGATTTAAAAAAGGGCGAACTTCCACGAAACATGTTGCGATAATTTTCTTTTAAATGCATGTTATCAATGTCATTTGCTTAAGTAAATCAGAAGCAATGATCTGTAAATAGTTGCATAATTGAGAGAAATGTCAAGGGAATCTGTATATATATAAACATCACAAAAGTTTTAGAAGAATCCTTGCACTTATTTCTTAGTTGTTATTTCAATTCGTTTTACATGATAATACTCTGTATAAATGATTATGAAACGAATAAAAAATTAAATAAAGGAATTAAATACTTCCGATTAACTGTAGATTTTTTTTCTCATAAAAATTTTCAGAATCCTTTACGAACTATATACCTTAATTTCTTAATGGATTCTCTTTAACTATATTAAAAATTACTTACAAATTCTACGTTATTTTAACTGTGTGTTACACATATCATGACTAAATTAGGTGTAATTCTTTATATTCCCCAAATAAAATGAAGGAATATCATTAAAATAAAATTAGCTAAAATAATAATATTTGTGTGGTTAACATATAAATTAAATATAAACACAATGAATCAATTAGGAATAAGAATGTTTAATTCCAACTATTAATGTACTATAATTCATGTTTTTTGGCTTGGTATCTGGTTACAATTTTATGGTTATATATTTCCTTTGAAAACTATCTAAAAGTCTTTTCTTTTCTTCTTGTTGATCTATTCCACATTAATACAACTTCACATTCCATGATTCTCTTTTTTGAATGAAAATTTCCTAATGTTTTTTCTCCATCCAATATACGCTGTACTACTTCTGATTTCGTACACCAATTGTTTTACTTTGGACAAAGTTATCGTGGAAATTTAATTACCCTTTTTCCGTTTCAGTTTAGATAAATTCCGTTAACATAGCGCTTCTTTGTGAATTAAAAAGGGACACGCGTTTCACTTCCCAATGAATCTCTTCTCACAGGAAATTGTAAAATAATACAATTTCCTTTCTTCCAATTGAATGAACAAAACAAATCTTTTTTCGAGAACCCATTTGTTCTGTTTATATACTGCCTCTATTCGAATAATCAAACTCTCATTTCGAATTTCTTTTGCTGTTTTAAAATTATTTTAACTTTAAATTTCAAATATGTTTTAAATTTAAAAACTTTAAAACTTAATTTAACTCATTAATTAGAAAAACTCTTATTTTATTTGTTTTGGGTATGTTTCTAATAGAAATATAAAACTTTTCAAAAAATTTTTGTAAATGTTTGCAACTTTTTTACCTGCAATTAGTAACATCTGTAAAATAAAATAATGCTGATGAGAATGATTGGTAAAGATTTGTGATATAACAAACACAATTTTTTTTTAAAAAAAAATTACATTTTATTTTAAAAAATAATATACGATGAACTTTTTGTACAAGATTTTAAGAAATTTTTAACGAATAAATGGAACTATTATATAAGAAAAATTGTTCTTATGAATTAATTTTTTCCAATGAAGTGAAAATCTGTATATACAACACTAAACATTTTACACTGTTCATACACAAACACATTGATCTTGCGTAATACATAATATTTCAAAGAATATGAAAAAGATTATTCTTTAAAATGGTACAAAAATCTCATTTAATGAAATTCAAGCCATTTCCCACCTTTCTTATGCTTTTGACTTTCAATAACAAAAAGTGAAATTTCAGAATAATAAAAGTTTAATATAGGGAAATTAATTTTGATATATCTACTTTAAACAAGTTTTGAACACATGAATATCGAGTAAGATAAATATTTAGCGAAATTTTTTTAATGAAAGGGAATTTAAAACTAATATTATTCTTCCAAGGCACTAAGGAAAAAAGTTTTAAGGAACATTATAATTGCGAAGACAAACAAGATATAAAAATATTTTTTGTCTTATTAAATCTTTCCCTAGTGAGATAATATAAAAATTTATTGTACTTTGTAGCATATATGTGTGCTTTTATTTTTACCTCTAACAAAGTTATGAGATGTTGTTTTGTGAAACCCTCATACATTGAAGAAACGGCAACAAAACTTTTTGAAGAAATAATATTTTTAATAATGGACAATATCCCTTCTTGTAGTAAAAGATAATCATTATTTTCAGCTATCCTTTCTCAAAACGACCGCAATTTTCATAAGAGATATTTCCTCTTTATACTGTTAATTAAGTTATTAGCCAGACAAAAAAAAATGCCTAGAAGTATATGTTACAGTTCCCGTTAAAGTTTATTATGCAATTAAGAAAAAGGTAGAGGGTAGATACCTATTTCCATAGGTAATATTACAAATGTGTAATTGAACTGTGGATTGATGATTCTGCTCTAATCAGCCCGTTCGTTGAATCTCTTGAGCAACAAAGTATAAATTGACTATCACTGAACTTTGAGATAAGGTCTTGTAAGACATTAAAGCAAATTAATCCCTATCTGAGACAGTTAATGATATCTGACTTTAGAGAGCAACAAAACTGCCACTGTTATTTTTCTTCTGGCTTAAAGGGTCAGAGAGTAGTAATCAAAAGACAAGTCATGACCTGAGAAACACTGTGGCTAAAGCCCTCGTGTTGCTTCTAATACGACGTTAAAATCCAATCAATCAATCACTGTGAGTAAATAATCTATAAACTTTTTATTAAATGTGCTTACAACAAGATTTTTTTCAAAAATGAATTGTAGCTAATAATTCAAAAATTAAATAAATTAAATACAGACTAATACCTTGCGTTAGCGAAGCATATTATGTAATGTATGATTTTTTATAACATCTCCAAGCATTTTTTTTTAGAAATCAGTATATTTATACGTAAAATTGTTCTGAGGCTTTCTGTTCGTTAAGGTTGATTACTTTTTTAAAGAAAAATTAGCAATTCTTCTCCAGGTAACATTTTTAGGCATGGAGTTCTTTTTCTCCCGATAAATCATAAGTATGTTGTTTTAAAGTTCTCGGAGTGGCCGCTTTCAAACGCGCCAGAGCGTTTGCGTTTCATTTTAGACCAGATATTGTCTGATAACAATTGTTTATATTGGCGTACGCTATCCCCTGTTAAAAATATTTCTAACTTTTTTTTTTTCATAAAAGGACAGAAACAATTTTTAAATTAAAAAATAGGAAATTTGGAGAGAAAATTTTTTTGAAAAACTTTAAAAAAAAAATGAAGACAAAAATGGAGAATAATATGTTGAATGTTGTAATAGGTTTTAGACTGTTATTCAGGGATTATCCTAGAATTATAGGCCTAACTATCACCTTCAACAAATGTATTATAAAAAATAGCTATAGTATCAAAAATATAATATAAATTGAAAAATTTTGAAAAGTAAAAACCAAAAATATAACTGAAAAGGGTAAAGTACAAAAAGTCAAATATTTTCAGTAACAAAAAACACTTATGCTTAGAAAATTTTGATTTTTCTCTTAACTCCACGTGTATAAATTAAAAATAATAATAAAAACAGGAACACAAAAAATGAAAACAAATTTAGAAAATTACATAACAGAAGCCAATAAAATTTAGATATAATATTTACTCACATTTAATACTCATTAATGCTAAATATCGGCTTGAAGCAATACACCTTACCAACTTCCCACATGAAGAAAAAAAAATTATAAACGTTGCCAAAATTGGAACACTAAATTCTATAAAGCACAATTTTTAAATGTTGACGAAATACCAGTACTAAACTCTAGAAAATGAAACAAAAATCGAAAGCCAGCTCAATATACAGGTACTATTGAAAAAAAAAATTTGGTTAAAAAACTTATAAAATCATAAATCAAAAAATTAATAGTGAAAATTAAAAACTCGTAAAATCAAAATAGAGCAACGTACTATATCAAGCTATTTCATATCTAATTCTAAAAAGAAAACTTTTAGATAATATTTAAATAGAAAAATTAAATTAATATTATAGAAATAATAAAATAAATAGAAATAAAAAATTAATTAGATTAAAAAATTAAGAAAATTTTTAAGAGACAATAATAATGTATGTATAATATTTCAGCAATATAACAAAATAATTAAGAAATAGCAAACTAAAACTATTATAAAAACAGAATTAAGACAGAAGAAAAAATTTTAATTACCAATGTTATAATTTACTTACAAATATTTTTTAGATTATAGAAAAGAAAAATTTATGTGTGTGTATATATATATATATATACACATAAATATATTATATATATATATATATATATATAATGCAAACAATATAAATACCAATAAACATTAATTCATTATAAAATGCATAAATAATCAAATTAAATTTAAAATAACTAATAAATATTTTTTTGAAATAACAAAACTCAAATTATCCCCCTTACGCAATTATTAAATCTTAAATAATTTACAAATTCAAAATAAGTAAAATAAATATAAGACCTTAACAACAAGAGTGCGTGCGTGCGTGTGTGTGTTAAAATTATAATAAGAGAAAATTGAAAAAAGAAAATCTTTCAAAAAATGGGGGGGATGGAAATAAAGCTATGTAGTTCTGCCTCTTGGTTAGGAAAGAGGTACTCTGGTTAAACATGTTTTAATGATCAAACTTTCACAATCGGTAATAGACACGTATAATATAGCAAAATGAGGAAACAAAGTCATCAACCATCAAAATTGAGGAAACATAAGCGTTAGATTATCATAAAGAGTCTTTTAAATGAAAAAATCTCAGTGCAAACTACAATATAAGCACTAAAGCATAAAGAATTAATTAAAGTTAAGAAATAAAACTATATATAGAACATAACTCACGGAACTTTGAAAATCTTTAATTACGCCATTTTAGAACTAAACTTACTACCGCCCTTAAACTCAAAACATTATATAAAACGATAATATCGCTCACATGAATCAGAATTAGAATTTTAAAAAATGCATCCAAAAATCGAAGAGTAATAAAAAGATCTTTCACAAAGATTATAAAAATATTAAAATATAAAAAATGAATAACAAACAAATAGAAATTTAAAAAAAGGAATTAGTCTATTTTATAATTTAAAAAATTAATATTTAATTTATAATTTTTATATTTTAAATTAGTTTTTAAAAATTAATTGGATAATTAGTCTTTGTAAAACTCTGAAAGAATTTGTTTGAATTCCTTTGAAAATTTAAGGTATATTAACTAATTTAATATTTATATGTATAAAATTAATAAAATTATATAATATATTCCTGTAGATATTTAAGTTTTAATTAATATCAAAGGAAGAGGTTTTATTAATTGGCAAAAAGTAATTGTCTTTATAGGAAAAAATACTAGTATTACTAAAATCCTGTTATCTACACTTTTTAAGTTAATATTTAAGTTAATCTGTTTCATAAGAATTTATATTAGTTATAATAAATTTTAAATAAGAAAAATAAAATCATAATCCAGTTTAAATTCTAATTTGAACATTCTGAAAAATTATAAGATTGATGATAATTTATCTATACTATTATATGATCATTACTAGCTGGTCCTGTAGTAATATTATTTTGATTTGCTTATATTTTTTATCATTATAAAAAATATAATTTTCTTTCAAAACAAGATCAATAAGAAACTTAAATTTTTCATAATATATAAAACTTCTAATTTTTAAAAATTAGCCATGATAATATTAATTAAAACCTTTATATATATTGAACTAAGCAAATCTTCAAAGTTATAGCCATAAACAGAATAAATGTCTATCATTAACAAAGTTAATAATTACATTAATTGTTTTTAATAATTGCAATCTTATCAAAATTGTCAACAATATTTTGTAACATTTTTAGCAGCTTTAATAAAGTATGTATTGAAATCATTAATCACGATTCTAAATTTAATTAGCACATTAGAAAATTTCGGAGTTAAAAAGGAATTATTAAAACCTTTCTATATAGTAGCTTTCCAGAATCATACATTTCTCCCAGCGTTTCGTGACCTTTCGAAGGTCGTCATTTTATAACTCATCAAATTAAACTCTTTATCCTCTTCATAATAAGGGTTACTTCAATCTGCTGTTTACTGAAACCAAACAAATCAACATACTGTAATTTAGAACATTATGTACAAAAGGATTAATTAATATCCTGAATAAATTTTATCCACAAATATCTCAGTTATTTCTCAGTAATAATTAACACTTTGCGATACATTCTCATATATACATACATAAATAGTAACGTACATGTTATGAATAACAATATTAATAGTTATTTTGATTGTACTCGTAGTTTAGTATTCAATAGCAGAATATTACTTTTATTCATTTATTATTATGGGTTACCCCCTTTTCTCAATATCAAATAAAAGGTACATCAATTATTGGAAAACGGTTTCCTTATAAATTATTATTAACATTATCGATTTTATATAATTACAAGTCGTTTGAAGAATGGATTTGAGATTGTAAGGCAAAAATCATTAACTAGCAATTAATATTAAGATTCTTACATCATTTTAATGGATGATCCTGTTTTTCCATTTAAATTACAAATATAAAATATAAAACACATTAATACTCTTTTCTACTCCAAGTTTTTTTAAATAAACAAGTAATACAAATATTTTTTCTCTAGACATTCATCAGTCATAATTTTAGTATTAATCCATTATTTTTAATGAGAAAAAGGAATTTTGACATTCTAACTAAATTTTTGATACCTCTGTAATCAATCATCATTTCAAAATCACATTAAAAAATTCGAAATGATCACTATGATTGAGAGATTCGACAGACAAAATAAGTTTGTTTTATTATATCATTCGAATTACGATAATCCAGGTAATGAAAATAAAATAATCGAGATTATATAAATTCCTGTCCAGTAAAAAATATCACAAAATTTATTTTAACTTCGTTCTATAACATTTAAGCACGGTTTCCTATTACTTCGTAATTACACTCGATAACGAAGGAAAAAAACGTCGCACCAAAGAGTTGTCCAATGGAGACTAAAATTGGCTGATAGGAAAATTTTGTACTGAGTAGAAAATGATTAAATTTCAGAAAAATCGACTGATTTATTTCAGAGGTACATAGTTATAAAGTAACGAGCTCAGTAAGGTGTTGCCCACCTCTAGCTTGAATGCAAGCTGCTACACGACGTGGCATAGAGTGATAAAGCTCCTTGATGGTCTCCTATGGTATTTGTTGCACAATTTGCTCCAATTGTTGGGCTAGGTCACCAACGTTCCCCGGTAGATGCAGTCATCTTCCCTTCATATCCCTGACAGGCTCGACTGGAGAGAGATCTGGCTGGACAAGGAAGTGTTTGGTCAGCTGTAAGACGGTTTATAGCAACACGAGCCGTATGTGGTATGGCATTATCGTGCTGAAAAATATGGCCAGGGGACTGCAAAATGAACGGAAGTAAAACAGATCAGTTATCGGTAACATTCCAGTAGGAGGCAAACAATTCAACGTGACAACAGGGTATCCATCCCAACTCAGCATTAAGGATATGAAGAATATGACGTCACTTTCGCCGCCTGTAGATGGGTGCTTACTACTGTTCTGGGAATAAGAAAAAGTAGCTTGGGAATGAAACAAATGAAACTCATATAGAATTATTATATCTCATAAAAGGTTCACACAATGCAGTTCTATTCTAAAATTGGTCATTTAATCTTACCAACTGTTTGTTAAGAATAATCAAGTTATATTGACTTTGAAAATCATAGGATCTACGCTAATTAATCATGCCAAGACGGATAGAATATAAAACTAGCTAACAACCAGTAAATATGACAAAAAGTATAAAATTATTTTCCTATAGATTCACAATTCCAAGATCTTTTCAATATCAAGAGAATGGTTAATGCTATTAATCATAAATATATCTTTTCTTGCAAATAATTCAGATTAATTAAGTTTTCAAATTGTTTGTTGAGGAATATATTTTTAAGAAATCATTTTTTGTAGGTCGTGCATCCATTAGGCGCTCTTGGTTTGAAAAATGTAAGACAACTATCAAGTGCAACTTTAAGATATTTAATAGTAACAAAACTCTCCAATTGTTTTTAACGATTGTTCATTAAGGTCGCACATGAAAGAAATACAAGGGTTATTGGTGACAGATTTCATAATTTCGAGTCTCGGTCAAGTGACGAGGATGACACCTAAGCTGGCACCTTCTTTTCCAAACTTCCACACCAGCGGAAGGATTTAGAACCTCTTCAGATTTAAAGTGCATCAGCCCCTCTGCATGACACGTCTTTAGTGGCATCAAGACTAGATTCCACGACTCGACTGAAACAGTTCGCGAAAACAGTTCGCTAGGCTACCAAGTCTCATTAATTTAACTGCATAAACGTATTAATTTAGCACAGATACAGGTAGTACTCCTAAAGCACGGCCTCTTCTAACACGGTTTAGCTCAAACACGATAGGATAAATTGCAGGAATTCTCGTATAATATTGCAACCTGTAGCATGATTTCGATCTAACACGACAAGAAAATTATGAAATCCTTGGTACAACACTGCACTCACACAGCACAAAGTAACATACTTTTTGTTTAACAGAATTAAATACTAAATTTCCTTAAAATAATGACGGGAAGGAATAATGAACTGGAGTAGCTGACATATTATACATCCTGCGCTGGTTTATTTTGATGTATTTGTCACGACTCCCCTACATATCAAAAAATATCTCAAAAAAATATTTTTTACCTCAGCATCAGAAAAAGAAATCGAAAATGCACACGAACAGGCCGAAACGGGAGCCGATAAATAAATCTTTATTTTTGAAATATATTTTTGTTATTTATATGTATTTTATATTTATATGTTTTAGGAAATGTATTTTTGAAATATATTTATATGTCGCACAACTGTGAAAGGATGTGTCAGTAACTTCGAAATTTTATAGAAGAGCAAACATACACTCAAAAGATTAAGTGTTCAGTGCCGACGAAACTAGGTTTTGGTCGAAAAAATGCCGAGTATATATATAGAACTTTTATATCGAAAAAAGAAAAATCTACACTTGGATTTAACAGATCACGGAACGCTACTTTTGCGTCTAAGGGTGAGGCGCTTTTGAGATAAAACCCTTGCCAGTTTATAAGTCTTTCAATTCCTGAGCACTTAAAGAAGGAAGCAAAGATACTTTGTCGGTATATTGGAAAGGAAATACGAGAGCTTGGGTATCTAGAATTTTATTTCTAGATTGTTTTTTACATTGTTTAGCGCCAAACGTTGATAATTATTGAAAGCAGAACAATTTCAGCTGCAAGGGGCTGTTACTATTAAGAAATGCTCCGTGTCACCCAGAACATCAAAATACTGTTCCTACTACCTAATACTACATCGTTGCTCCAACCATTGGATGTGAAGGTAATATTTATACCTTTAAAACTTATTACATAAGAGAAACATTACAGTAGATTTTAGACGTAACCGATTCGAAATCAATTAACGTAATTGAAGATTGGAATCAATTTTCAATTAAGCACTGCATCGACATGATATGTTTGTCACTGGAAAAACTAAAAACATCAACATTAAATGCATGATCGTAGAAGATACGGCCATCTTCATTTAAAATAAAATAAAATAAACGTGCTTGAATTATCAGAAAATGAAATGGGTGGCATATTAGAGCTTGCTAAATCGATCGCAGACGAAGGTTTTGTAGTTATGGTTATCCCGAATGTGCATGATTCATTAGTGGAAAAACAAGTTGATGAAGCTGATTTGATGAAAATGGTTTCCTGAGTTGTGTATCAAATCGATTCTGAGGACAATAGCACTGATGAAGATTGAGGAATCCATTATTTAAAACTAAAAAAAAAAATTACAAGAAGGCCTGAGCTTAGTTAAAAAGTTTGAATAATTTTTCTTGAATACAGATCATTCCACTAAAAGAAACCGAACATTCTTAAGGGACCTTTCTCATTTGATTATACTGAGCAGTGACATGGAAAAATTTTTTAAATTATAGTCACATTAAATGAAAATAACAGTTTTTGTTTCTTTTCGCTTTGTATTATTCATACATTTATTATTTTTTATAAAAATTAAGTTACTAAAATGGAGTTTAAAAATATTGTTTGTATTTAATACGTTTCAGAAAGTATCTCCCCTTTCTGTATTGGCTTTGGATCTCATATAACATGGTTTCACACATCACGGCTTTTTCTAAGAAACTATTTACTGTATTATAGGTCATACATATATATTTCCTTTGCGAATACTTAAAAATTATTAAGATTATTAAAAGTCTAATTAGTTTATAGCAAAACATTATCGACGAGCGCTTAATATTTTTGTTATAAGTGTATAACATACCATTGACAAATTTGCTCATAATTGGTCATTCAGCATATATCACAATACCTTCTCTATACATCAGGGTAATTTTAGAAATGGTTTTACATTTTATTGCTTGAAATAGATGTTTGAATTCCTCCATTTTTTTGAAAATATATTTAATTACTAATATTTAATAAATGTATAAAGAGTATTAATTTTTTATAATTAGTAATTTGATATTGTTGAAATATTACATGCTTAAGAAATGTATTGATTTTTAAATTATATGTGTGGTAATAAATTTCATACGTTTAATTTACCGAACATGCATAAAAATTAATAAACATATTGGCATATATTGATTACCATTCCCTGACAATGAAGTAAAATTTTATTCACAAGTGAAAAAAGTATTTTTCTAGCTCACAATATATATTTATAATGTTTTCATATTCATTTTCGGTGAGAAATATTTGCATTAATCAAGATAAAGAGAATGTAGGATAAAAAAAATGCTTAACTAATTATTTGTAAATTTAACCGTATATGAGTATCATCATAATTACAGTAGTTTTTCTCTGAAGTATTATGTTACGAAACACCCAACATTAGAAATATCTGACAGCTCGGTCTATCTGTGCGCATAAGGAAACTCTAATACTAGCTTCCTTTTTTTTCTAATTTTTTTGTTTTAAATCTAACAAAAAAAAAATAACAAATAGGAAAGATTTCTTCGAATTGGAATGGTACTCATTTGAGAAGCTATTTGGATTGCAAATGAGCTTGTTTTTCCCGTCTTTTGAAATGATATCCTGTAATCTGCGTTGAACTCGTGAGATTGCTTATAATTACAAATAAAATGAAGTAATCGTGGCGCCATATGAACCCGAATATGTCGTCTCCGTCTGAAGACGCGTAGAAAGATAACTTTAATTATGAAAAACTACCGTTAAAATAATGAAAACTCAAGTTAACAAGAATATTCGAAAAAAAAAAAACGAATGAGGAAATATACAAGTTCAAATGCAATTTATGATGATATCGATAATAGTTAATTATTACAGAAATTAAATCATAATTGGGAAGGAAGAAGATTAGCATTGAATAGAATTAAAAGTTTTAAAAAAGTTAGTTAGAATTCTCAAAATAATACTCCCTTTAATTCGCTATTTAAGTGCAGTGAATCTCAGTGGCGTATTCAGGAAATAATTTTGGGGGAGGGGTGTATATTGTTATATTGTCATGGCAGAAGCAATTTTTTAGTTTAGAATTAACATTTGATAAAACTGAATACGCTACCTTTATCTTATTTCTCCTATTTAAAACTTTTCAGATACTGCTATATTTATCAAGTTATAAAAAAAAATTAAGATACCATGCGATTTTTTTTTTTTTTTTTTTTTTTTTTTTTGCAGGGGGTGCGTTTTTTTAGGGGTGCACTTCTTCTCTTCGACTACAAACACTGAAACTGAGGCACTCTTTCAGAGACAGCAAATAATTTTTCTATTCTTTTCTTAATAATCGGCTTGGCTGAAATACTTTTTAACACGGTGAAATGGAAAAAAAAATTTAAGACATGTGGAGAAAAAAAGTTCTAATGCTTAAAATTTAGAATATCTATAACAGTTTTATTAAATAATTATCCTGAAATATTTCGATATCGCGAAAAAAAATCTTGGGGAGTGCATATGTCTCTTTGCACTTCCCCCCTCCGGGTACGCCACTGTTGTAAGGTAATACATCTAATTGATTGAATACATTACATTTTAATTAATGTATTCATTAAGTGATTTTACATTTACATCAAGCATGCCAAAAATTTATTGTTTGAGAATAATACAATATGTGACAGTTTATTGTACCAAAAAATACAATTCTGCTTTGTTGTTCAAAATTGCTCTATTTGAATCCAAGTGAAAACTTAAAAAAGGTGAAACCTTCAAAGATCTAATTTCTGTTTTAGAGTACTTGTTTCTCCTCCATTTGTATTGCTTAAAAATATTGAGAGTTTTATCAAGTATCTTATCGGAAATGAATTAAAGCTATTTATATAGAAACTTTGCACGATGTTATTGAAAATTAAAAATGAAATTTTACTTTCCTTTTTCGATTTTATAAATGCGAAAATGTTCGATTTTGTTTGATTTTAAACTTAGCTCAATCATCTTATTTTACGTTTATCTTGATTATTAAAATTTATAATTGCCCTAATTTTAAATTCATTTTAAGACTTTTTAAATATCCTAATTCTAGGTTTATCTCTTAATTGTTTAAATTTCAAATTATCTTAATTTTAAATCAGCTTTAATAATCGATCTTTGTTTTTTGTTTTTTTAACGAGAGTCTAAAAAGTTTTTAATGCCACGTCTCTTCCATTTGGACTCTAAAGAATAAAATTCTTCGGAAACAATCTCGTTATAAGGAAACATTTCACATTGGTTTATATATTCATACATTTTTCTTTCCAATTCAGATGTGTGTTAAAGTTACTGGCCTTCGCGAAGAACAAAAACTGTTAGTTACATGGACTCACTCCGAATTTTCCAAATGCCGTTGTATAGCTGTACTCGGGCAATGAGGCTGAGAGAAAGGGAAAAAATTCATTTTTTAAATGAGCACTAGCAGCCAAAATTGTGGAAACCCTTTAAAAAAAGATTGTATATGTGATTCGATAGATCATAGCACCAATTTTTTTTTCAGTAATACCATAACATTATACATCAATGGAAAGGTAATTTAATGAAAAATGGAATACAATAACTTTTATAAAGCTATTTATATTAGAAGAGCCCTTAAAAAGAAAAAAATTTGAAAGAAATGTAAAAAATAAGATAGTCAATTAATATTAAGTTGAGTAACCTTTCTTGCTTCAATTACTGCATGACATTGCCTCCCCGTATTCTAACTGTGATTGATTCATTGATTGTTCATCGTTCTTTGAAGACACGTGAGGGATATTGGCGAAAGTCCTCGCAATTTTGAGCATCTATCAAGTGACGAGGACGATATCTGAGTTGGTACTTCCCTCTCCAAACTTCCACACCATGCCATGGGTGAATTTGGACCCTCGACACATTTGATGTGCATCATCCTGCAACACGGTGGAAGTTGAGAGAGATCAGGATTCCAATTTCGACTAAACCCGCCGGCCTCGAGTCCGTGGTCATGTTTACTAGGCAACCGCTGCCACTTTCTAAATCTGAAACTGTTATGATGCGAAACCAAGATTGAATTATTGCTTCTATAAATTTTATTTTATTCCCGGGTTACTCTAACTAAAAAGTTTCTTAGTCGACTCAATAGATTTTTGATCGGATTAAGGTCTGGGCTATTCTTCGATTACCTTGAATAGCAACATGAAATGGAGTTGAATATCCTATTGATAAATAAATGGCATCCTTGAAAAGATAATGGTGATAAACTTCAGTTTATACTCAAGTATTTCATTTATTTATTTACTTTTGAGTATTTAAATTCCCACTAATCCTTCTAGCAACACTTTTTGCTGTCAAATAACCCAAGTTAAGAACTAAGTAGGTGTTCACAATACGTGTTATGTAATCAGGATTTCAACCTCTTCACCTTACGTATTTCATTCCATCAATTAAATAGGTTGATTCGGATTTCATATAATATTTCAAATTAGAGCTGGCCTTCTCTATAAAGGGGCCTGGGAGTAAGAAACCATTTGGGGTCCTAAATTTTTTGTAAAGTAAAAAAAAAATATTATAACAAACACGAACATGTATTACTAGTGCATGTTTATTTAATGCGTGATTTTGTTTTTGTGGGCTAATACATTAATTACTTCAGAAAAATTTCATTTTCTTGTAATTTCTTTTTCGATGCTTAATATAACACATCAATAAATAACTCCCGAGACTAACCCAGAGATGGCGCTCGTAGTAAACCAGTAACCAGGTCTTTCTAGAGTACGAACCTTTGCTTGAAACGTGTCAAAATTTTAAG
>BMAW01065306.1:328847-442742 GCA_019974015.1 Nephila pilipes | reverse complement strand
ATTGATCGATGTGTTATATATATATATATATATAATACATGCATCTTATAGTAGATGAAACTCTTTCTGCGTTTTTAAAACCTTAATAAATATCATGGGTGAAAAATCACCCCATGTAAATTTTGTTAATAGTATTGAAAAACCGAATGACTGGTAACATTGATTTCCCCCGTAATCATTTACGTGGCGTTAATATAAGGATACTGTTATCATACAAAAGTTCACTTTTGTTATGTATTTCCTTAGCTACCCAACAAAGAAAGCTGATCTGAGCTCATATTTCACCCATGATACCTTAAATGTAAGTTATTTAAAATTACTTCGTGAAGATTTAGTTCGCTGTTAAGTAGGGTCGCGGTAGCCTAGTGGTCAAGGTCGTGGACTCGCGACAGGCGGGTTTCGTTCAGTCGTGGGTTCGATCCTTGGCCGCCAAAGACTCGCCGTGTAGCCGGGGCTGGTGCACGTTAAATCTGTTCGGGGCCCAAAGTCCTCCCGTTGGTGTGGATGTTAGGAGAGAGGGTAGCCAGCTCAGGTGTCGTCCTCGTCACTTGACCGAGGTTCAAAATTACGAGGTCCGTCGCCAATAGCCCTCGTGTTGCTTCTAGTGCGACGTAAATAAAAAAACTAAACTAATCGCTGTTAAGTACAATAGTTATAATTTTTGTTTCTAGTAAGATAATTATCAGCTGAGAGGTAAGAAAATAATTATTTTAGAAGTGTTTTAACTATCTCATTTAATTTATTTTATTACCTTGAAATAATATAATGTTACAAAAAAAACCGGAACAAAATTATGCTAGAAATGGATGATTTCAGCGATTATGAGGACAATATGAGCGATAATGCAGAAGACTATATAGAAGACGCTGATGTGGAGAATGATTATGTAGACTAATTGTGATAATGACATGGGAGAGAGAATGTGTTGAAATTTTAAGTCATGAAGAATTGCCTATGATCTATTCTAGCTGTCGTAAAAGACGTTTGTGTAATAATTTCCATTTCAGATGAGGATGAGCTTTCTCAATAAATTCTAAGTCGTAGAAAGAAAGATAAATTAAATGTATAGAATAAAATTGAATTACTGTGGTGAAATTACACCCATGATAACATTAACATGATTTTTTTTTTAGAAGATGTCTTTTTGCGGTTAAAAGGGCATTAATTGCTTCAGGGAATTGAAATAGGTCAGTGAAGTAAAGTCTGTACCGAAGTATCGGTCGGTATAGTATAAAAAATTAAATACTGGATAAAGATTTCAAATGAGGTTCGTGCCGAGGTAGCCTAGTAGTCATGGTCGCAGACTCGTAGCCTGCGTTTCGTCGAGTCGTGGGCTCGAGCCCTAAGGCCGCTAAAGACCCCCTATGTAGCGGGTCTGAGGCTCGTTAGATCTGTCGAGGTTCCTCTGTTGGAGTGGTGTAGAAGTTTGGAGAGGGAGATGTGTCATCCTTGTCATTTAACGGAGCTTCAAATTTTCTAGGTCCGTTGCCAGTTGCCCTCGTATTGCTTCTCAGTGTGACGTTAATAAACAAACACAATCGAAGGAGGTGCAAAAGTATCCGTGATAAGAGTGGGAAATGAGGATAAGGTACTATTCTCCAGGGATCGTTTTCGTGAATGTGTGAGTATGACGTTCTTCACATCCCTAAAATTCACCACCATAACTTTACCGGACGATGAGACCGTCTTCACCTTCGTTGGAACAGATTCACCGAAAGCAACCCATTATTTTGAGTGCTTCTTGGTTTCTGATGTATACTGATAGACCAAGTTTCATCAATACAGAAAAATCGATGATAAACGACTACGACAACATGAGAAATTAGGCTTTTTATCGATTTTTCCTTCAACGAACTTTATGAACTTTTCTATTTGAGCTTTTTAACTTGAAACCACTTCCCAACACAATGAAACGTGAATCATGCAGATTAGATTAAAATTACGAAATGTAATGAATACATTTGATCAAATGTATATATAAGTTGCGAAGAATTTGATAGAGGGATTGAAGTTGATGATAGTGAATCTAAGTGACCCTTCTAAGCCAGCCCTTCTTAATTTAAGAATTGATCACAGGGCTCTTATGTAAGAGATAGATATGAGGTCCAAGAATCGAACTCTCATTTTAGACTATTCTACTTACATGAACCCGTGTGAATCGGGACAAAATTTATTTATTATTACAAATAATAATAGGTAAAGTAGGCAGAGAGATTATATGTTATCTTTAGGATTTGAAGAATTTTTACCTGAGTAAAATTATATTGATTTGGCTCATCTGTCTTCCTCTTCATCTTACTGTGTAATGAATTTTGTGACTATGTTATTACGGGACGCGGTAGCCTAGTGGTCATGGCTTCGGATTCGTGGTTGGCGGTTTTTCTTCAGTCACAGGTTCGAACCTTGGCCGCTTAAGACCCGTCGTGTAGCCGAGGATGATGCACGTTAAATCTGTGGAGGCACAAAATCCTCCCGTTTATGTGGTGTGGAAGTTAGGAGAGGGGATGCCAGCTTAGGTGTCATCCTCGACACTTGACCGTGGTTCAAAATTACGAGGTCTGTCGCCAATAGCCCTCGTGTTGCTTCTAGTGAGACGTTAATAAAATTAAACTAAACTAAGACTATGTTATTACACTTATACTGAAAGGTTGAGATGTTGAGTTATTTGCGACTTTCCCTTCACTAATCTCGGTGAGTTTTTGGTTATTCAAATTACAAACAATTATAACTCCTTGCCAACTAAATGAAGCATGATTAGGTAATTGAGATGAAGAAAAGAAGTGTAGTGAATTGAATCAGATATCGTGATATCTAAGCGAAATAGTATAGAAAGTAAAAAGAAGGGAGATGGAGGATAACGACGCGCTGATAGATATTTGTGAATTGAGTTGAATAATAGTACTAGGGTGGTTCAAAAAGTACTTATCTTTGAAGACAGAGGATATCGTAAGTTGTTGTTACTATTTGGTGCTGCTATCTGTTAAACTGAACTGAAACAATTTTGACATTGATTCATAAGTTAGTTTTGATTTGGTAGTCATTTTCTGCCAAATCAAAATTTATTTGACGCCGCGTCGAGTTGTCAGCATCGGTGATCAATGGATTCATCATTATGCATCGAAAGTCAAGCGAAAATCAAAATGTTGGACAGCTTTTGATGAATCTTTTCCGAAAAAGACGAAGATGGTCTCATCGTCAAGTTATGACGAAGAATGTTTAAGGTGCGAAAGGTGTCATAATCACGGGTAACTGAGACAGACAGCTGTCTAGTGAGTCATGATGCAAACTAAAAATAAACCATTTACGATGCTGCGAATATCGTCTCTTGGAATTTCTAAGGACTACTTGAACGACACTCGTAATTAATCGTTTGGATTTAAATTAAGTAGAAGCGACTTCTAGTAGAGTAATAGAGTTGAACTTGTAATAAGCAAGAAGTGTTTGAATCAGATCGAGTGGTTTGGTAAGATAAGACTTTATTATTAGAATAAAAACTAGGATTAACTGAGTTAAGAGGGATTCGAGAGAGACAGTGATTTTGCATATATATTTTGTGTTGATAGGTAATTAACTGTGTTGATTTTATGTGGCGTATCTCTAATAGGAGTTTTGAACTTATTGATCATTTAATTAGAAATTAAGATGTTTGTACAGTTATGTAATGAAGGATAGCCGTTACAAGGTGAATCAAATAACTAACAGTGGGCGTCACATACTCGACGCGGCAGCAATAATGAATTGGGAATAAATGGCTGCGAAAATATTATTTTAAATTAGTCTTATGAATCTGTATCAAATTTGTTGTGACGCCGTTAAACATATGGCACAACGGTAGCACCAAAGTGCTTTAGCAATGCCATCTCCCGTCCAATACAGCTACATTTTGAGCCAACTTCGTAAAACATCTCGTAATCTAAGGATGACCACTAGTAAATGAGGGTAGGACAGAAATCGTTTGTACGCATGCGCGATATTAAACTCTTTATTTGTAGAATTATACCTATTTGTAAATAAATGGAAGAAAAGAATGCCTTTCACTGATATTTCAATACATAAAATTTAATATCATTCTGAGATATGAAATCAACTGGAAATACCACGAAAAAGGTGTTAGAAATTTAAATATATTAAATAAGGAAGAAATTCAAAAGCATTTATCTGAAACTAATTCCCCTTCAGAGAAATTTAACTTGATAACTTGATTGATTGATTGTTTACTATTTAGAAGCTACACGAGGGCTTTTGGCGATGAACCTCGTAATTTCGAGCTTCAGTCAAGTGAAGAGGACGATACCTTAGCTGGCACTTCCCTCTCCAAGCTTCCACACCATAATACAGGAGGACCTGGAGCCTCGATTGATTTAACGTGCATTATCCATACTGTGCGGTGGCTCTCCAGTGGCAACAAGACTCGATTCCACGACTCGCAGACCGTGAGTTCGGAACCATGACCACAAGGCTACAATGGCCAGTCAAAATCATACGAAGCGCTATTGTATTAAGTTAGGGTTCACAACAAATATTTTAAGACAGTTAAGGTAGTAAACATCTTGAACAGAAAAATTCAGATTTAATCACGGGTGTGAGTCCTTGATCTACTTAAGACCCATCACGTTGATTAATAGGGGCTATTGCAAATTTTATAGAACTAGGCATCATGGTTCTCACGTGATGAGTAAGTTAGGATGGGATAATGTGATTGTTTATTAACGTTGCACTGATAAACAACGCGACGACTGTTGGTGACGGACCTCATAATTTTGAGCATTTGTCAAGCGACGACAACACACCTGCGCTAGTATCTCCCTCTTCTAATTTCCACACCACGCCAAACTCGGCCAGATTTAACGTGCATCAGTCCCACTACATGGTAGGGCTAAAGTGGCATCCGGGCTCGAACCCACAACTCGACGAAAACGACACCGCAACCATGACCTCTAGGCTGCCGTGGCCACTTCACCAAATGAAAACAAATGTGTGTGTTCCCTTACAATTTTAATACTTTTAACACTTTAACAGTGACGTTACTGGAAAAAGGTACTTCAGAATATATTTTGATATTTTTTTTATTGCGTCTTTTAATTTTAATTCATTAACTTAAATTTTTTTTTTTAAGGTTCTGAAAAGAACAGTTTTTTTTTTTTAAAAAAATTGATTTTGCATTCTCTCCCTTCATAATATTAAATACATTGTTATTTAATATGAGGAAAGTATGTTTCATGCCTATTTTTAGCAAATTACTGAAAGAAAAATTCATCGTAGTTTAATAAAATGAGATGTTTGTAAAAACAATGGCGAAGGTTTGACGCAGGTTCAAGAGTTACAATGACTGAGGGCTGAAAAAGAAGATAACAGCAACAGAATTTAGAATGGTCTGCAATTTAAATATATTTCAATTCCATTACTTATATTTACGACATTCCTTTCTTGGGTAACAATATATGTTGGAAAACATGTTTACTTAACGTTTCCTCACAAATGAATTCATTCGACTTACGTATTTTGTTGGTAAGATAAACATGCAAGTATTTGAAAGCAGTCTTTCAGAAAAAGATTTTGTAGGAGAGATATTTTTTCTTTTTCTTTTTTTGTTAATTCCTTTCAAATTTTTTTTGTACTTGTAGAAAATTGTTCACATAAACCAAAATGTGCATTCACGATAGTTACCTACAAATATTTGAGGCTTGTTTTTCAAAAAAAGATTTTACAAGTGAGTTTTTTTGGCATTTCATTTCAGTAATCCTCTTATAACTACAGCAAATCTTTCACATACGAGTACATTAACATTCACACTTACGAGAGTTACTTGAAGACTGCTTTTCAGAAAACATCTTCCTCATCTTCAAGTAGGGAAGTTTTCTTTTCTTCTTCTTTTTCTTTCTTTTCATTCCACAATTCATCTTCAGATTGCGTAGTCTAGGTCATGGTTTGTGGACTTCGACCGGCGTTGTTTTCTTCGAGTCGTGGGTTTGAGCCCGGATGCCACTAAAGACCCGTTGTGTAGTGGAGCTGACGCACATTAAATCTGGTCGGGATCCTAAATCCTCCCTATGGCGTGGTGTGGAAGCTTAGAGAGGGATGTGCCAAATCAAGTATCGTTCTCGTCATTTGACCGAGGATCAAAATAACGAAATCAGTCACCAATAGCCCACGTGTTGCATCTCAGTGGGACGTTAATAAACAATGAAATCAAATCACAGCTTCTCTTAATCTGCAGCAAATCTTTCACAAACCCCAAAATGTACCCTCACAAGGGCGTAACCATAGGGGTTGCAAAGGGACATATGCACCCTCCAAGAGTTTTTCTCGAAACTGAAATATTTCAGGACAATTATTTTATTGATATTCTAAAAATATTTTAGATATGCTAAATTTTAAATATAAGAACACTTTTTTCTCCTAGTGCTTACATTTTTTTTTTTCATTACGAAGAATAATAAGGATTTCAACTAATGCTGAGTTCTGAGAAAAGAATAGAAAAATCTTTGTTGTCTCTGAAAGATTACCACTGTTTAGGTGTTTTAAGATGAAGAAAGGAGTTAGCACCCCTAAAAATACACCCCACATATGCAAATTTTATTCTCATGATAACTTATTATTTTTCTTATATATATATATATATATAAGACCTTTACTTCTTAAATTCTTATAACTTGATAAAAATATATCAATACTTAAGCAGTTGTAGGAGAAATAAGAATGATATAGCTTATTATTTACTTTTTACCAAGGGGCAACTCAAAACTAAAGAAATTGCTTCTATCATGGCAATGACGATATGCAACCTCCCCCCTCTCCCTATCAAAAAAAATATATTTTGGGTACGCCACTGAACCATCATGACATTTACGCATTAGTATTTGATAATTGTTTTTCAGAAAAGATCCTCTCCATCTTTGTGTGGGGTAGTTTTTCTTTTTTTGCTATTTCATCGCAGAATTCCTCATGTACCTGCAGCAAACCATAAATATACTCCGAATTAAACATTCATGGCAATTAACCAAAAATATTTCGATGTATAGCTAAATATATGTCTGGGTTTTCAATATTTAGTACGTATATTCCTTACGGCATTTGAATTGCTAGTAGGGATACAAAAGAAGCTCTGATATGCCTCAATTTAAAAGTTCTTATCTGAAATACCCTCTCCGAAATATTACAAAACAAAGGAAAATGTTCAAGCCTTATGCATTGAGAATCGATGCTTGATAGTAATTTATTTTCCCGTAAAATATTTATTCTACCACCGTAAACCCTCTGACTATTATTAAATTCACTTTCAATTATATATGTCTTTAATAACATAGTCATTAAATTACACAGTCAAATTGTGACGGCTCTATCCGCGATCTTTTTACTAACAGTCCTCTTGGGGAATTTTCGGTCCTTAGAAATTATTTTTATTAGAAAGCTTCCTCCGAAGAAGAGAGAGTGATCATGCAAATTAAGACTGATATATATATAGTATAAGCTTTCAGGTTAAAGAGAGGATAGGATAGGATAGGATAGGATAGGATAGACTTCTAGCTGAGAAGTAAATAAATTAAGTGTTTTAGAAATGTCCAGTCTTCTTTCCAACCTTCCCACACTGAGGGATTAGTTTAGTTTTTATTAACGTCGCACTAGGAGCAACACGAGGACTATTGGCGACGGACCTCATAATTTTGAACCACGGTCAAGTGACGAGGACGACACCTGAGCTGGCAACCCCTCTCCTAACATCCACACCACACCAACTGGGGGACTTTGGGGCATGAACAGATTTAACGCGCATCAGCCCCGGCTACACGGCGGGTCTTTGGCGGCCAAGGATTGAACCCACGACTGAACGAAAACCGCCGGCCGCTAGTCCACGACCCTGACCACTAGGCTACCGCGGCCCCTACACTGAGGGAAGAGAGAGAGAGAGTTTCCCTCACAAAATGAAGAAGAGAGATAAACCTAATTAATTTTTTTTTTGTTAAAGTTAAGAATACTTTAAATTTAAATGACAGCCTACTCTCTCTGATTACTTAGCTTAAGCCAGCCTGAATTATCATCTGGAATACAAATTTAATTTGTTCTTAAAAACTCACCCGGGTTCGAGTGAGTAAACAAACTAAAATTAAGTATTTGGTCTTTGAATCCTTTTCCTATTTCATCTAGAATCTTTCTGACCTCTTCTTATACAACGATCGACTTGGTTCGGTTTTGCTTCATTTTCACTAGTTCAATCATCATTTAATTTATTTCCAACTTTCCAAGTAACCAAATTCCAATTTCAATAATAAATTTAATCGCAACTTTTATATGCATCAGATTAAATCTATTCTTTACACTTTCTAATTTAAATAAGTCATGTTTTCTTTATTGGAAGAGGTTTTAATTTCAAACACAGTTAGAAAGAAACCCAAAAAGTTAATGAAAGAGAAAATCACGATATCGTCTGTTTATAAATTCCTTGCCGAATGCTATAGAAAATATTATTAGTATAATTACTGTCTTTGTTATAGCAAAGTCTTATTTTTACAATATAAATGAGCTTAAATAAATATAAAAAATGAGCCTCTAACAATTGCTTCATACAATGCCTATGAAGATCACGATTAGTGTGGCCGCGGTAGCCTAGATGTCATGACCACGAAATCGCAGCCGGCGCTGTTTCCTTTGAGTTGTGGATTCGCGTTCTGATACCTATAGAGATCTATCGTGTAGCAGGACTGATGCACGTTAATTCTGTTGAGGTCCCAAGTCCTCCCAGTGGCGTGGTGTGGAAGTTTGGAGAGGGACATACCAGCATACGTGTTATCCTCGTCACTTGACCAAGATTCAAAATTACGAGTCCATAGACACAAGCCCTCATATTGCTCCAAAGTGAGACGTCATTAAGAAAATCAATCAACCAATCTCAATTAGTTTAGTGTATATATATAGAATTCTTTAAATATTTTTAATAATCCAAATAATACTACAAAATACCACTTTATATTACTCTAACGAAATATTTATTGGTATCGGTTAATGTTTTTGTTGCATTTGAAAAATACTAAAATCATAAATGAAAATCTTCAACTATTTTTAGAAACATTGTAATTAGGGGTAAAATAGTTCCAAATCAAAACCAAATGGTACTAGGGTATATTTCAGAGTTTTAATTATTACTAAGAAATAGCCGAGAGATATCTGGATAAAATTTATTCTGCATATTAATGGATCCTTATGTACATAATACTGTAAATTATAGCTATTTACGTGGATTTCTTTGGTTTCAGGAAGACGTAAATTGAAATGACCCACAATACCGTAAAGTTTTAATTATTACTAGAATAATCGAAATGTAAACTTCTTTTTTTATTTATTATTCTTAAGACTTTGCTACATAGTCACTCTCCAGAGTTACACATTTCTCCCAGCTTTTCTTGATCTTTCGAAGGCTATCATTGTAGAGCTCAGCAGCTTAAACTCCATCCTCTCCATATTGCGTGTTACTTCAATCTACGGCTTCCTGAAGGCAAACAAATCCTCCCGAACAGCTGTAATTTACAAAATTATTTACGCTAGCATCAAGTAACATGTGGAATAAATTTTATTCAGATACCTCAGTTATTCCTTAGAAATAATTAAATCTTTACTGTACTCTCTTGTACATTAACTGTAAGTACAAGTAGAAGGATATATTTAGGAAAAGAATTTGAGAATAGTTGAGTATTTATATTCTAACATCGTGTAATTCCAACTTCTTAAAATCGTTCTTTCTCATCATTAATTGTTACAGATGAGAATATACTATAGAGAGTAATCTTCAAAAGGTGAAAAAAAAGCGTTTTTATAACAAATAATTAACTCTTATCACTGATGCTGAAATTTATGGTCAAAACTGAATCATTTAATTTTGGCTTAGCTTTCTGAATGACATGTTGGGATGCGTGAGGCTGGTTTTATTGGCGGAAGAGCTATTTTTTACCAAAATACGCCAAATACCCAGTAATTTACAAACAAATGTGTATCTGTGATCTGAAGAAACTCTGTAAGCATAAGAAAAGAAAAAAATCAGAGAGAAAAGAGAGTTTAGTTTAATTTTTATTAACGTCGCACTAGAAGCAACACGAGGGCTATTGGCGACGGACCTCATAATTTTGAACCTCGGTCAAGTGAGGGGGACGACACCTGAGCTGGAACCCCCTCTCCTAACTTCCATACCACGACAACGGGAGGGCTTTGGGCCCCGACAGATTTATGTGCATCAGCCCCGGCTACACTCTTTGGTAGCCAAGGATCGAACCCGCGACTGAATGAAAACCTTCGGCCACGAATCCAATTTTAATCATTTTCTATTCTGTACATAATTTTCCTATCCTCCACTTTTGTCTCCATCGGACATCTTTTTTCTTGATGCATCGTTTTTTTAGTTAGTATATATATATATATATATATATATATATATATATATATATATATATATATATATATATATATATATATATATTGAGAAATAAATGTTTATGAGCTAGACCGTATAATTAGCCAAAAGGCAAGAGCTCATCAACTGTTTTTAAAGAATATTTTTCACTCAAATTATAAATTACTCAATAAAGAACTGATGGATAATTGATACGACTCAGATTAAAATGGGAATGAGCATCCATTAACTCCGGTACCCAAAAAAAGATATATCCAGGGTCGATCATGAGCATTCTCAGTTAAAGAGTGTCTTTTTCTAGTTAACTTTGTAAATAACTTCTTTCGGAAAATAAGGGGTATTTAAGTAAAGGGGATGGATTTTCTTTTATTAAATTTTACATCTCTCAACTTTCATCGAAAACATTTGATAATATGTAAAGCTGATTTCAGAAACACATAACGGCTATAAATAACGACTGGATGTTAGAAGAAGTACGCATGCGCCAGACGCCAGCGACCGACTGTTGTTTGACATGATTTCTTTGGAATGTAGTGTTCTCTGTTTCTGGGCAAACTGCATACCCGTAGCCTTTTATTCGCTTCAGAGTTTTTTTTTTTTATTTTGTTTGTTTGTTTGTTTCGCCGGAAAATAAGTGTAACAATAGGGCAACGAATTGTCATGAAATTTCCCATGTATTGGAAAACTGCTACTGAAACTTAAAATTTGGTGAAAGTAGTATATGGCAGTAATGTTTATCGCTCACGCATGCGCCTTGAGTGGTTTGCTACTAAGATGGCCGAGAAGACGTTGAAGATTGTTAACCCTGGTTGCCTTTCTTACGTCAAAACGGACGTCAAAAAAAATCGGTAATCAAAGCTCGATCTGACCTTAAGAATTGTGCGATTGCTGAGGCCAAGAATTACAAGAATCTGCATGCATGCATATCCCCCTCAAAAGGCCAACCTATCTTGTTGCTGTTCGTCGTGTTTCTAGCCAAGTAGAGCATCCCAGTGTTAGACTATCCGCTGGATTTTACAGTAAGACTTAATTTTTTCTAAAGATTTTATAACTCAAGATACAATTTTGATGTCACATAATTTTGAACTAAGGTCAAGTGAAGAAGACGATACCTGAGCTGGTCCTCTTTCAAACTTTCGTTATTTTAAACGACAGGTCCAAAGTACAAATAAGGAAATGTAAGACATGTGAATGAGGGAATACAAATATATAAAAGTACCTGGAATGTTCTGAGCTAAGAGTTTCGAGATTGCGTACCCAAAAGATTGTTTAGACGTTATGATATTAAAAGAAATGCAACTATAAAAAATAACTTGTTAATGAAGCAATAAATTTCAAATAAGACGCCTTAGATTACCGCCAGAAAAGAGCTTGGAAAACTCGCGATATTTATTTCTGTTAGAAGCTGTCTGATTATTTTGCCAAGATACTCTATTATTTTAACCTGTAGCAAACTGATATCAATATACGAATATAAAAAACACAGTAAAAATCATCACGTAAAATGTTGAAAAGACACGTTCATACAGGATATTAAAATAAACGCATCTGTAAGACAGAACTTATTAATGAAGCAAAAAAATAAATAAGGATCCTTGAGTGTCTGAAAGAGCTTAGAAAAACTTCCATGATATTTATTTCTTTTGAAACCAGGTTATTTATCGACAAGATACCTAATATTCAACTTGTTGCGAACTGGTAAGGGCAGGAGAGTCAGACATACAAAATTAGAAACATAATTAAAAGAAAAGTTTTTTGAAATAATTATAGCCTTCTTAAAAAAAGTACGAAATAGTCTTTACCAGAAAAGTGCTCACCATTTATTTGCTCTTTCTTTTATGGTTGTGTTACCACACCTGAAGGGAAAAGCATGTTTCTGTATCCACAAACTTCATACTTCAAAAAATAAGGTTCTTAATGCATCCTACCGCATTTTCTTGAGAAGAGAAATAAATCGCCATGGCAACGCGGAGGCTATTTACATTGTACTATTCGTAAGATTTCATCCATTTGTTACATAAGTATTTTCTTCGACCTCAAACATTTCTTATGTGAAATCGGATATGCGTCTCGGTGAACCAAGAACCAATGGAAATGGATCTAGTAATATATTAATATACAAGGGGTATCCCTCGCGCGTACATAAAGTTTTAATTTTGTTACCTAAAAAATAAACTGAGAAATACCCGGAAAAAAAAAATTATTTTGCGTATTAATTCACATCTCTAATGTAAATAATTTTGCAAATTACAGTAATTCTTTATGGGATTTTGTTTTGTTTTAGAAGCGTAGGATTGAAATAATTCCATGTAGAAGACTTAGATTTCAATCTAAGTCCACAATGACGGCCTTCGAAAGATCAAACTTGGGAGAAATGTATTATTCGATGAACAGTATTCTCATGAATAATAAATAAATTACATTATAACTCGATTATATTAACACACCGCTGGCCATTAAAATTGACTTGCCACACCAGGAAGGAATGATCCGACGAGCACTGCATGAAAGCGAAGAAGAGTTTGGGAGGCGTAAATTATTAGTATTTCAGCGCCTTTAGACGACGCAGGAGGAGAAAACGACATCTGGAAGCAACTACATAAAAAAAGTTGTGTAGTGAATTTCATTCGGAAAGCGCTTTGTAAGGTGGGAATTTTGTTCAGAATATTGTGTTATGCTCAAATAAGAAGAATTACCAGCAAGTGTCGAATTTGCTAGAGGCCCCGAGAGTGTTGGATTGTCGTTCCGTGATATCATCCGTCGCTCTGGAATGAAATCTAACCACCGTCAAAGTGAGAATAAGCGGAATCAATAGGCTGTTGAGGCCATACTAAACTGCATGGTGGACTTCCACGCCCTCCCATGACTAACGCCTGAGAGAAAACATAGTCAGAGGTAATGATGAGGTTTACTTAAATTTCCAAATTTATTTGGGGTAACTTGCTTAGTCAGTGCCAAATTTGACTTAATAGTTCCATTATTTTATTTATTTGAACCATTCTCTAAAAATTAAAGAGAAAGATGTTAGAAAGCTTAAAGCTTGTTTCAAACAAATTTGTTGGTTATGAATTTAAATTTCATACATATAAATTAACAAACTATGCAATATTTAACATTTTAACTAATGGACAAAGGAATACATGTTGTCCCATGAGTCAACTGTTATTGTGATGTGATTGTTACTAACATTACTTTGACAAACAACACTGAAGACTATTGGCAGAATACCCATGTGGAGCTCACAGAGAGCCAGAGCTGTAACCGAACCCCGGGAGACACCACCCTGCACTCAGCAGTTATCGACAAAACGAAATAGATATCATATATTCTCAGAAAAAGTAAATATATTACATTTATAGAGTATAAAATGTACACACAAGGATTTTAAAAAAAAACTAGCAAGTAGGGAATTTTCTGCTGAAATAAGATACATAATATAGTTAAATGGCACAATACAAAAGCGTCCTTAAATTCTTTTGAGCAAAATGAAAGATTAGACAAGAATATGAACATATATACAAGGTATACAATTATAGCTACACACAGTGGAAAAAATTGAAATATTAAGAAATGTAATAAAAGCTGGAACTATTAAGAAATTCATTATAATAAGGAGCCGTAAAAAATACAGGATTTAAGTCGAAATGCAACAAGGATACTTAATTCAATGGATTTCTAGCCAAACAGGTTTTTTTGTTTCAGCAATAGACATTTAAATAAAAAATTCTGGGTAAAAGGGCGAGAGGAAGAAAAAGTAGTGGCTTCATCTTCAACAGAGTTATAAGAACATAAATCGTATTTTTTTTCAAATTAAAACGATTTAAATTGTACGAAACAAAGGATTCATGAACATTTAAGAAACGAGTACTCAAGAATTCGTATAAAAAATTCAAATTTGGTCTAGAATATAGGCTGAACCCAAATACCAGTATTTACAAGTTGATCATCAGACATCCCAGTCAGAAAGTAGCTTTTAAAATCATAACTGTGTGGAGACCGAGGACCGTGAAGATATATTCTCTCATAATCTGTGATAGCGAGCTTAGCAAATGAATCTGCAGTTTCAATACACCTCCGATGCAGGCTGTGTGAACAAAAATTCTAGTTATGTGTTTATATCAAGCTCTTTATTTTTCCTTCAATGGTATTAATAAGTTTGGTTTATTTCTGACATTCTCATAAAGAGATATTGATTATAAACGTTGAATTAAATGAAACCAGAAGTTGGTGAGACGGTCCACAAAGTGGCAAACTGATTTGAAAGTCATTCAAACCGAATACTAAGAATTCGTTCTAAAACATGTAGAGTCTGCTAGGACAATCACCCTGGGAGACACACACGGTCAGTCGACCCACATTTGCTCCGTCGGTGTGAAATTCCATCCGGAAGGTCCAAAATTTGTTAGAAGTACTGATTTTCGAAGAGCAAACGCTCTCAAGTGAAATATTTTGAGTTCAATGGGAATATTAATCAGGGAAAAAGTTGGAATTATGCTGTGCTTTCAAATTTAATATTTAAGAAAATGAAATTTTTTAGGGTAAGATGATAGAGGAGAACCTCCAGAAACTACTTGCAAAACATTAGTGGGAGATGTCCTCATCCTTGGCTGTAAAAAAAGACGGACCTCAATGCTAGAGCGCTGTCAACACGAGGTTGACATCTGAGCTGCCACTAGCTTCCAAACTGTCCACAATCATGCCAATCGGACTAGGACTCGACTAAATATAACGTACATCACACCTCTCACACAATCGGGGTCTTAGTGTCATCTAGTGCTGAAATCACACGACTCAACGAGAAAAACAACGCCTGCCTGAGTCCATGATCACGTCCATTTAGGCTCCGCGGTCCCAATAGAGTAATTTATCAAAAAACAGTTACAAAAACGTTTTACTGTTTTCAAATAAGACCGAACTGCAGCATAAATTTATGTGGTTGTTGATACAAAAATTTCCTAAACAATATATTCTGAATCAGAAATAATTCAAACTGGTTTGAATTTGCATACATGGCGTCAGTTTTTCGAATGTTCAGTATTGTTTAAACTGATTATCATCTACAATCCTGCATAAAAGAATTATATCACAGTTATAACACCACGCTAACATGACCTCTTCCATTTTTCAAACACCTTCTGTGTTTTTTTTCTTCACTTATAAACCAAACGAAGAAAAATTATAAAAAATCTTTTATTATTTACAAAATTTGCATAATCGTATTTAATTGGCTCAAAAAAAACGCGTTCTTTGATTACATTCCTTTACTGTAGGTCCCATTTATCTCCAGAAAACAAACTTTTTTATAAGGACTTTCATTAGCGCTGTCTTAATGTATAGTCGAAAACTGATTCAATAAAATGGAGAATACAAAATTGTAGTTTCTTGAGATAGACAGTTCTCATAATATTCTCGGATGTCAAAGAAAAATGGCATTTGACAAAACATTTTAATTTGAAATTATGAGAATTTTACTGCGCCGAGATATATTATGTTAAAATGAAACAATAAGCTGAGTTTTTCAGGAATTTATGTAAATAAAGAAGAAAAGGCTCGTCAAAAGAATGGTTCCTGGGTTGTTAATTAAAGATCATCAAATATGACGATGATGTTTATAGATTACATGTATAGGTAGGAATTTCAAAGTTATCTGATTCCTTATTTATAATGGTGGATATTGTCAAATCGAATATCGACGAAAATTAAATTGTGCATTAAATATTATTAATTGTATGAAATGCATTATATTCTTTGATATTTAAACCGACAGAACATTCAAATAAACCTAGAAGTTTAAGGCATTAAACTCGCTAATCATTATTTTAGCAAAATTGAATTATACCCATCTCGAGACTCTGCATTATTCATTCAGACATTTATGGGGGCGGTAGACCAGTGGTCAAGGTCGTGACCGTGGCCATGGTTTTCGTTCAGTCGTGTTCGATCCTGGCCGCCAAAGAACCCGACGTGTAGACGGGGCTGATGCACGTTAAACTGTTCAGCCCAAAGTCCTCCCGTTGGCGAGTGGAAGTAGAGATGGGGAGGGTCAGTCAGGTGTCGTCCCTGCCTTGACCGAGTCTCTAACAGAAGGTCCATCGCCAATAGCCGTCTCTTGTGCGTTAATGAAAATAAACCAAAGTGAAAACAGAAGGGCGAGTAATTAGAGGAGATGTCGCTCTTGCCAAACGCGGTTCAGAATTCTGAGCGACCGCTCTACCAACCTTCTTGCTGCTTCACAACTTTAGCAGCTCACGGCATATCTTACGTTGCTGCTATCTTCAGAAAACTTAAAATGGCCTATTTCGTTTATGTTATGAAAATACCAGCTACTAGTTATGTATAGGCCAATATATTCGCAATTTATCAGTAGATTCTGCATTTTCTCTCTGCGGTGTATCGACGCTCGTTTATTGCGCTAGTGGATACGGTCGCCGACCGCGGCGGCGTGATTTTCTGAGTCGGATTGAGCTTGAATACTTTGCAAAAGCTGATGCACGCTAAATCTGTCAGGTTCAAAAAGCCATCTCCGCTTGGCATGGGAAGTCAGGAGAAAAGGGTGAAAGTTCAGCGTCCTCCTCAATTGGACCAGATGAAAGATCAAAGGACGTTAATAAAACAAATAAACTCAATCTATTCTTTTTTTCTCTCTGGAAGGAAAGAGATGCTTTGTTATCTACAATATAGTGATACTAAAAAATATTGTTTAAAAACTTATAAAATTAAGAATTTAAACGATATAATCACTCTTAACTTATATTCCTGAAAATGAAGTTATCTATCAAATTTATTTCGTAGTTATTTATTCTTTATGATTATTTTCAGTATCAATTTTCTTTAAAAATATGAAATTGTAAAGCAGATAAAGAAAATCATTGTAGAAATATAATTTGCAGGAATTGGTAGCGTAAGTCTAAGGGAACTCAACTTCACCCAAGGGGTAGAGCCACAAACCGACCCCACAACGATCAACCTCGACTCAGCCTTTATTGACAAAAAACATAAGATAGTACAGATAATTTAACAAGTAAATAAACCTGAACGTGTTTTTACAAAAACAGGAAATGTACATGACAGGAATAAAAAAATTTAATAGTAGTATTCTTTCTGCAGAACATGTATATTATTTATATATACATATATATATATTATATATATATATATATATATATATATATATACATTTATAACTATAAGCACACAGTAAGGAAAAATCTGAAATATTAAAAAACGTAATCAAAATATTTTAAACAATTATGAAATTTGTTGGGTAATTCCATTTATCGTAAGAATACAGGATTAAATATTGAAATGTAACATAAAGTATAGGGTTTCAATAACGGACTTAAGTCAAATAGGCTCTGCTTCAGCAATAGGAACTTTTAAGTGAAAACTTTATAAAAGGGCAAGAAGAGAAAACGTAAAGTGGTCAGAAATCAACAGAGCCATTGAAATCATAACTAGACATTTTTTCAAATACTAAAACGATTTTAAGCAATCAAACGAAGCGAGTCATGACCAGTCTTCAGAAGCGAGTAATAAAACCCGAATTGCAATAAAAAAAATTAGTATCCAACATAGGACTGAACCCAAATACCCCAGTATTACAAGTTGACCAGAGGCCCCGTCAAAGGAGAGAGAGAGAAAAAGCTTATTTTTAAAAAAAAATTAAAATTTAACTATATGAGACGGAGACAGAGACAACATTCACTTCCTCATCGTAAGTGACTGCAAATTTTGCACAAATCTGCAATTTCTGTTCTAAGGACTGGCCCTAAACCGAAAGTGTAAGTTGTGTACTCCGAATAAGTTGCTATTTTTCTTCAATGATATTAATAAAAGCAGATTTATTTCTGATGTTCCCAGTAGCAATACGGAAGATAAAGTATCGGCATAAGTAGAAAACTTTGAAGTTAAGAGGTAAATCTTGATTGCCGGAAGCTCGGTTTCGGAAAACCAAAATATATGAATTTAGTTAAAACAGGAACTATTTAAGGCTTAGTTTAGTTTTTTTATTAACGTCGTACCGTTACCACGAGGGCTATACGGACCTCGTGAATTTTGAACCACGGTCATGACGAGGATGGATATCCAGGGAGCTGGAACCCCCCCCTCTCTCCTAACACACTGACGGCCACGCCAACGGTTTTAACGCATCAGCCTCGCTACAATGGCGGCCTGCGCCGGGCGGTCGGAACCCGCGACCGAACGAAAACTGCCGGCAGCGAGTCCAATGACCTGACCACTAGGCTACGCCCTGGACATCAATGGCTGGGACAATTTCAGAAAGATACAGACCCAAAAGGGCTGGCGGCGACGGACATCGAATTTTTTAAGTTTCCGTCGGCAGATGAAGACGATACCTGAACTTGCACCTCCTGCGGCCTCCTCACGCCAATGGAAGAATTAGAGCCTCAACCGACGCGAACGTGTAATCGGTCTCCCCAATACTGCGGGTCTTTGTGCTCGTCAAGTTTTGAAGGCGCAGCATCAAATCCCTGCAAACAGTAACGTCAGAATTTTTGTTGTTGTTGATTGTTCAGCAAGGTTAAAAGTAACATGAGGTTTATCACCGCAACTGAGTCTCTTCAAGAGACGATTTGCAACGAGCCAACACACCTCTAACAAACTTCCAGCCACCCAAGCCACCGCAGGATTTGAGACCCTGATCGAGATTTAACGGGCAACATCCCCTGCTTTACGGTGGTCCACGGCGGCCCCAGTTCTTGAACCCACGACACATAGAGAGAACGCTAACCATGAGTTTACGACCATAAACTACTATCGGGTGGCCAAAGAATCTATATATCCAATAAAATATATCAGCTGTTTATATAAAACATCATGATGTATATAATTAAAAGTAGAGAGGGCTGATGAGAAGTTATTTTTTCACTATTCTTTTAATGAATTTTTTAAAGGAAAGAAATTTATTTGGTGCATTTTTTCTAATAGTCATAAATAAAAAAAACAGAAACCTATGAATGATGCATTTATTCGTTGTTTTGAAGAAAAAAAAAAGATGTAACAATTCCATCCCTTCTATAAACGTCAAATGAACACGTTGCACATGTAAATCGTGTTCTTCTTGCTCTCTGTTAAAAAAGTTGTGTAGAAAATATAGAGTAGACTACAATAAATAAAATTGTATATTCAATTTGATAGTCGAGGCTCTGAAAAAAAAGCATCTGTAATTTTACATATTTCTACTTGAGAGACTTTTTTTTCTTTTAAACCCATGAAACTTTCCCTGCATCTCTCTTCAACATTTTAAAAAATTTCCATGAGCACATCTGTCTTTGGATGAAGCTAAAGAGAGAGAGGAGGAGATGGAGAGGGAGAAAAGAGAGAGAGGAAAAATTAATGAGCCATTACACGTCAACATAAAACATACTTCAAACCCCATCCCAGTTGCCCGTTAAAATACTTGAACACTAGAAGAAAAATTATTATTCTGAATAAAATATAAAATTTCTATATTTTTTTTTTTTAAAAACAACTAAATAGCCTGCTGCATGAGATGTCTCTTCAAATGTATTATTTACAATGTAGGGGAACAGAGAAATAAATTCCTAATGACCGAAAATTCCTTAAAAGAGAATTTTTTTTTTGCAAAATTCTAACAATAGTTTTAAATCAATATCTTGCTTTTAAAAATTTTAATATTTGAAACAGAAATGTCAATTAAATATTATACACTCTTAAATAAAATATTTTACTGTAATGACATCTGATCTATATGAATGAAAAATTAGTTAAAATATTTTTGATTTAAATTTAAATAGTAAATAACGTAATTTTATACAATATATGGTTTATGTTATTTAATTACATATAAGATTTTCTTAACAAATTACACATTTCTTTTTTACGAATCGGAAGAAAATATGCACCTTTTAAATTCCAATCTGAATTTTACAAAGTAAACACTAAGAAATTAATGTTGATTCGTAATGGATAGTGAATTTAATCATTAATATATAAGGATAAATAGATATATATATCCCTAACAAAGGTTTCTCTAAATTGCTATATTTGAAATCTGAATAAGTTTTCTTTTCAGTCGGATTTTCTTTCATAAATGATTATTAATAGAAATCAAAGCAATTCCTTGTTAACAAAGTATTGCTTATTAAATTAAGAAACAAATAGAGAGAAGATATTCAACATTAGATATATATTTTGCAACATTAACCTAAAAAAATTAAAAGAGAACATAACTCAAATGAAACCAAAAGACCTAATTTGAATTTTAAATTTATATTTTGCTTACTAGAGAATATACCTGTTCAAACACTTCTTTCAGATATAATCGTTTGTTTATAATGAATTTAAGAATGAGTACCATTTTCTTTAAAATTATATAATGGACCCCATTCGAAACACGTCAATTTGGGGTTACAGAAATTTTATAAAATTCTACAGTGACATATTTTCGCACCCAAAAAAAATTTCAAAATATTTTATTCCAAAAGTATTTTGATCATGAAGTCTGAAAATAAAAGTATTTTTTTCTTTCCAAATTTTGAATGCTAAAAAAGTCATTCGAATTTTAAAGATTATAAAAACTGTTTCCAATTGAAATTATTTATATTACTATTTATCACTCGAATATGCGTAAAACACCGTTCAGGGATATGAACAGTTTTAAATTGTTGAGTACAAAAAAAGCCTACAAAAGTGGTTTAATTTGAGAGTAAGACAAAAAATTTATAAAAAATTTTATAATAGCCTTCAATATATTTCAAAAAAAAGTATTACATTTTGTTTATATGAAGGAGTATCCTGTATTGTTTACATAGCCAAAGATATAACTGCGAAATATATACATCTGGATAAAATTCATTCTCATATTAACTTGTACATAATGTTATATATTTAAATTTTAATGTTGATCTGTTTGGTTTCAGGGAACCTATATTTGAAAAATATACGTATATTACTCATTGATATTATTAAGTATTGCTAATTAAGATAAATGCAAGGTATGAGGCTTCAAAGTAGCCCCATCATAATGATATTTAAGTAATTCAGAACACAGATCGAGGAGGCCATGGACTTACAGTCGCAAACTCGTGACTTAGCTGAAGTCAAGCTGTGGATTCGAATCCTGATTCCCCATCAGAAACAAGTGTTGTGCAGAATATAGAAATTAAGGCCGAATAGATGGCAAGTATTCCCACCAGAATTCTCTGGAAAAGTATTCCACTTATGAGTTGTGCTTAGTAAGAGCAGTAGAATAAAAATATTAAAACTACGATTAATAAGTTGTTTATTAAACGTCACATTAAAACAACACGAGAATCAGTGGAGCACTATTTCGTCCTTGTCACTTGACCGACGCTTCCTCAGAATTTAAGAACCTCCCAGTCAAGTACAAAGACTTAACCTGTGCTGGCTCCTCTCCTTCTCCAAACCTCTACACCAACAAACGGGAGAACTTGAACCTCGACAGATTTCTAACGAGCCTCAACGCTATGCTGGTGGGATCTTTATCGTATTAAAGTTATCAGAAATCCATGCAAACTTGAATCTCTATAAACATAAACTAAAGAATTTTATATTGAAACCAACAACCGTATCTGGTAATCAAATTAGTATTATCCAATAAACTGTACCTAAGTGCTTTATATAAAATATTATGATGTAGGATATAATTAGTCCTACTGCTTTTATTTTGATAATATGTTAAGCTGACAGTGTAAAGTTTTTCTAAGCTTCTCAACGGAAAACTCCTTCCCTTGCAAAATATAAATATTTAGTTATTAAAACAAATTGATGTACCTATTTTTTAATCGCAGAATAATAAAAAGTTAGAATAATTAAATCCACTACTTAAGTAATAGATGAAAATTGGAGTCAAAGCTTGAGGTAATTCTTGGAATCATTGTACAGTTTTGAAGGAAGTGAATCTCTTCAGATTATGTTCTGGTAAAATAAAATTTTCTACTGTTCTCTTTAATGTTTCCACCTATTCCTGACATCAATATTTAATAAATAAAATAGGTATTGTATTTCAAATTCTTACTTAGTTTATTCTTTAACGTCACTCCAGCAACACGAGGGGCTTTGGGCTATTTGGACCCCTGTAATTTTGAGTCTCGGTCAAGTGACGAGGAAGACACCTGAGCTGGCAAATTTCCTCTGGTCTCCCACACTCATGCCAAAGGGAGGACTTTGGGCCCGGCAGATTTTAATGTGGGACAACCTCTGCTTACACGGATGGGTCTTTTGTACGTTGCCTGGACCACGTCTGAACGAAAACCATTCCGAATCCGAAGAAATGTGACCATTAGGCTACTCGTGGCCACATAGTATTTCAAAGCTATAAAATTCAAAACGCTATAAGAAATGATATAAAAAAATTTATATTTGAGGAAAAACGCACCATTTTTGCACTTAGCTAACTCGATTTTACTGAAATTTGCTATAAATATATACAATTAATGGTAAAATATAGTTTTGAATGTCGTATAATGGATGATTTTTTTTTTTAGTTTTATTTTCATTTGAAGCACTGCATTATTTGTTTGTAATTCATTAGGAAAGTTTTAATGGTATTAATAACTATACTCACGTGTTTTCATTAAATTTATTTTTTTTTTTTATGAACTCTGTTCTACTGGCTTTTATCTCATGTTAACTTAATTCTGATGCTTAGTAGTCTCATTATGTTTTGCAACATTTAGAGATATAAGAATATTTTGTTTCTTTTATAATATGGAGTAATTTCGTGCTGGTGAGGAGTTTGATCTTAGCAAATTTATGAATCGGTGTTTCATCCTCTCAGTCTAAAAACACCAGGGGTCGTCAAACGTTTTTTTGATCATCGACCCCAAAAATTTTATGCAATTCGACCCTCAATAAAACATAAAAGTGGCCATAAAATAAAATAGTATTTGCTCCGTTTCTTAAATAAATTACATCATTTAAGAAACAGTTAAGTTTTTTACCTTTTATGAGATCATTACATAAATTAATGGAGAAGGATACTTTTAAAGAGACTCTTTGGCTAGATTTAGCAAATACTCTGGTTCAAAATTTGTTTTATTTCTGTATTAATTCGCCTCGAGCTCCACATTCCATTTCCGATTTCTTTTCTTGTTAAAATAGAATTAAATAGACTTAAGCTTAAGATTCAATCACATGAGTTTGAGGAATAAATAAGAACGAAATGCTGTAATTAGGTTTTGAAATTTTTGCGTAATATTTATATTTGTAAAAAAATTTACTTCCACACAGTTAAAAGATAGAAAGTAACTCTTTAAATCACGGTCATCATCAACTAACGATTTCTAGTCTCGGTGATCAGGTTATTTTCGTTTGGTATACTGATAACACCTGGAGACAATTATATTTTTAATATCTCCAAAGTATAATTTAAAAATTATCTGAATTTAATTATTTATAATTATTTTGGAGATGATTTGTATGATATTTCCAATCTAATGTCAGAATTTATAATCCAATTGTCGAAAATTTGAAAGTAACCTTCACGTAATAATGAAGACTTAAAACAATCTTTGTCCTTTAAGTTTAAAATAATTGTTTCAAAGCTTGAATTAATGTAAGATTTTTTCCGCCAGTGACGTGTTTGAATTGTCTCTTGCAAACAATTTCCGGCCAAATAACGATTTTTTTTTTTTATTTTATTTTATTTTTATTTTATTTATTTTTTTTTTTTTGTAGTTCGTCACCAAAGGCCGGATTAATTTCAGTTAGAAATTGTAATCAGTTTAAACAATCTTCGCATTTTTGTAAGTTTTTTTTGTGACAAAAGTTTTACCTCCTGACAAATATCGTATGTACCGGTGTGTAATACACTATTTGATAGTTCATCGTTTTCCCGTTTATCAACAGTGGTGATTTAAGAGGTTGTGCTCTGAATTTAGCCATTTTAGCAAACGAGCAAGAATCATTTTTTCAAGACTGAGAATGAGAACCCATCCTGATATACACATACTTTTATACGATAAAAAAAAGATAAATAGTTATTTAAACAAATATCCAGGAAAGAGAAATTAAAACAAGCTTTAATATATTATAAAAACTTTACTATCTATACTATAATTGCAACAGTATCCAAGCAAAAAATTGTGTTTTATTACGTTGCTATCAATAAATTTGTATTGAATAGTATTGGTATTCATTCATCGAATCCCCTAGATCGGATCGACTCCTTAATTATACTATATCGATCCCTTGGAGTCGATATCGACTTTCACTTTCAGACCCCTAGTCTAAACAGCCATTTGAATTACTGTGATCCATTTTGATTTCCTAGTCTAGATATGTTTCGGTACATGAATGGAATTTTCTTACATATACCTTTTATTTATGGTACTTTTTCCATTCAATAACATAAACGTGTGTGTGTGTGTGTGTGTGTGTGTGTGTGTGTGTGTGTGTGTGTGTGTGTGTGCGGTGTGCGTGTGTGTGTGTGTGTGTGTGTGTGTGTGTGCCTGTGTGGCACCACTTTTCCGTTCTCAAGAACTTTAATTCCATTTTGAAAATGAATAATTACTGAAACAAATACACACACCTCAAGTCTATAACAATATTCACACCATCATAATTAATGGACATCATACTGTATTGTTGTTTCTTGTCCATAGATAATGCAGAGAGTATACATTGAAGTTTTCATATCTGGATGACACAAGGCGCTCATTTCGAAATAATATATTCTTTGTCACATGGCATGAACATTGTGGCACTCTAAATAATAAACAATTTTCTTTCGTTGTACTGCAATTTTCATCCAACTTTGAATAATACAGATTTTTTTTTCCGAGAATTCCAAGCAACTAAGTAGTTATTAGTTCGTAGGGCACGTCCTCACAGAATTGTAGCAATTTTGAGATTCATATTTCTAACAATGTGGCTGTTACATAACTACGAAACTTTTCAAATTATTCATACAGCTGCTAGGTTTCGAATGAGAGGATCGCAATAACAAACAAATATACTTTAGATAGAAAGGGCCATCATTATGATAATAATCAATGATGGTCAAAATAAAATCGAAATTGTTAATCAATAACGTCGCGCTTTAGATTCAATCCGAGGATTGTTGGCGACGGACCGCTTGATTCTGAAAATCTGTCAAGTGACGAGAACAACACCAGAGCTGGAATCTTTTCCTCCAAGCTTCTACATCATTCCAACAAGACGACTTGGAACCCCAGTAGATTTAACGTGCATCAGCCTCGGCACAGGACAGACATTACTGACATTAGCATTACTGACATCAACATTCGAACTCACAGCTGACGGAAACTACGCCGGCCACGAGACTACAATCCTGACCACTAAGCTACAGCGGCCACCAACAAAATCCAGAAAAATGACTTTCCTTCTCACATATTAATGACATTTCAGCTTTCAATTAAACTTAAAATTTAGGATAAAAATTAGTAAAAAATTGCGTTTGAAAACCTATCATTACACAGAAATGTGCATGTTAACAAATGTTTGTGCTTAAGTGATTTTCCCGAATTCCAAACATCCGAATGGCAGCGTTTCGATTGCGTGAAAGCTTCGTGTATATTTGTGATCGATCCCTTTTCTTGTTTTTGTTACTTAAGCTTAATGATATATATTTTTATCCCTCATTTAACCACGCGTCTAACTGTTTTGCTTTAAAACTGATAGGAATACATGGGTATTTATAATTCTTGAGTTAACATCAGAAAAGATTCTAAAGTTCTGTATCACCACCTAAAAAGTGAGTGTGAGAGCTAATCGGGTATTCGCAGCTCCAATCAATGATGAGCAATTGAGCCTTTCAGTAGATGAATAAACTATTTATTACAAACACGAACACACATAATTAAGTAGTAGTTAATTAAGATTAACGTAGATGACGAGCACAAAAACAAATAAAGCAAAGAAGCTCATTTGGTGAGGTAATACAATTCTATAAAGCCAATGTATCGAATTCCTTACATTGTGATTTGGGAGAATTTAATACCGACAGTCCTTCTACCTTTGAGACACGCTTTGTGCACTTCATGCTGACACTATAATGATCACTCTCTGTTTACTCTTCATTTTTACATTATATGTACTCTATAACAAAAAAAACCCGACGCTTTAAGAATTAGTTGCCCGATTGTGATGAAGTTTCACATGCAAATGATTAAAATTCGGTGTCCAATGAATGAATAGCAGGAGCGCTTCAGAATTTCGCACACAGAAGGTGTATATAAGAAGCGATTCTCAATCCGATGGTCAAATTTTCTGTTGCATTGCGATTTAGGATACCTTTAAACGACTGAAAAAATGCCTCACCACAGGATTTGAGCTCATTACGAGCAACTATCAGAATTTAGAAGAGGTTGTGTCATTGGATTGAAAGAGACAGGTTGGGCAAATCGGAGAATCCTTCTTCTTATGGGTAGAAGCGATGCGGCGATCGGAAGATGCTGGCAAGAATGGGTGGACAATGGCAAATTTCAGCTTCATGATGGTAATGGCCGACCTAGGGCCATAGCAGATCAGGAGGACAGAGTGATTGTCAGATAAGCTGTCACAGCGCCTGATTCATCGTTATCTACCATCAGACGTGTGTGACCCGCACATGAGTGTCCCCCATGACCATTCACAGATGTTGATAGAGCGAAATCTACCCTCGTACCGACTACTAGGTCAACTGTCACTCACGCCTGCACACTGTCGAGCTACATTACAGTGGTGCTTGGCTCTATCAGGTTGGAATGATTTTGACTGGGGACGTATAGTGTTTAGCGACGAATCCCCCTTCCAACTGACGATCATCTAAGACGTGTCTCGAGACGCTCAGGGCAGCGAGCCGATCCATCTTTCACTATTGCACGCCACACAGGCCCTCAACCAGGAGTTATCGTCTGGGGTGCTATTTCCCTTGATAGCCTTTGGTCGTCATTAGAGGTACACTTACAGCACAGCGGTACGTCAACGACATTCTGAGACTTGTTTTCCTGCAGTTCCTTTTGCAGTACCCTGGCCTGATTTTTCAGCAAGATAATGCCAGGCCACATACGGCACGCGTTGCTATGAACTGTCTTACACTTTGTCTAACACTTCCTTGGCCAGCCAGATCTCTCTCCAATTGAGCATGTCTGGGATATGATGGGAAGGTGACTGCATCTACCAGGGAATGTTGATGACCTCGCCCGACAATTGGTTCAAATTCGGCAAGAAATATCGCAGGAGAGCATCGGGGAGCTTTATCACTGTATGCCACGTCGTGTGGCAGCTTGCATCCAGGCTAGAGGTGCCTCAACACCTTATTGCGCTCGTTACTTTGTAACTATGTAACTCTTAAATAAATCATTCAATTTTTCTGAAATTTTAATCATTTTCTATTCTGTACATAATTTTCCTATCCTCCAATTTTTGTCTCCATCGGACATCTTTTTCTTGATGCATCGTTTTTTTGTTATAGTATATATATATATACATATATATATATATATATATATATATATATATATATATATATATATATATATATATATATTGAGAAATAAATGTTTATGAGCTAGACCGTATGTATAATTAGCCAAAAGGCAAGAGCTCATCAACCGTTTTTAAAGAATATTTTTTCACTCAAATTATAAATTACTCAATAAAGAACCGATGGATAATTGATACGATTATGACTCGTGATTAAATGGGAATGAGCATCCATTAACTCCGGTACCCAAAAAAAGATATTCAGGTCGATCATGAGCATTCCTCAGTTAAAGAGTGTCTTTTCTTAGTTAACTTTGTAAAATAACTTCTTTCGGAAAATAAGGGGTATTTAAGTAAAGGGGATGGATTTTCTTTTTATTAAATTTTACATTCCTCAACTTTCATCGAAAACATTTGGGATGAATATGGAAGCTGATTTCAGAAACACATAACGGCTATAAATAACGAGACTGATGCTGTAGAAGAAGTACGCATGCGCCAGACGCCAGCGACCGACTGCTGTTTGACATGAAGCCTTCTCTTTGGAATGCAGTGTCTCTCGTTTCTGTAAGCAAATCCGTATACCCGTAGCCTTTATTCGCTTCAGAGTTTTTTTTTTTTTTTATTTTGTTTGTTTGTTTGTTTCGCCGGAAAAATAAGTGTAACAATAGGGCAACGAATTGTCATGAAATTTCCCATGTATTGGAAAAACCGCTACTGAAACTTAAAATTTGGTGAAAGTAGTATATGGCAGTAAATGTTTATCGCTCACGCATGTTTTTGAGTGGTTTAAGCGATTTTAAGATGGCCGAGAAGACGTTGAAGATTGTTAACTCCTGGGTTGCCTTTCTACGTCAAAAACGGATGACAAAAAATAAAAAATCGGTAATCAAGCTCGATCTGACCTTAAGAATTCGTGCGATTGCTGAGGCTGTTAGAATTAGCAAAGAATCCGTACGGCATATCCCCCCCTCAGACAAAGCGCCAACTCATTCTATATTGTCTGTCAAGGGGTTTCTAGCCAAGTAGAGCATCCCAGTGTTAGACTATCCGCCTTATTCGCCGGATCTTGAGTTATAAGACTTCTATCTTTTTCTTAAAGATAGAAGTCTTATAACTCAAGATAATTTTGATGTCACATAATTTTGAACTAAGGTCAAGTGAAGAAGACGATACCTGAGCTGGTCCCCCTCTTTCAAACTTTCGTTACACTTTAAACGACAGGTCCTAAAGTAAATAAATAAGGAATGTAAGACATGTGAATGAGGGAATACAAATATATAAAGCACTCGAATGTCTTGAGCTAAGAGTTTCGAGATTGCGTAAAATCTTAAAAAAGACGTTTAGATGTTATGATATTAAAAAGAAATGCAACTATAAAAAATAACTTGTTAATGAAGCAATAACTTAAATAAGACGCCTTAGATTACTCAGAAAGAGCTTGGAAAACTTCCATGATATTTATTTCTGTTAGAAGCCGTCTGATTATTTTACAAGATACTCTATTATTTTTAACTCGTAGCAAACTAATGATAGTCAATATACGAATATAAAAAACACAGTAAAAATCACGTAAAATGTTGAAAAAGACGTTCAGATGTTATGATATTAAAAATAAACGCATCTGTAAGACAGAACTTATTAATGAAGCAAAAAAATAAATAAGGATCCTTGGAGTGCTCCGAAAGAGCTTAGAAAACTTCCATGATATTTATTTCTTTTGAAACCAGGTTATTTATTTGACAAGATACTCTAATATCTTTAACTTGTTGCGAACTGGTGGCAGGAGAGTCAGACATACAAAATTAGAAACATAATTAAAAGAAAGTTTTTGAAATAATTATATAGCCTTCTTAAAAACAGATACGAAATAGTCTTTATCAGAAAAGTGCCCTTCATTTTATTTGCTCTTCTTTTATGGTTGTGTCACTCACACCTGAAGGGAAAAGCATGTTTCTGTATCCACAAACTTCCCCACATACTTCAAAATAAGGTTCTTAATGCATCCCACGCATTTTCTTGAGAAGAGGAAATAAATCGCCATGGCAACGCGGAGGCTATTTACATTGTACTATTCGAATACTCTATCCATTTGCTACATAAGTATTTTTCTTCGACCCTTGCAAACATTTATGTGAAATCGGATATAAATCTCGGTGAACTAAGAACTAATGGAAATGGATCTAATAGGTAATATATTAATATACAAGGGGTATCCCTCGCGCGTACATAAAGTTTTAATTTTGTTACCTAAAAAATAACCGAGAAATACCCGGAAAAAATTATTTTGCGTATTAATTGATTCTACTGTAAATAATTTTGCAAATTACAGTAATTCTTGCGATTTTGTTTTGTTTTAGGAAGTCGTAGATTGAAATAATTCGCTGTATGTAGAAGACTAGATTTCAATCTGCTAAGTCCTACAATGACGGCCTTCGAAAGATCAAGAAACTCTGGGAGAAATGTATTATTCGATGAACAGAAGCCTTAAGAATAATAAATAAAAATTAATATTATAACTCGATTATATTAACACACTGCTGGCCATTAAAATTGACTTGCCACACCAGGAAGGAATGATCTGACGAGCATCAAAAATCACATGAAAGGAAGAAGAGTTTGGGATATGCAAATTATTAGTATTTCAGCGCCTTTAGACGACGCAGGAGGGAGAAACGACATCTGAAGCACTACATAAAAGTAAAGTTGTGTAGTGAATTTCTCATTCGGAAAGCGCTTTGTAAGGTGGGAATTTGCTCAGAATATTGTGTTATGCCTCAAATAAGAAGAATTACCAGCAAGTGTCAGAATTCTATAGAGGCCAATCGAGAGTGTTGATTATCGTTCCGTGATATCATCCGTCGCTCTGGTCGAAATCTAACCACTGTCATGCGAATATGGAATCAATAGGTTGTTGAGGGCCATACTAAACTGCATGCAGGATCTCCACGCCCTCCCATGACTAACGCCTGAGAGGAAAACATATTGTGAGGTAATTATTTATGTTTACTTAAATTTCCAAATTTATTTAAAAATCTTTTTGCTTAATAAGTGTCAAATTTGACTTAATAGTTCCATTATTTTATTTATTTGAACCATTCTCTAAAATTAAAGAGAAAGATGTTAGAAAGCTTAAAAAGCTTGCTTCAACAAACAAATTTGTTGGGTTATGAATTTAAATTCTATACATATAAATTAACAAACTATGCAATATTTAACATTTTTTAACTAATGGACAAAGGAATACATAAAAGTTGTCCTACGAGTCAACTGTTAGTTGTGATGTGATTGCTTACTAACATTGCTTTGACAAACAACACGAAGACTATTGGCAGAATACCCAAGGGGACCGAGCTCACACAGAGGTTTAGAGCTGCAAACCGGAACCCCGGGAGACAATCACCCCCGCACTCAGCAGTTATCGACAAACGAACATTAGATATTACATAATTTCAAAATTAAAAGTAAATAAGGTTTACAATGTATTTACAGAGTATAAAATGTACATGACAAGGATTTTAAAAAAAAACTAGCAGTAGGAATTTTCCTGCTGAAATAAGATACATAACAGGTTAAATGGCACAATACAAAAGCGTCCTTAAATTCTTGAGCAAAAATGAAAGATTAGACAAGAATATGAACATATATACAAGGTATACAATTATAGCTACACAATAAGGGAAAATTGAAATATTAAGAAATGTAATAAAAAGCTGGAACTATTAAGAAATTCATTGAGTAATTTACGAGCCGTAAAAATACAGGATTTAAGCTCGAAATGCAAATAAGGATTTTCACCCACGGATTTCAGCCAAACAGGTTTTGCTTCAGCAATAGGACATTTTAAATAAAAATTCCTGGTAAAAGGGCGAGAGAAAAAGTAGTGGTCAGCATCTTCAACAGAGTTATAAGAACATAAATTTGTATTTTTCAAATTAAAACGATTTAAATACGAAACAAAGGGATCATGAACATTTAAGAAACGAGTAATTAAACCAGAATTCGTATAAAAATTCAAATTTGGTCTAGGAATATAGGGCTGAACCCAAATACCAGTATTACAAGTTGATCATCAGACATCCCAGTCAGAAAGTAGCTTATTTTTTAAAATCATAACTGTGTGAGACCGAGGGACTGGGACATATATTCTCTCATAATCTGTGATAGCGAGCTTAGCAAATGAATCTGCAGTTTCGTCATAATAATCTCCGATGTAGGCCAGAATAAAATTTAAGTTATAAAAATGAGAATAAGTTTCTATTTTTCCTTCAATGGTATTAATAAAAGCCGGTTTATTTCTGGTGCTCTGCAGTAGCGATATTGATTATAAACTGTCGGAATAAATAGAAACTTTGAAGTTATGAGAGACGGTCCACAAAGCGGCAAATCCGATTGCCGAAAGCTCGGCCTGAAAAACCGAATTATAAGAATTCAGTTTAAACATGTAGAGTCTGTCTAGGACACCCTGTGGGAGACACACACGGCGAACTCAGTTTCGGACCCAATTCTTGCTCCGTCGGTGTAAATCTCCCATCCGGAAGGTCCCGAAAATTTGTTAAGAAGAATTTGTTTTTCAGAGCGAACAGCTCTCAGTGAAATATTTGAGCCCAATGGGATATTATTAATCAGGTGAAAAAAGTTGGAATTATGCTGCTTTCAAATTTAATATTTAAGAAAATGAAATTTTAGGGTAAGATGAATAGAGGGAACCCCAGAAATCACTTGCAAAACATTAGTGGGAGATGTCCTATAATCCTTGGCTGTAAACTATTGGTGACGGACCTCGTAATTTAGAGCGTTGGTCAAGCGACGAGGTTGACATCTGAGCTGCCACTAGCTCTCCAAACGTCCACACCATGCCAACGGGTGGACTTAGGATCTTGACTAAATATAACGTACATCAGCCTCTCTACACAACGGGTCTTTAGTGTCATCAGGGCTCGAACACACGACTCAACGAAAACAACGCCTGCCACGAGTCCATGACCACGTCCATTAGGCTACCGCGGCCACCAACGAGTAACACTTATCAAAAACAGTTACAAAAATGTTTTACTGTTTTCAAATAAGAAGCCAGAACTGCAGCATTAAATTTTATGGTTGTTGATACAAAAATTTCCTCAAACAATATATTCTGAATCAGAAATAATTCAAACTGCGTTTCTGAATTTGTGACATGCTCTGCTTCTTTTCGAATGTTCGTGTATTGTTTAAACTGATTATCATCTTACAATCCTGCATAAAAGAATTATATCACATAAACACACACTCACAAATATGACCTCTTCCCATTTTTAAACACCTTCTGTGTTTTTTTTCCTTCACTTATTAAACCAAACGAAGAAAATTATAAAATAATTTTTATTATTTACAAAAATTTCATAATCGTATTTAATTGGCCAAAAAAAACCGTTCTTTGGATACCACTCTTTACTGAGGTCCTATTTTATCTCCAGAAAAACAAAACTTCTTATTTATAAGACTTTCATTAGGCTGGTCTTAATGTATGGCTCAGAAACTTGATCTTTAAATAAAAATGGAGAATACAAAATTGTAGTTTTTGAGAGAAAGGTTCTCATAAGTATTCTCGGTGGCGTCAAAGAAAATGGCATTTGACAAAAACATTTTAATTTTGAAATTTATAGAATTTTAATGCGCCAGATATTATTAAATGTGTTAAAATGAAACAAATAAGCTGAGTTTTTCATAATTTATGGAAAAACAATAAAGAAGAAAAAGGCCTTCGTCAAAAGAAGGTCTTGGCCCCCCTGGGCTGTTAATTAAGATCATCAAATATGACGATGATGTTTATTAAGATTACATGTATGGTATGAATTTCCAAAGTATCTCGATCCTTATTATATAATGTAATAGTTTAATTTTCGTCGAATATCGACGAAAATTAAATTGTGCATTAAATATTATTAATTGTATGAAAATGCATTATATTCTTTGATATCTTAAACTGACAGAACATTCAAATAAACCTAGAAGTTTAAGGCATTAAACTCGCTAATCATTATTTTAGCAAATTATGAATTATACCCATCTCGAGACTTGCCATTATTCATTCAGACATTTATGGGGCCGCGGTAGACTAGTGGTCAAGGTCGTGGACTCGTGGCCGGCGGTTTTCGTTCAGTCGCGGGTTCGATCCTTGGCCGCCAAAGACCCGACGTGTAGACGGGGCTGATGCACGTTAAATCTGTTCGGGGCCCAAAGTCCTCCCGTTGGCGTGGTGTGGAAGTTAGGAGAGGGGGAGGGTCAGCTCAGGTGTCGTCCTCGTCTCTTGACCGAGGTTCAAAATTACAAGGTCCATCGCCAATAGCCCTTGTGTTGCTTCTGCGACGTTAATGAAAATTAAACCAAAGGTGAAAAAATGAGGAAGGGGAGGTATATCAGAGTTGAGATGTCAAGCTCCTCGCATAAACGCGGTTCAGAATTCTAAGGACCGTCACCAATAACCTTCTTGCTGCTTTCAAGGTCAACTTTAGCAGTCAGTACATATCTTAATGTTGCTTTTCATATAAACATTTCAGAAAACTCTAAAAATGTATTTCCTTCACATTTTGTTATGAAAATACCATAATTATTATATAATGCAATATATTCGCAATTTATCAGTATGATCTCTGCATTTTTCTCTCTGTGTGTATAATATCACTCTCTTTCTCTATTCGTGTGTCGGCATTAGCCTAGTGGTGACGGTCGCCGACTCGCGGCCGGCGATTTTTGTCGAGTCGTGAGTTCGAGTCTTGATACCTTAAAAGCTGATGCACGTTAAATCTGTCAGGGTTCAAAGACCTCCCGTTGGCATGGTGTGGAAGTCAGGAGAAAAGGGTGAAAGTTCAGGTGTCGTCCTCCTCAATTGACCCAGATGAAAGTTACAAAGCGACGTTAATAAAACAAATAAACCAATCTATTCCTTTTTCTCTCTCTGAAGAAAAAAGAGATATGCTTGTTTCCCATGCTAAATATAGTATTGTATTAAAAATATTGTTTAAAATAATTTATAAAATTAAGAATTTTTAAACGATATAATTCTCAAATCCTTAATTATGTCCCGAAAATGAAGTTATTTATCAACAAATTTATTTCGTAAGCTATTTATTCTTTTGTTATTTTCAGTGTTTCAATTTTCTTTAAAAAATTATGAAATCTGAAAGCAGATAAAGAAAACTTTGTTATGAAATATAATTTGCAGGAATTGATGGCAGAATGTTCAAGGGAACCGAACTCACCCAAGGGGCTTAGAGCTACAAACCGACCCCCGGGCAACGATCAACCCCGCACTTAGCCTTTATTGACAAAAAACATAAGATATTACATACTTTCGGAATTTAAAGTAAATAAAACCTTGCAATGTGTTTACAAAACAGGAAATGTACATGACAGGAATAAAAATTTAACAGTAGTATTCTTTCTTGCAGAAATAAGACATGTATATATTTATATATATATATATATATATATATATATATATATATATATATATATATATATACATTTATAACTATAAGCACACAGTAAGGAAAAATCTGAAATATTAAAAAATGTAATCAAATATTTAAACAATTATGAAATTTGTTGGGTAATTTTACGAGCCGTAAGAATACAGGATTAAATATTGAAATGTAACATAAAGTATAGGGTTTTCACACACGGACTTAAGTCAAATAGGTTTCGCTTCAGCAATAGGAAACTTTAAGTGAAAACTTTTGGTAAAAGGGCAAGAAGAGAAAACGTAGTGGTCAGAAATTCCAACAGAGCCACAGGAACATAAATTTGTATTTTTCAAATAAAACGATTTAAGTACCAAACGAAGCGAGTCATGACCAGTTCAGAAGCGAGTAATAAAACCTGAATTGCAATAAAAAAATTAAAATTTGGTCTGGGAATATAGGACTGAACCCAAATACCGGTATTACAAGTTGACCACCAGAGCTCCCGTCAAAGTGAGAGAGAGAGAGAGAGAAAAGCTTATTTTTTAAAAAAAATTAAAATCTTAACTATATGAGACGGAGTATCAGGGACATTCAACATTCACTTCCTCATCGTAAGTGACTGCAAATTTTGCAAATAAATCTGCACTTTCATTCTAAGGATCTCCGACGTGGGCCCGAACCCAGTGTAAGTTGTAAAATTCGGAATAAGTTGCTATTTTTTCTTCAATGATATTAATAAAAGCAGATTTATTTCTGATGTTCTGCAGTAGCAATATTGAAGATAAAGTATCGGTATAAGTAGAAACTTTGAAGTTAAGAGGTAAATTCGATTGCCGGAAGCTCGGCCTGGAAAACTAAATTATATGAATTTAGTTAAAACAGGTGGACACTATTTAGTTTAGTTTAGTTTTTTTATTAACGTCGCACTGAAAGCAACACGAGGGCTATTGGCGACGGACCTCGTAATTTTGAACCACGGTCAAGTGACGAGGATGAGACCTGAGCTGGAACCCCCCTCTCCTAACATCTACACCACGCCAACGGGAGGACTTTTTAACGTGCATCAGCCCCTGCTACACGGCGGGTCTTTGGTGGCCAAGGATCGAACCCGCGACTGAACGAAAACTGCCGGCAGCGAGTCCACGACCTTGACCACTAGGCTACCGCTGCCCCTGGACACTATTTGGGACACTCTGGTGAAAGATACACACGGTGGATCCAAAAGGGTTTATGGCGACGGACATCGAATTTTTGAGCCTTGGTCAAGTGATGAAGACGATACCTGAACTTGCACCTCCTCACCAGACTTCCCCACCACGCCAATGGGAAGAATTAGAGCCTCAACCGATTTAACGTGTATCGGTCTCCCTACTGCGGGTCTTTTGTGTTCGTCAAGTTTTTGAAAACCAAGGCAAAGCATCAATCCTCGTAAACAGTAATCGTCAGAATTTTTTTTGTTGTTGTTGTTTGATTGTTCGTTAAGGTTAAAAGTAACATGAGGGCTGGTCGTGACTAACTTCGCAACTGAGTCTCTTTCAAGAGACGAGAGCTACACCTGAGCTAACACACCTCTTAACAAACTTCCACACCAAGCCACTGCAGGATTTGAGACCTCGACGAGATTTAACGGGCAACATCCCCGCTTTACGGTGGGTCCTAAATGGCGTCCTAGCTCGAACCCACGACACAGCAGAGAGAACGCTAACCATGAGTTTACGACCATAACCACTAGGCTATCGCGGCCAAAGAATTCATATATTATCCAATAAAATATATCAGCTGTTTATATAAAACATCATGATGCAGATATAATTAAAGTAGAGAGGGCTGAGCGAGGAAGTTATTTTTTCATCATTCTTTAATGAATTTTTGCTGAAAGAAATTTACATTTTGGTGCATTTTTCTAATAACATAAATAAAAACAGAAACCTATGAAATTTATTTACTTATTCGTTATTTTGAAGAAAAAAAAAAGATGTAACAATTCCATCCCTTCTATAAACGTCAAAATGAACACTTGCTGTATTACGTATGTAAATCGTGTTCTTCTGCTCTCTGTTAAAAAGTTGTGTAGGAAAATATGCAGGAGTAGACTAAGGAATAAATAAAATTGTATATTCAATTTGATAGTCGAGTTTGAAAAAAAAGGACCTGTAATTTTAATATTTCTAATGTGCTTCTGAGAGACTTTTTTTTCTAAACCATATGAAACTTTCCCGTATCTCTTTCAACACATTTTAAAAAATTTCCTATGAGTACACATCTGTCTTTAAATCGATGAAGCGAAGAGAGAGAGTGAGGAGGATGAGGAGGAGAAAGAGAGAAAGAGGAAATTCACGAGCCATTACACGTCAAATATAAAACATAATTTCAAAACTCTATCCTGTGCTGCCATCTTTCGTTAAAATACTGGAACAATTGTGAAAAAAAATTATTAATATTCTGAACAAAAATATAAAAATTTCTATATTTTTTTTAAAACAACGTTAAATATTTCGTTTTCTGCTGCATGAGATGTCTCAAAATGTATTATTTACAATGGGGAACAGCGGAGAAATAAATCTCTAATGACTGAAAATTCCCCTTAAAAGAGAATTTCTTTTTTTTACAAAATTCTAACAATAGTTTTAAATCACATTCATTTTAAAAAATTTAATATTTGAAACAGAAATAAAGTCAAATTAAATATGCCTACACTAAATAAAATATTTTAATGTAATCATTCGATCTATGCGAAGAGGGCATGGTCGAAAAATTAGTTTAAAAATATTTGATTTAAATTTAAAATAGTAAATAACGTAATTTTATATTACATGGTTTTATGTTATTTAATTACATATACATTTTCTCTACCAAATATACCACATTTCTTTTACGAATCGGAAGAAAATATACACCTTTTTAAATTCCAATCTGAATTTGGCTGTAAAGCGCAACACTAAGAAATTAATTGCTGATTCGCAAAACAATGTATATGAATTTAAATTTGGTTAATATATAAGGATAAAATTAGATATATATATCCCACAAAGTGTTCTCTAAATTACATATTTGAAATCTGAATAAGTTTTTCGTCTGATTTTCAAATGATTATTACATGAAATCAAAGCAATCCTTGTTAACAAAGTATTGCTTATTAAATTAAGAAACAAATAGAGAAGATATCTAACACATAGATATATGATTAAAAATATTGTCCTAGAATAAAAAATTAAAGGAGAATATAATCAAATGAAACGAAAAAAGACCTAATTTGAATTTTAAATTTATTTTGCCTAATGTTAGAGAATAGTACCTAAGCCCAAAACACTTCTTTCAGATATAATCGTTTGTTTGGTGTTTGAATTAAGGTTAATTTAGAGTAAACATTTTCAAAATTATGGGTCGTGACCCCATTCGGAAACACGTCAATTTGGGGGTTACAGAAATTTTATAAAAATTTACAGCTATTCTTAGATATATTTTCGTAATTCAAAAAAAATTTCAAAATATTTTATTCCAAAAGTTATTGATCACATGAAGTGTCTGAAAATAAAAGTATTTTTCTTCAAATTTTAACGCTAAAAAGTCATTCGAATTTTGAAGATTATAAACCGTTTCCAATTGAAATTATTGTTGGCTATCATTTATCATCGAATATGCGGAAATAATCGTTCAGGGATAGAGTGGAACAGTCTTAAATTGTTGAGTGTTACAAAAAGTCATAAAGTGTTTTGGTTTGAGAGTAAGACAAAATTTACAAAAAATTTCTATAATAGCCTTCAATATATTTCAAAAAACTTTTACTACATTTTTGTTTATATGAAGGAGTATCCTAAAATGTTTGTTATTATGTACAAAGATATAACTGCGAAATATATATACATCTGGATAAAATTCATTCTGTATATTAACTGATCCTTGTACATAATGTTATATATTTCAACTTTTAATGTTGATCTGTTTGGTTTCAGGGAACCATAGATTGAAAAATATACGTATATTACTCATTGATATTATTAAGTATTGGTGCTAATTAAGATTAAATGTATGGCATGAGTTTCCAAAGTAGCTCCATCATAATGATATTAAGTAATCGTTAACACAGAGATCGAGGAGGCCATGGGATCATGGTCGCAACCTCGTGACTAGCTACGTTGAAGTCAAGCCGTGGATTCGAATCCTGATTCCCCATCAGAAACGCGTTGTGCAGAATATAGGAAATTGCTGTATACTAAATGAAATTAGATGCATAAGTATTCCACTTATGAATTCTGAAAAGTATTCCAATTATGAGTTGTGCTTAGCACATAAGTAGAATAAAATATATTAAAACTAGCGATTAATAATAATTGTTTATTAACGTCACACATTAAAACAACACGAGAACTAGTGGCGACTTATTTCGTCCTTGTCACTTGACCGACGCTCTCGAATTTAAGAACCTTCAGTCAAGTGACAAAGACCACACCTGTGCTGGCTCCTCCTTCTCCAAACCTCTACACCAACAAACGGGAGAACTTGGAACCTCGACAGATTTAACGAGCCTCCCCAACGCTATACGGTGGATCTTTAGTCGCATTAAAGTTAATGAAATCCAAGGTAAAACTTGAATCTCATAAACATTAAAACTAAAGAATTCTTATATTATCCAATAAACTGTATCTGGTAATTAAATTAGTATTATCCAATAAACTGTATCTGGTGTTTATATAAAATATTATGATGTAGATATAATTAGTCCCACTGCTTTTATTTGATAATATATGTTAGTTTTCTTTGACAGTGTAAAGTTTTTCTTAAGCTTCTCACCTGAAAACTCCTTCCCTTGCAAAATATAAATATTTAGTTATTAAACAAATTGATAAAATTTATTTCTTTAATCGCAGAATAATAACAAAAGTTAGAATAATTAAACTAATTACTAGAAGTAATAGATGAAAATGGAGTTTTCAAAAGTTTAGTGTAATCTTGGAATCATTGAAGTAGCTTGAAGTAAAGCAATCCTTCTTCAGATTATGTTCCGGTAAAAAATAAAATTTTCTACTGTTCTCTTAATGTTTCCAATCTATTCAGACATCAATATTTAATAAATAAAAATAGGTATTGTATTTCAAATTTTTACTTTTAGTTTAATTTTTATTAACGTCACTCTAAAAGCAACACGAGGGGTTTGGGCGACGGACCTCGTAATTTTGAGTCTCGGTCAAGTGACGAGGAAGACACCTGAGCTGGCAACCCCCTCTCTTAACTTCCACACTACGCCAAAGGGAGGACTTTGGGCCCGGGCAGATTTAACGTGCATCAACCCCGGCTACACGATGGGTCTTTTGTGGCCAAGGCTCGGACCCACGTCTGAACGAAAACCATTCCGAATCCGAAGAAATGACCATTAGGCTACCGTGGCCACATAGTATTTCAAAGTTATGTAACTAAACAAGCATAAGAAATGTAGATATAGTAAAAATTCTATATTTGATAGAAAAATGCACACCATTTTTGCACTTAGCTAACTCGATTTACTGAAATTTGCTATAAATATATGGTGCACTACTGTAAAATATAGTTTTTGAATTTGAAGTCGTATAATGGATGATTTTTTTTTTTTTTAGTTTTATTTTCATTTGAAGCACTGCATTATTTGCTTGTAATTCATTATGAAAAAAAGTTTTAATGGCATTAATAACTATACTCACGTGTTTTCACAATGAGATTTTTTTTTTTTTTTTTACGAACTTGCTCCAGCCACGTTTTTTTTTATTCTATGTTAACTTAGCTTCCTGATGCTTAGTGTCTCATTATGTTTTGGTAAATATTAGAGATATAAGAATATTTGTTTTCTTTTGTTACTATGGAGTAATTTCAGTTGAGTGAGGAGTTTGGATCCAGTAAATTTATTAATCATGCTTTTCCATCCTCAGTCTAAAACAGGGGTCGTCAAACGTTTTTGATCATCGACCCCCAAAAATTTTATAATTCTCTTATCGACCCCCTCAATAAAAATGATAAAAAAAATAATAAATAAAAAATAAAGAACTTACCTGTTTCTTAAATAAATTACATCATTTAAGAAACAGTTAAGTTTTTTTGCTCTTTTGGTTGTGACGAGATCAGTTACATAAATTAATGAGAAGGATACGCTTTGAAGAGACTCTTGGCTAGATTAGCAATACTTGGCTCAAAATTTGTTTATTTCTGTATTAATTCGCCTCGGAGCTCCACATTCCATTTATTTCTCTTCTTTGTTAAAATAGAATTAACATGACTAAGCCAGATTCAATCACACATGAGCTTGAGAATGTAAATAAGAACGAAAATGCTGTATAATTAGGTTTTGAAATTTTTGCGTAATATTTATATTCGTAAAAAATTTACTCACAGTTAAAATATTAAAAAGCAACTTTGCATCACGGTCAAATAATAATCCAATGATTTCGTCTTGCAAATGACTGTGGTTATTTTCTGCTTGAGCAGGAAGTGGCCCGATAGTCAATTCTGAGATACCTATATTTTTAATATCTCCAAAGTATAATTTAAAATTATCGAATTTAATTATTTATAATTATTTTTGGAGATGATTTGTATATATTTCCAATTCCACGTCGAATTATATCCAATTGTCGAAAATTTGAAAAGTGTTGAAAATCTTCACGTAACAATGAAGACTTAAACAATTTTAATTTAACTTGAAAGCTTAAAATAATTGTTCGTGCTTGAATTAATGTAATATCTTTTCCATGGTGACGTGTTTGAATTAAACTTTGCAAATACCTCGGCCAAATAACGATTTTTTTTTTTTATTTTATTTTATTTTATTTTATTTATTTTTTTTTTTTTTGTAGTTCGTCACTAAAGGCTGGATTAATTTCAGTTAGAAATTCTGTAATCGTTTAAACAATTCGACAAGTTTTTGTAAGTTTTTTTTGTGACAAGTTTTACCTCCTGACAAATATCGTATACCGGTGTGTAATAATAATTGGTTTGATAGTTCATCGTTTCCTCTCAAAGTTTATCAAATAGTGGTGATTTAAGAGGTTGTGCTCTAATTTGGGCCATTTTGTAGCAAAACGGAGCAAGAATCATTTCTTTCAAGACTGAGAATGAGAACCCATCCCGATATACACATACTTTATACGATAAAAAAAAAAAAAGATAAATAGTTATTTAAACAAATATCCAGGAAAGAGAAATTAAACAAGCTTTAATATATTATAAAAACTTTACTATCTATAATATAATTGCAAATGGCATCCCAAGCAAAAATTGTGCCTATTACGTTGCTATCAATAAATTTGTGATTGAATAGCATTGGTATTCATTCATCGACCCCCTAGATCGGATCGACTCCTAATTATACTATATCGATCCCTGGGAGTCGATATCGACCACTTTCCAGACCCCTTAGTCTAAAACAGCTACTTGAATTACTGTGATCCATTTTGATTTCCTAGGTCTAGATGTTTTGCACATGAATGGAATTTTTACATATACCTTTTATTTATGGTAACATTTTTCCATTCAATAACATAACTGTGTGTGTGTGTGTGTGTGTGTGTGTGTGTGTGTGTGTGTGTGTGTGTGTGTGTGTGTGTGTGTGTGTGTGTGTGTGTGCATGCGTGCCTGTGTGGCACTACTTTTTCTCCTCTGTTTCAAGAACTTTTACTCCATTTTGAAACAATAATTATTGAACAAATACACACACTCAAGTCTATAACAATAATTATTTCACACCATCATAATTAATGGACATCATACTGTATTGCTGTTTTGTCCATAGATAATGCAGAGTATACATTAGAAGTTTTCAAGGGCCTGGATGACAATAGCTACAAGTGCTCATTTTGTAAAATAATATATTCTTTGTCACATGTGGCATGAACATTGTGGCAATTTCTAAATAATAAACAATTTTTCGTTGTACTTTTCACTTTTAATCCAACTTTTTGAATAATACAGATTTTTTTTTTCTGAGAATTCCAAGTAAATTAAGTAGTTATTAGTTTTAGGTTTTATTAACGCACATTAGAAGCAATACTAGGGCTATTGGCGACGGACCACGTAATTTTGAACCTTGATCAAGTGACGAGGAGGATCCCTGAGCTGGCACCCCCTTCTCCTAACTTCCACACCACGCCTTAGGGAGGACTTTGGGCCCCAACAGATTTAACGAGCATCAATCCCGGCTATACGGCGGGTTTTTGGCAGCCAAGGATCGAAGCCGCGACTGAATGAAAACCGCCAGTCACGAATCCATAACCATGACCACTAGGCTACCGCGGACACATTATGTAGTTATATTTCAACGCAAAGAGAGTAGAGTCAAGTATTTTCACAAACGAGTCTCCATTTAGTGTGGCGCTTAACAATTGACGTGTTCTGATAGAGAAATATGATTGTTTATTAATGTCACACAGAGAAGCTGCACGAGGAATATTAGCGACGCATCTCGTAATTTTGAACTTCGGTCAAATGTCGAGGACGCCAGTTGAGGTGGCCTCTTCCTCACCAAACATCCATACCACGACAGAGTGAGAATCAACCAAATTTAAAATGCATCAGCTCCGCTACACTGTGGGTCTTTAGTGGCATCAACTTTCGAACCCACAGCTCGAAGAAAACAACGACAGCCGTGAGTATGACCACTAGGCTACCTTGGCCACGTGTTCTGAAAAAAAAGGAAAAAAAAAGAATTCGAAATAACCTTGCTTTCGTGTAACAAAGATCGAGATTAATAGATACTTTATGATAGAATCAGCATAGGTGTACATACGAACCTGGAAATGAAAAGGAACGAAAATTTGACTTAATCTGATTTCTAGATTACAAACCAATGTTTTATGAACATTTTTTTTTTTAAACTATTTTAAACTGTTCCGTTTTTGCAACCAACTGCGTATAAAAGGATGTTATAACATGAAGAAATTCTGTTGTATTTTATTTTTACCAAAGGAAATTCAACTAACCCTTTGAAAACTACAATGCTACTTAAGATTCAAACAGCATTTTACATGTGTCTTCGAAACAATAATTCCAAAAATTAAATGCGGACACGAAGTAAACTAAAATGCTCTTTTTTCTGATCTGGCTTGTTTCTTTTTTCCGTGATAAAGAGAACATAATTGAAAACTCAAATTAATTTGGAAAGGAAATATACATTTTAGGGTATTATTCGAATTGCTTAAATAAAAACAGAAGCATGTTAGATTTATTTGTTTAATTGGTATGAAAAGAGAAATAACATTTCCATCCTGTCTAAAAAGGCCAAACGATAGCTGTATTGTGTGTGTAAATCGTGTTCTTGTGTGCTTGCTCTCAGTTAAAATGTGTTGGAAAATACACTGGAGTCGATTGAAGATGACATAAAATTATACATTCAATCAGATGGATCGTAAAATACCCATGATTTTCATAATTCTATTGTTTCTAATCGTTTTTTTTCCAAAACCAAATGAAACTTTTTTCTGCATATCTTCCAATACTTTAAAAAAAAAAAAAAATTCCTTTATGTAAGTCTGGGCCTAAATCGATGAAGAGAGCCATATAAAATGAAAAAGAGAAAGAGAGGGATTTCAAGTAACAGAAGTATGCAATACAGAATTTCAGAACACTATCCTGTGCTGCCATCTTTCTTTGAAATATGGGTGCAATTGTGAAATGATTAATATTCTCCACAAAAATAAGAATTTCTTATTTTTTGTAAATAACGTTAAATATTTCGATTCCTGTTGCGTGAGATGTCTCAATATTTATGATTTACATATGTGAACAGGTGTAAAATAAATTTGTAATGATTGAAATTAATCTAAAAGAGATTTTTTTTCTCTTCAAAATTCTAAAAACAGTTTCAAATTGCCATTATGCAAGTCTGGGAGTAAATCGATGAAATGAGTCCATTAAATAAAAATAAAGAGAGAGGGGAGAATCAAAGTAGCGCCAAATATATAAAACAGGCAACCTTCCTATAACACGGTAGATAGGTTCCTAGAAAATGCCGTATTGTGTGAAACCGTGTTATATGTGACACCAAAAGGAGAGTTACGCTCGGAAAATTTATTAAAAAAAACATTTAAAAAATTACATATAATCTACTAAATGTTTATTAAAAATATAAAAGTATGAATAACAGAAAGCAAAAGAGAAAAGTTCTATTATTTTCATTTAATGCGTCCTTATTTGAATAAATTTCGTCCTCATCGCTACTCAGTACAATCAAACGAGAACACTTTTTTGATAGAAAAAGATATAATCTCCACTTTTTTTTCTACTTTTTTTAGATTTTTTGCCCCTTCTATTCCCTTTGAAAAATCTATAATTTTGGTTTATATACTGGTTCTTAGAAGGTCATCGTAGATTTCATCATATGGAAATAGACAATTTTACTGCTCCCTTTTGAATTTTCGGCTTATTTCAGCGGAAGGGTCTACATTAAAAAAGGACACAAGATTTTTAGCTAATCTTAGGCTTTCTTGTAATTTTTTAGTGTTGAGTTTTCAACTTCATAATCGTCATTGGTGCTATTGTCTTCGGAATCGATTTGATTTACAATTTCGTATGTCATTTCCAACAAATTCGCTTCGTACTTTTTCTTCCACTAATGAATATTGAACACATTTTCAATACTCATATCCACACACCTTTCACCTCCGATCTATTTAGCAAGTTCTAATATGCCACCAATTTCCTTTTCTGACGGTTCAAGTACGTCTTCTATTTCAGCTGAAGATGGTCATATCTTCTTTCAAACTGCATTGAACGTTGATGTGTTTAGTTTTTTCAGTGACAAAGATATGATGTTCGATGCAGTGCTTCATTGAAAATTGCTTCCTAGCTTCCATTACATTTATTGATTTCGATTGATTGATTGGTTTTATTAACGTCGCACTAAAAACAACTAATTGATTTCGAATCGGTTACATCTAAAATCCACTACAATGCTCTTCTTATGTTAAGTTTTAAATGCTTAAATAATACCTTGATTCAACGGCTGGAGCAAAGATGCAGTGTTAGGTGGTAGGAACTCTATTTGGCTGTTGGAATCACTCACTCTTTTGTGAGACTTGGAGCATTATCTAATACTAATAGTGTTTTGAAACTCAAATTTTTCTGCTTTAAACAATTTTCAACGTTTGGCACAAAACAATTTAAAAACCAATCTTTAAATAATTTTCCAGTTACTCAAGCTCTTAAATTTGTTTTCCAATATACCTGCAAGGAGTTTTTATTTACGCCTTTAAGTTTACGGGTATTTAAAGATCTATAAACTAGTAAGGATTTTGTCATAATAAAGTCCTGTGATACATTACTGCACAAAAGTAACGTTATACAATCTTTAGACACCTTAAACCCAGGTGTAGGTTTTTCTTTATTCGATATAAAGGTTCTACTGGACACTTTTCCACTTAAGCCCAGTTTCGTCGACATTGAAAACTTTATCTGCTGCGTGTTTCCTTGCTCTTCTATAAATTTTGAATTTTTTTTTCTGGATATGTAATGGAAATTTCGTGATCAGGCGACGCAGGTTCTCCTTGAATTCTTATGATATGAATTGCAAAACGCTTTTTGAATTTTCAATCCAACCTTTACTTGCCTCAAAATCTGGGTTGGTAAAGGATTCTTCACGTTCTTTGAGGTTTTTGTAAATTTTAAGTGTTTTTTGCTGAATGATAATAACATCCAATGGAATTCTTCCTTGGCAGCTTCCATCAATGCAAAATTTCTGAATCTCTTTTCCCTTTTTTTCAAGTATTGGCACCCACGGACGAGCTACATAATATTATATGGATATCGAAGATCCTGCAGAAACTGCATTTCTTACTTCTTTTACATTTTTCTCAATAGTCGAACAGTTCCATCTTTTAAACTAAGACTTTTTGTAATGTAAAAGGCTTTTTCTCCCTTTTAAAAGACAATTTATATCTTCACTTCTATAAAAATAAATTTAACCACTGATTTTTATCAAACATGATGATCAAACATGGCTTGAGGATGAAACTTAATTTTAAAAAAATAAGTCTTAAAGACGAAAAAGTCATTCTTTAATACGTCGTGCCTCGATGTAGATTGCCGATCTGCTGCTGGAGACACTTTTGTTTCCAGACCACGAAGATAAAAAGAAACAAAAAAGAGCCTTACGTCCTAGAGCCCTCATCAGCGATATCATTTTATAACAGATCTATACTATACGACGATATCGCATTGCCTTTTATCCTTTTAGATAATTTGTTGAAACACTTTTTAAATATTTTTTAGATATGTTTTATATATGTCTTTGTCGCGTCAAAAACATCAAAATAAACGTCACAAGATGTGTAACAGGACAGCTACTATAGTTTATTATTCCTTCCCGTCATTATTTCTAGGTATTTAGTTTTCAAATCTGTTTCACAAAAATCATGTTATCTGGTGCTCTAAAAGGACATTGTTGCAGAAAGAATTTTGCAATTTTCTAATCGTGTTAGAGCGGAACCGTGTTATAGGTTGTAGTGTTATAACGAGGATTCCTTCAATTTATAATATCGTGTTAGAGCGAGATTGTGTTCCAAGATGCTGTGCTGCACCGAGGAGGGCTACCTGCACATAATTTCAGAAGTGAGTCCCGTGCTGCCATCTTTCTTTGAAATATAGACACAATTCTGAATAAATGTGTGATTAATATTCTCAACAAATTAAGAATTTTTAATATTTTAAAATAACGTTAAAAATTTCGATTTCTGTTGCATGAAATGTCTCAATGCTTATGATTTAATGGTTAGAATAGGGGAGAGATAAATCTATAACGATTGAAAATTCCCCTAAAAGAGAATTTTCTTACAGAATTCTAACAATAGTTTCAAATCACATTCGTTTAAAAAAAAAATTTAATATTTAAAACCGAAATAAATTCAAATGAAATAGGCCTACACCAAATAAAAGTATTTTAATATAATCATTCGATTTATGCGATGAAGGCATGGTCGAAAAATTAGATTAAAAATATTTGATTTAAATTTAAAATAGTAAATAACGCAATTTTATATTACATGGTTTTATGTTATTTAATTGTTTGAATTGTAAGCTGTTTGAACATTCTGCGATGAAGAATATTTAAGGTTAATTTGGAAATAAATTATTATTGTTATGTATTATTAAATAATTAAATTTAATAATACATAACAATGTATTGTTAAATTTAACTATTTCTATTTTTCTTAATAGATACTTAATTAGCATTGCTAAATGAATTATAGATATAATTTATTCTTCATAATTAAAAATGGCACAATTTGGGGGGGGGGATTAAAAAACACTTTATGATTTAGTATAATGTCAAGTACTAAAATAAGCACTGAAACCCTTTGTTGTTCTTTTACATTGGAAGTGTTAAAAAAAAGTTATTAAAGAATTTATTAAATAACTTTCAAAACACGCATTTAAAAATGAACTATGTTTTAAAACTTATAGAAAAAAAAAAGTATTATTTCCAAACGTATCACAAGGGATTAAGGTTTATCAATTAACTTCATATTTTTCATAAAAAAAACGTATCTTCTTGGACGCTGGGGACTTTTTTCTGTGACTCTAGTTTAAAATTTTTTAAAGACATTAATATTTTAAATTGTTTAGTTATTAATGAAAGGGCAAGATTAAGCTACACATGATAATTCTATCAGCAGACTACAATAATTTAAAGAACAAGAATTCAAGCAATTTTTTAAAAGTAACTTTTTATACTTGAAATAAGTATATCTTTGAAATGTTCTGTAAGAATTCGGAATTTAAAAACATTTTTTTTTGATTAACTGAAATATTTTTAAGTTGGTCAGTTCTGATATTTTCACTAAATATATATAATAATTATGTAATCGTTATGTTAATTTTACTTTTCTAATGATAGCAATTATACGTTTCAAAATTAAAGTGGCAAATTAACTGAAAAGAGCTAAAAATCTGCAGTTTATGACACTCAAATTGCAAGTGCAATTCATATATGGAGGTATAAATTATGTATTTTTACTAGAGATTTAAAGTGGAATACTTTTTTTACGCTAAAAATAATATGTATGTTAAAAAAATAGATATTTCATGTAATGATTTGATTGTATCCAAACATGAAAACGATTTCAAAAGATATGCGAAAATTAATCTGCTTAAAAACGTTAGAAGAGAGCTGAACATATTTAAAAAAGGAAGAACTATAGTATAATATTTTCCAAAAGTAATATTGTCGAGGAATATATTCTTACCTTAACAAGCTCATGGAATCTGGTGTAAGCTTAACAGTGTTCATATTATATGTTTCAAACGTAATAGGGTCGTGTTTTATGTTGCTAACGTTATAGGATCGTGGAATATGTTGCAAAAGTAATATGTTTGTGGAATATGTTATAAATATAATAGGTTCAAAGAATATGTTACAAAAGTAACAGGATATTGGAACCTATCACTAACCTGGAACTAATATGCTGGATCATATTAATCAAAAATAACAGTTGGGTGACCAATCAACCAAGAGGCAACCAGTTTTTTATAACATCACTATAACCTTCGAATTTACCGGAAGTCATTATTTTTCAGAATTAAAAATATTGCAACACACACAGCTACTTTATAGTTTTAAATTCACTATCAATTTCATTTTCAACAAAATCAATTAATAAATATAAATCTGTTTTAATACCTGCATCAACTGTGAACTCCGTCATCATTCCCGTAACTTAACATAATTAAATCTACTGATATTTCACCTTTGACTAGCGAAAATAAGACATCCGAAAACGTTCCCTTTGCTAATTCTACTTACTCTAGATAGCATACCTGAGTTTACAACTTATCGTACAGGGCTATTAAATCACTTTTAGTCTTAATTATTACAAGTTGCAATAAATCTCTGATACATGCTTAGATCAAAATACTTTGCTTGCTAAATTATTCTTTGGAATATTCCATTGCTTTAGGATAGTTTCCTGCATCGCTGGGAAACTTTAGACAATTTCTTTTGATTTCACACTAGGAACCGTACCTTGTATCAAGTTTTGGAATCTATCCCGTTTATCCATCTAAGAGTTTTCGTGAATTTCCTCAAACTGAGACAAAAAAAATTATCAGTTTTTTGGGTTTCCATCAAATTTTCTCAATTTTATATTCGGTAGCTTATATTCAGCAGCCGATTCCGTAGATTGTAATTACTCCGATGAACTCGATTTTTGAAGAATTGCGGAATAAAATCCTTTTAGCTTTGATTTTCGAAGAAATATATATTTAAAAAAGCGGACTTCAAACTTTTCATTAGACAAGTACTCCTTATCGTATTCATCTTATGCACATCATTGTTTCTTTAGGAATTCAAGTGTACATTCTCATCACTTTCCTTTGTATTTCTCGAAGAGCTGTTGGGAAGCAATTTTGATTTCATGAACCTTTTAATTCACTGGATTCCAATACTGAATCAAAATTATTGACGCTTTTTTCATAAATGCGCCTGTCAATGTATAACGTCTTTGCTAAAATGTATCCATTTCTTATTCACAACTTATAGCCTCTGAAATCTGCTGATTTCTAAATCCTGGATAGCTCTCCACTAACATTGTGACGTATTTGCTTCATTTGATTCAGTTACTGCAGTGGTTCGTAAAGTAATCCCTACAGACCCCCAGGGGTCCTCGGTATCATTCAGGGGGTCCGAGGAAAATTAAAATTGATTTGGTAGTCCCTGAACAATGTCAGAGGGCTGCGCAAGGTATAATATAAAATAATAAAACTGTGATCCATTTTTATTATTATGTAAATTTAGATAAATAACAGTAAATAAAATATTAGCGATTTTTACGTCCTGAGTAAAATATAAATATAGGGGAGTGCTTAAAATACAGTATGTTACTTAAGTATTGAGCGTTATGTTATACCTTTTGTGAATGAACATTGACAAAACTTATTTCCACTGATTTGTCACTAGTAATAATAATGGTGTGTATAACTTGTTTTAATGTTATTATTAAAACTTAGTTATTGCTCAATTTACTTAAATAAATTTAAGCATTCAATTTCCATCAACACGCTAACAACAATACAACAACAAAATAATAACAATACAAAAAAAATGAGATAATCCCTCAAAAACAAAAATTAAAAAAAAATCCACTGACACACGCCTATTATTTAATATTTCTATACAGCGCATTTTAGACTCAAAAAAATCTTAGTGAACGTTAGCATGGATCACTAGATTATGTCATTTAGAGTATTTAATAAAATCTAAAGGAATGCCTTCAATGAGAAATTATTTGCTAAACTTTGTTTGGAAAATGATGAAAACTATAATCGTTTACTACTTCACACAAAAGTACGTTGGTTATCTAAAAGTGCATATTTAAATCGATTTTATGCGCTCGTTGATTTAGTGTCGGAATTTCTGGAAAGCAAAGACAATGATTTGCGACACAATTTAACTAACTCAAAAAATGGTATAGCCTTTATGACTGATTTACTTGCCAAATTTAACGAAACTAATTTGAAACTACAAGGAGACCAATTAAATTTAATCAAAACGAAAAGCGTAATATCTGCGTTTGTTGCAAAACATTTTCTATACAAACAAAACTTGGAAAGAGGAGAATGTTCTTAGTTTCCAAATCTTTCGAAATTGCAAAATAGAGGTGAATATTTGCTTGCTTACCGTCAACACCTAACAGCTCTTCAAGCAGACTCGAACAAAAGATTTGAAGACATTCTTCGCTTGGGTATTCCCGAATGGGTGTTGAACCCTTTGGCGCGTGGACAAACTCAGATCCCGAATACAGAAGAATCCACACTAATACTGAAGCAGCTTATTGAAATATCAACAATTGAGGAACTTAAACCAATGTTTGAATAAGGATACCACAAATTCTGGTTACAAAAACAGATCCCAATTTTATAATCTGCATTATGGATTATTGTACAGAACGGCACTGTTGATTGCTTTCCCATCTTCCTATTAGGTAGAACAAGGATTCAATGCCGTTATGAACCTCACAAAAAGAAAGAAAAAGAAAGAAAGAAAGAAGAAGCCGACTGTGCCCAGAGTCGTGGGGAGGTTGCTACTCACAAACATTGAGCCGGACATAAATACACTCATAACGTCTCATCAAGTCCATCCAAGTCATTAATTTGTTTTTAAATGTCATTGTGAACAAAAGCTATAATTTCTATAAATAGTTCTTCAACAACATATTTTTTAAATTTGTAATTTTTATACTATGGATTTATATAGCTTTTTCATTTGGGGGGTGGGGGGGTCCATGGGCAAGTTTTGACTATAAAAAGGGGTCCATGGGTCAAAAAAGTTTGGGTACCACAGAGTGAGTGACAGTAATGGCGCTAACGTCGGATGTGGCCTGCTGCGCCAAACAAGGAAAAGCTGTGATCTAAACTTTTGAAAAAATTACTTGACAAGAAGGAGAGTCGAAAGTAGAGAAGGGTAGCTAAGGTATTCCGTGGGCGCATCACCCGTGTTTACCAAAGACAGTAAACCCTATAGAAAAGAAAAAGATCATTAGGGTGCCTCGGGGTCATGATACCCGTACTTACCAAAATAAGGCAAGCCCCTGAGGTCCCCCAACCTAGAGGAAGAGTCCCCTGATAAAATCCCCAAGAACAGGGTGCCCGCAATACCTTCAGACACTGGATACCTATTTTATTCGCCTCTAAAGATCCGCATGAGCTACATTGGGACTATTCTTTCACACCCGGTTACTGAAGGTTGGTTGATAAAACTCTCAGAATGAGCAGCATTATCAGATGGAAATACATCACAATGTCATCCAACATAGGGCGTCATTATGACATGTTTCCTTCATTATTTAGCTCCTCAGCCATCTTAAAGTCTAATTAAATAGTCAATAAGTTCAAAACTCCAATTAAAAATACACCAAAGAAAAACAGCACAGTTTATTAGGTTATTAAATATAATATGCAAGATCACTCTCTATATATAGAATCCTTCATTAAACCCAATTTATATTCCAATAATAAAGTCTTAGCTTACCAAACCACTCGTGCCGATTTATAAACTTCTTGTTTATTCCAGAGAGCTCTTATTACTCTAACTAGGAGTCACTGCCATCTAAAATCAGTACAAACGATTAAGGATGACGTTTCAACTCAATTTACAAATACTTACCAATTTGTCACTAGTATCTATCTGCATTATCTTTCCTTTCAATAACATTTCTCTTATATATCTGTGACGACTTGTGATTACTCACCATTCAAGCTTGCCGTCACTCTATCATTATGAAAACGAGCCGGCCAATTTGGTTATCCAGCCAGGTTAAGTTCATTGAAGTCGAAGTGAATTCAAGTCCTTCTGCTACCGCTTTGCTCGTATAAGGTAGCATTGAAAAGTAAGGAAGCAGAGATTATTGATCATGATATTTCCGATTCTGGATTGAGATTCGATGTGAGAGAGAGAGATGTTTTCTCTATTCTCTCACTTGCATAGCACTACACATGATTATACATCCCAGCTGCATTTTTCAAAGCTTTTTTGCAAGGGTTTTAAAGCCTCATAATTTCTTCTCTTATCAGGCTTATCTCAGAAAAGGTTTTTGGATATGAAAAATGACCACCAATACGGAAATTACTATTAATTTTGCAGCTTCATCGTCTCTACCTTCTAACGATCCTCAAGGCCATTGTCGCAGGCTGCTGGATATGCAGGCTAAAATAACAATACTCTCCTTACTGCTAGAAGGTTATTGAAGTCAGACTGCCATCATCAGAAGTGGCATCGACCATGACCCAGACGATCAAAAATATCTATAAATTCTGGCATTCTACAAACTCCCAAGAAGGAACTCTCAATCCGGTTGTCTAGTGAGTATAGTTCTCTTTCTCCTTGCGCGACTGCTGGCTGTCAGTATCACAACACCCCTCATAACTCCTCAATTAAATCTTCTAATAAACGTAAGGAAATCATCTGAGTCGATTTTAGAAGGTTGATTTTTTTGGAGGAGTGATAAATCAGATAGATTTATCACTCCTTCCAAAAGTAAAATTTATAAACGTCAGTCTTTAAATCTTATGAAAACCCCTCCTTGTAAAATCTCTAATAAGTTTAAAAACTTTAAAATTAATGAAATGTACGAGGCGTCAAATTCTGATTCTGGAACGGGTAAAGCAACTGAAAAATATTAGATCTCCGCCGAGATTGAAGAAGAAAACCAACCATGCTAGTAATTGTCAAAAATTACAAAAACCAATTAAAAGACTTAAGGAATGAAATTTCGTCTCTTCATATTCGTCTTTCAGGAGAGTATATAAAACTATATACCAGCACAGACGCTGAATGCTCAGAACTCGTCAATGCTCTTTCACAATGCATATATGAATATTAAGGGATCCAACCCCGTGAAGAAAGACCATTTAAAATTATTTTGAAAGATCTGACAAGAGACACTCCAATCACAGAAATCGAGGAAGAGCTCAAGGAACAAGGTTTTATCTACCCTCGAGTAAACCAACTAACCGATAAAACTCGAAGAACACTCCCCATCTTCATGATTACGTCAGCTCGAAACGAATATAACAGCAAAATTTACCATCTAAATAGACTTCTCTATATGTCGACAAAGTGGACAGCTACAAAAGTAACAACTTAAAACAGTGTTTAAATTGCAATTTCTTTCATCACAGTTCGCAGACTTGTCATATGGCTCCCAAATGCCTCAAATGTGGTTAACCACATGTCACAAGAGACTGTCCCATCACTGGAAAAGTTGACCCCATTATCTGCATAAACTGTAAAGAAAGAGGACACTCAGCTTAACACGTTGGTTGTGCACTATTTCCTGAAGCACCAAAAGGCTCTAAAACAGATGCTAGAGCAAACCTCTGCAACAGAATCAAAGAGAATATCTCCTGGGCAAAAGCCACCTCCAATGCTCACCAGATGGAGCAACAAGATGAGGATTTTGATGCTTCGGGACCTTGAGCCAATACCCTAAAACTCATAAAGAGTAAATGAAACAAATGACTTTTTCTAGGCATTAGAACAACTTAAAAGCCTCGGAGAGATATTTAATATCTTCCCTGGACTCCTTACCAACCTACCCAAAATCCGAGGGGTGAAAGGCCGCATCACTAAATTTTTCTCCTAAGGCATTTATGGATCAAGAAAATGTAATTGACGTAGAATTTTTAATTTAAATTAAAATCCACTCGGTATCTGCTTATAGAATCTCTGTATCTGCTTATAGAATGCAAATGGCGTTCTTTCCCATATTGTTGAACAACCGAAATTCATAAATATACACTCCACTGACTTAATTCTTATCCAAGAAACATATCTGAGACTATCCAAAAATATTTTTATTCCCAATTACTCTTCTTATCGCAATGATAAAATAACTCAAGAAGCCGCTTTCGGAGAAACAAGGATTCTCGTCAAAATTTCACTTAAACATCAATCCCTGCCAACCCTACCACTTCAATAGGTAGAAGCAACAGTTGTAATTCTCCCCCTACCAAATCAAACTCCAATATCCAGAATCTCAATTTGCCTTCTCCCTATATCAGATCATTTACTCTTTACTATTTACATTGAAATTTAAAAACAAACCCGTAGTAATTGTATCATTTTTGGTGATTTTAATGCCCATCACACCGACTGAAACTGTAATATCAATAATACAAGAGGTAACCAACTAAAACGAATTGCGAACCAACTTTATCTTGAAATAGCTTTTCCGCCGACTTCATCCAGATTTGGTTTTTATTCAGCTTCAACTCTATCGATATTATTCTCATCAGAGTTCCATTACTCATTTAAAACCACCTCCATCCCGGAACTTAGCTCAGATCACAATCCGGTTCTAATTGAATTTATATATAGCATCCTTTATTAAACTAGCAACAGAGCTACTTTCACTGCTGATCAAAATTCTAATATCATTTAATTGAATCTATTAATTTTATTCACTTTTCCAAAGTTAATAATCCAACTGAACTTGAGACGAGAGTAAAAAATTTTACGGAGGCAATCTTTATCGCGTACAAATCCGGTTCTACACCCTATTCCAAATTCAAACAAAATTCATACTCCGGCCAACATTAAAAGACTCATCAATTTAAAAAATAACTTTAGAAAACAATTTCATCGATCACTTGGCCTGCAACGTTAACGTTAAGGAAGCAGCTAGAGGAATCACAGACGAAGTTATCTGGTTCTCTTCTCCATTTAAAACTTTCTTCATCTTTGTTATTGTGTTAGCAGATCAACTTGATAATTTATGTTTTCCTCTATTTCAACTTATTTTGAATGTTTTTAATAAATTATTATTCTTGTTATAATGTAAGTCCAATCTTTTTGTGTAATTTTCAAATATCTTCTGATTAGCAGTTCGTCGGGTGACACCCTCCACAATGGTGACCCGTCCTTCGCGCTGACATTTAACCGTCTTTTGACTGATGTTTTTCTCACTTGGAGATTTTTCAGCCCGTCTGTTTCTACGTCTTTGGTCTTTCTTAGAACCTTAATTTGTTTGGTGAGCACGGCCAGATTCGCCTCTTGCGCCATGGACTTCTATATATTTCCGCTTGCTCACTCCTGAATCCTCATGTGATTGAATTATTTCGTTTCTTTATTTTCGGTCTCTTAAAAATCTCCACTTCCACAAATATTTAACTTTATAGTTAACATGCTTAATTCCGAGCAAGCAGCTGATCTTCCTGATACTAAGCAGGTTGCATCCATTTCACGTGTGGCATTCAAAATACCGTCCTTTTCGGAGGAGGATCCTGAATTTTGATCTTACCAAGTTTAATCTCAATTTATGGGTGATATTACTAGTCAGTCTACTAAATTTCACGGGTCAAACATTATATTGCGTGTTTAGGACATTGTTAAAAATCCTCCTGCAGTTGAAGCGTATGAAGCTCTCAAGGATAAGATAATCCAACATTTTGTCCGGTCTTAATCGTTTTAAATTTACTCTTTAAATATTTACAAATAGGTGACCAACGGCATTCTCTTGTTGAATGAAATGCGTAATCTAACTCCTAAAAACATGGAGGACGACATTTTACAAACATTATAGTATCAAATGTTGTATGTTAACTTACAGCAAATTTTGTGGATTTATAAAGCTCCATTGGATGAACTGGCCCAAATTGCGGATAAGATTCGTAAAGCATAGGAAGTTAATTTGACTATTGCAAAAATTTAGATTTGAATATACTCTCTTAATGGAAGTTTCTGAACTCAAAGGAAAAGTTGAAAAAAACATTTATACCGCGGCGTAGATCAAGCAGTCGGTGTGTCTCTCGATCAAAGCCCGTAATCTCCTTTCGTCCTAGTAATAACAAGAAAGATCTCTGCTAGTAACATTATCGGTTTGGAAGTTGAGCACATTAGGTGCGTGAGACCATGCAGTTGGTCTGGAAAACCAGAGAGCACATCTGTTTTTTCAGCGGCAGATCAGTGCAGGTCTAACAGCCAATTATTTTTATTAGCTCGGTTATCTAGACATTATTTTTTGGTTGACAGTGGTGTTGCAGTGAGTTGCTCTATCCTAGACATTTTGTAAATTTTTTCTAAAAAGCAGGATCTTGTACTTTACGCAGCTAACGGTTCGGCTAAACCCACTTATGGTATCCTTAAACTAAAATCAGGTTTCAGTCTCATGCGAAGTATCACTTGGAAATTTTTAGTTACAGACGTTTCACGTTCTACCCTCGGTGCGAATTTTTTGGAACGTTTTGAACTTCTTATTGATGTCAAGAATAGAAGACATCGATAGTCAAACATCTCTATCTATCAAAGGAATTTTTATTCGATCCCTGTATTTAGGTTTAACGCCGTTAATGAGTACTTCGGCTTTTCAAGCGTTATTATCTATATATATCCAAAATTATTTCCCCCCCCCCCCAATTTAACTCCAAATGTAGTAAAAGATACAGTTACACGTTACATAGAAACAAGATCTCCTGTACATGCCAAGGCTCAACGTCTAAGTCCTGAAAAACTTTCTTTTTTAAGAAAGTAATTTAGTGAGCTGATGAATGAAGTTATTATAGGACCTTCGAACAGTCCTTACTCTAGTCCGATTCATTTTATCAAGAAAAATAATGTATCTTGGCGTATTTGTGGTGATTTCAGACCATTAAACGCAATTATGGTATATGATCGCTATCCTCTCCCGCATATGAATGATTTTTTTAATGGATTACTAGGATAAACAATTTTTTTTTTCAAAAATCGATCTGGTCAAAGCTTATTATCAAATCCCCGTGTAAAGTCAAGATGTTCCTAAAACAGCTGTGATCACTCCCATTGACCTTTTCGAATATGTGGACATGACTTTTTGTCTTCGGAATGCAGCACAAACTATGCAGAGGTACATTGATGTTTAAATACCTTCTGATTCGGAGTCCGTTAGAGCGACACCCCCCTCCTCCACATACCACTATCCCTAATTCACAATTCATTATACTTCTTAAGTTCAACTGATTTACCTAATAAGGTTTCATTTTAATTGGTAAGGAGATGTAATTTTATGCATTTCAAATTACCTAAAAGTCCTCGAAGTTAGTGAAGAGAAAATCGTGAACAGCACAACGTCACAATATGTAATTGCTTTCGGGACAATAAAGAGACTGTTTTAAAACAAACACAGTTGATATATTCATGCTTAAATAGTATTTAATTACAAGTTTTTATTAAATTTGCTCTGTTCATATGTACGTCTTTCAAGTTCAAAAATTGTACCAGAATTTTAACATATATCCTAATATCCGAATGAGCTGAAATGTTGCATACACTTATAATTACAATGGTAATACAGTACCATAGTATGCTAAAGCAATGGCGAACTTAGGGGAGCCTAGGCCTTGCGCTTAACAACGGCCAATTGAATTGGAATTACGCAAATGTGTTGAATAAGAAAAACTTTTGGGATATTCAAAAGTTTGATGGCTCGCTCTAATATCTGCTATAAAGCGTGTTTTACAATTATATGAGCCTCTCCGTTCATTTTTTTTTTTTTTTAAAGTTTAAACAAATGTCCAAAAATTTTAGAACATTTTTTCAATCATGAATTATCGGAGATATTAATGTAAGTTGTGCATAATCATGCATCTGTTTTCCACAAAACGATTCAAAAGATCGAAGATTAACATATTTCAGCTACAGAAGTCAGTCTTATTTTGAACGATTTTGTCCTTCAATATAAATTTAAAGAAAAATTTTACGAATCGTAGAAAAATTTATTCCTTTAATAATAAAAGGAAAATTATCAAACTTAAAGGAACCAAATCGGAGCATAACGGATAAGTGCACCAAAGAAGTGCAGAATTTTTAACAAACATGTTTCCAATATGTCGAAGTATGGTCTGAAACAAATATAGGAAATAACAGTTTTCAAAGGTGTTTTTTTTTGACTTCATCGTAAGTAAATTGGGCAGGTATTGAGAATTGTGTTGAGTTTTTTTCGAAAGAAATACCTGGTATTAAAATGATGAAAATTGTCTGTTTGAAGAAAATTATAAGACTGAATGTATATTTAAATTCTGATAAATTAGAACAATGGGAAAAACAATATGTTGAAATTGATAAGAGATGGGTGGAAATATTTACCATTTGAAAAATAAACACATTCCATACGAAATTTTAGTTATTCTTGTTGAATTTACGTTGTGCTGCCTTGGAACTAATACAGCATTTGAAAGATTTTTTTTCCCATTGGTAATGATTTTTGGACAAGTGAGAAATCAAGATTGAATGTGGATACTCTAGCAGCAGCACTTGCCATAAAATTCAAAATGAAGGATATTTCTTGCTCCAAACTTTCCAATATATTGTTAGAAAATGATACATTGACAAGAAATAATCATTCAATGAAAGAATACTCTATTAATTAAATAGTTAAAAGGGATGAAAGCATAATTAGTGTATTTTTGATTGAATTAATAAAATATTTCATTTATTTTCGCTGTACTTTTTTTCGTCCACCTTTTCATTGTAAAAAAATTGGTCACCTTACTTTCGGCAGAGTAATTGCAACTTGCATCCCACTATCAGAACTTGAAAAGGCATTGTTGAAATAGTGAGATTGCCACAGGGGCTCGTAAACTGCCTCATTGCCATCATGAATTCACTTTGTGAAAACTATAACAGGGGACTGTACTCCCTATTAACCTATTTTTTTGTTCCACCTTCCTACACTGATGAACTTATACACACGATCATGCGTGTGTACCATAACTGTGGTGCTTTTTTTTTTCTTTTTTTTTTTGGTATTTTATCAGCCTAAGAAAAAACCTAATTTCACTTAAATCCGTTGAGTACTCTTCGGAAGATAATAAACAAGTTAAAATTCTCTGAATTTTGATTGCCAATGTAAATCACATTCGCCGAATTTCGTCCTATTCGAATAACTCTTTTTCGTTGTCGTTTCCTTCTTTCTTTTTTGTTTTAGAATAAAGAAACATTTTTATAAACCGAATGTAAATTATTGTAAACAGCATTTAAAGTTTCTTCCTTGGATAAGATTTTCCTTTTTGAAATTTATTTTAACGCAATCTCTCCAAGTTTAAAGTAAAGTATGTTAATTTAATATAATTTTATTTAACAGAATTTGTATTATTTAAATAAAAACTAGAATAAATATAATGTTAGGTTTTTAAAAAAATGCATTACAGTTGAGCTTCACTAAACTAAACCCAAGATATATTGAACTCTCGGTTACAGTGAACTTTTTCACTGGTCCCAACACAATTCCCATTTAATATTTTAAAAGCGATTGAAGTAAACTCCTGAAAAAAAAAATGAAATTTCGTTTATGGTGAACTGAAATTCCTCTTGAACAGATTTTTTACCCAGTTTATTAGATAAAAAAAATAATAAAAACTACACATATTTTTCAAGAGAACATTCCTAAGCTTTCGTTTCAAATCCCAATTTTTTACCCTCCATGCCGTTTCTAGGAATCCGCAGATCAGACTCTTGGGGCGGCCGCCCCCCCAAGGCTGATGAGCGACATTGGGGGATGGACCATAAAGATGTCGTCTATATCACCTCTTTTCTTTCACTAACCGCTGTTTTAATATCTCTATAAGGGCTTCATACTGAACTGACATTTTGCCATCTCAACAGTATCCTGAAAAAAAGAAAATCGCTAAAAATGTCGAATTCCGTAAAGAGGGAAGCATTTTTAATTGAAAATAAAATAATAATCAAATGTATAGGGAGATGGAATTGATCAATAGGCGATAATCAAGGGAGTTTCCCAATCAAAATTAAGTTTCCAACAATTGAAAAAATTGCAGGGTGATCATTGTTGCTCACGAAATTTTTTCTTGAATGAAGCAAATGCTGCTGCTTCGGGCTGAAAAAGAGAATGTAGTAATAGCAGTTGAATAAGTCCAGGAAAAAAGATTTATTGCAGATAAAGGTAAAAGCAATTAAAATTCTTCAAAAAAGCTTCCGTGTCAGCACACCGGCGCCAGCGTTTTTCCTGGGTGTTGAACGCACCCTGGAAGGCGTGGACGGGGATTTCCTTCAAGCACCTTGTTGTCGCTTCTTTGACGGCTTCCAAAGCCCCGAAATGGTGGCCCTTGAGTTCCGTCTTGATTCTCGGGAACAAGAAGTAGTTAGCTGAGGCCAAGTCGAGGCTGGAGCAGTGTTGCCATACCCCATTTCTCTGAGTGCTCCGTGACGTAGTGTGCGACGGCGCGTTGTCATGATGAAGATGCCAAGTGTTGGTGATCTCCTTCCTGACGCATTTCACTCTGCTTTGGAACCTTTTCAGAACTTCCAAGTGAGAATGACTGTTTACTGTTCGTTTTTGAGGCACAAACTCTGAGTGGGCAATGCCTTTTTTCGTCGGGGAAAAAAAGAAAAAACGACGAGCATGACCTTAACATGGGGCTTGCTCATACTCGCCCCCCTTTTTTTTGCGTGCGAGGCGAAGCTGACATGGGCCACTCAACATTTTGTCTTTTTGACTCCAAATCGTACTCGAAAACCCACGTTTCGTTACCCATAATCCCATTATTAAAAAAAGGTGGATCACTTTTCCACTGCTCCAAGAGGTCACGCAGGATTGTTGCATGAGCAGCCTTCAGTTCATCGGAAAGAACCTTGGGGACTAACTTCGCGCAGATCTTTGGAAACAATTCGATGCACAGTACTTTAAGGGATATTATTCTCATTTGCCAAGACTCTAACACTTAGGTGTCGATCAGAGTTCAACATGCCCCTCACTTTCTTTACATTTTGATTGGAATGTGACGTTGACGGGCGTCCAGAGCGGTCTTCGTCCTCTCTACTCTCGCAGAACATCTTGCGTCAACGGTAAGCCATATTTTGGGACATGGGATTATCACCATAAGCTTCCCTCTGCATAGTAACGGTCTCGGCGTCCGTTTTCTTGAACGTAACACAAAATTTTATCACGTAACGCTGGTCCTTGAAACGCGGCATCGTGAAATTCCGACGAGTCACTAAAACAAGGGTTTAAACTAGCAGCGACGAGCACTGTAGAACAGCCTGCAGGCAACTAACGCGGGTACACAGGCTTCCCGAAACCCACCATCACCTTTCCCGTCACTGCGCGCGCATTGCTTCAGCGGCGTGAGGTTATTAAACTTTCGGGGCACACCCTGTGTATATATATATAATATAAAAAATATATTGGTAATTTATTAGTAAATAATTGTGTATTATCACGATGATTGTTTCCAACAATACCACCGTCAAATACTACGGAATTAGGATGTTTCAACATAATTAAATATAGTAAAAATTCGATTATGGTGAACTTTTTTTGGTCCGCATACAGTTTACTTTTACGGGGTTTCATTTTTTTCATTCTACAATGAACAAAATTATGCCATTTAGCATGAAATTGGTCAAAACTATCAAATGTTAAAATTACATAAAACTCTGTCATTCCGATTAATTTTTAAATCTTCTATTCTGGTTAATATCTTTTATCTTAACGTTTTTTCAACAGCAAATTTAACCATACTTTATTTCTTCAACATAATTACTGTAGTTTGCTTTGGATGAAAGCTCTTCATAAATGTTGTTTATAGCAAGATATTCAAATACTTATTTAAAAAAAGTATTACATTTTGTGCAACTTCGAGTGAAAAGATATTCACTGAAAAAACAGAATTCTAATAGTTAGGCTATGTCTTTGAAGTTTCTTAGGTCTCAGTTTATACTGTCATCTTTTAAATAAATTTTGGCTTACCCCAGATGCAATTTCCATTAAATTTGCTCTTCAGTAATATTTTCTTTTCCAATTTTAAAGTCATGTTATTAAAATGCAGTTATAAAAAGGTACCCTGTACCATAGATATAATAATGCAATTTTTATGTAATTATCTTTCTTATACAAATATCTATGAAAGTTTTCCGCTTTGGATGGAAATTATATAAATTTGAAGAAGGTATTTTTAATTTTCAGTATTAAATAAAAGCAAGGCTGTAAAACACTCAAATAGCATGGTATAATTTATTACACACAAAATCTAATTAACAATAGCTGCTTCATCCAAAAGTTGAAGGCATATAAAGAAAGCAGCATAGTAATGAAAATACAATTTTAAATTCAATTTTCAACAATTAATGTATAAGCACCATTTATCTTTGTATAAATGCAAACAACTTTATAGGACAAACAAGAACTCTACATGTCTTCACATAAATATTAAATAAGCATACAATAGATAAATGTGGATACACTGTGTTCACACATAGGATATATGGCTGCAACAGGTTTCTCCCATGAAGTGAATTAATTACCCACTACTGGTAAAATATACAAGAAAATTAAGAAGTTCTTAATGCACAGATGGATCACCAAGTGAAATCACATGATTTGCTGTTATAAATGCCAAATTTGATCTGAAAAGGTAATTCCTTAATATATTAACAACAATAACTGCATTTTTACTTTCAAAATATGAAAAAAATTATTTGTATACATATAAATGAAGTTGAAGACAGAAATATGATCAATCATTTGACATCAGTTACAAATGCACAATTTCACAGTACAAGTAAAAGCATTAATTGTAAAAAGATTTTTTGTGGAATGTTCTGTAATAGAATCAATATAAAAATGAAAATGAATAATCGCTTGAGACGCTTCAGTTATAGGTTTGTACCTTTTATCTTGCAAGTGCTAAACATAAACCCTTCAAAAATCCTTATCATTCCTTTCAAGCATGATGGCATTACACTTGATGATGCAAAAGTGTAAAGTGTGTCAGGGAAGTAAAGAATATAAAATTTGTGCAAAAAGACTTAAATACTTTCAGATAATGAATAATAAAATCATGAAAATAATTTAAATCTATTAAATAAAGTTAACAAGATCAATGTTCATATACAGATATCCTTTAAGCAGAAATGATGAAATACACTTTGGCAACTGAGTAGTTTAATTGCCATGGCAGTGCACATGCTAAGTATGACATAAAAGAGTCAAGGCAATTTTAGATCGGCATCGTCAACTGATTACAGGATAAAAGTAAAACTCCTCTGAAGATAGCAATATATTGAAATACACTATATATTCCAATCATTTTGAAGCACACACACATGCATGCATTATTGAATCCACCAGTGATCTTTACCTTAATATTTTTCTACTCAATTCCTAACATACAATATTAAAAATGTAAAATGACAATATGATGATATTTGTACCACAACAACTAAATTAGGCCAACCTCATATAACACGATGTGATTGAACTTTCCAAAAGGATTGATATGTTGGATGAAAACACACTGGTAAAACCAAAAATAAAAATGTACAAAAGATTGAAAATGAGATTTGAGATAGAAAATTACAATTTGGCAACAGCACACATATTTTATTCAGATAAATATAATTCAAAGAAATTTCTTAACTCAAAGAAACATGCAAAAATAAAATCGAAAACATTTTCAATAAAAAACAAAACAAATATTTTGAAACATCCATTCTCTTACAAATAATTAATTTCAAAATTAATATTAAGAACTAATAACATAAGATTATTTCAACATTAACTGTTCAGTTATTTTTCAGGAAGGGCATTAAAAAAAACTTCCAAGTCATATAAATAAAGATAGACAAATTAGTTAAATCAAATTAATTAATAAGATTCCAAAATAAAATTATGTATAACAAACATCAAAATATCAATTTAGCGCAATAGGAATGTAAATGTCAGTTGTACTGAAAAACGTAAAAACTAAACATGCAATCCTACAAAGAAAAATTATCAATGAATTCAAAATTAGTATGTTAGCTATGCTTCTGACAAGAACCAAGAAACTGGAATAATAAATTTAGTCAGCAGAGAGTATCCACTACAATGTTTAAGTAACATAAAAGTTAATAATAATTTAAATGAATAACAACCAGTTTTATTTTAGAAATAGAACCCTTTTAAAATTTTTGTAAAAACTAAATAATGGAAGATCCATTCAAAATTTCCTATTTAAACTATGAAATAATGAATGCATAAAATTCAAAATAATCCTTTTTATGTTCCTTCATTCATAAAAATTATAAACAATTATTCAAATTTCTCTCCATAACATATAAAAGAAACATCAAATTTTCACAATGACTAGTTACCTTGGATAGTAAATTTATTCAACAAATTTAAAACCAAGAACTAAAGAGGATTCAATAACAAGTCACACACATGTTTTTCCATTTCCCTCCCAAACAATCAAACTGAACACATGAAGTTAGCTAAGGCAATGTATTCTCGATATAAGTAACCCGTTTTATTTCATGATATTTACATATGGTTAATATAATAGTATTTATTCAATGAATACATTTTCCGGAACACTTTCATGGCAGCTGAATACAGCTTTGACAGCAAAGAATTTTATATTTGGTAGCATTTTGTGCTGCTATTGATTAAAAATGTTATGAAATAATTACAAGAAAAATATGTTGCTATGCTGTTCTCAAAATGATTAAAAAACTCTCCTAATGCATTTAAATTTTTATGTCCATTAAAGTAAAATGAAAGAGAAAGATAAACAAATACTCATGGGCAATGTTTCGTAACCATAAACTCCAAGATTTCAAAATACTTGCATTACAAGACAAATGTTCTAGACAAAATGGTGAAACATTGTACATTTAAACCTAGATCTCACATATGCAACTAATATTCTAAAATCTTATATAATGAACAATAAAGTTTAATTTTTATTCTGACTATTATGTTCAATACTTAATAAAATGTGCCTCAGAAAATAAGACAAAGGAAAAAATAAAGAGATATATACATTCCCCCCCCCCGCGGTTTGGAATTTGGAAATTTTTCATTCTATGTTTTCCCAACATACACATTTTGTTTCAAGTAGTTAAATTATGAGTACACATATTTTTAAAAAAATGAATGCAATAATTAATGAAGTATTTTAAAACATAATTTAAATTCAAGCTTTTGGATTTATCTTAATACTCTCCACGTTTAAGCACCCAAATCATCTTTGACATTAACTTAGGGCCTTTAAAAATATTTATGGAAACCATATTATGCATTTTGAATTTAAAAAAAAAAAGAGAGAGAGAGAGAGAGAGAGATTAAAAAATTAATGCAGGCTGTTTTCTCACAAATTACTACAGATTATATTGATATTTGGAATACAATGCAACATTAAATTACAATATTATTGTATAAAATATATCTTACTTTAAAATACACTTAACATTCTATTTATAGTTATTTCTGGATCGTACTTTATACAAAATAATTTTTGTAATGCAAAAATTCACGAAATAATATTATTTTATAAATTTGCATTTGTTTCTTATTGAAACACTACATTCAGTTTAAAAACATAAAAACAATCTTAATTGGAAATTACTCTCATATTCCCGTTTAAGAAGAAAAAAAAAGTAAAAGAGCGATTTTAGATTCTCAAACTTAAATCATTTTGTTTCTATAAAAAATACTTAATAATTCATCAAAACAAAAGAGTTGCATTTCATATATTAAGGGAAAAAGTATTCTAAAGTTTCCTATTTGGAATTTTAAATCAGATTTTGAATGTATAAAATAATATGTTAATATAAGTAAAATATTTTTAAAACTTCAAATGTTTTATGGGACTAAAAAGATATAAAAACAGACAAATTAGTCATATATTATCACCATACTAGAGCTTAAAAGATTATTTCTTTATATTTTTCTATCCTACATTTAATTTAATATTTCTCTTAATGAAACAGCTTGTCATTTAAAATGGCTGAGCAAAATTGAAAATCAGAAATTTTTTTATACATTATATGTTTTCTGAATGGCAATAAAAAAATTTCCTTGGCTACTGTACTACAGAAATTGATTTATATCAGTTCATTATTGCTAATGCAGGTAACTTGGTTTGTACTATGATAATATATTGAGAGAAAAAATTTTGTGAGATTCAATAAAAACTAAATTTTCAGCACTATCGCAACTTCAACTAATTAAAAAACATTTAATCTAAAAGCATTCAATTTTATGCACTCTAATTACAGACATCATTAGTAATTTGAGCTTTATTTCCTATGAGTCTGTATTTCATTGCAGTTATTGCTTTTAACCTTTACCATTCTGTACGAATTTTCTTTTTTTTTTTCACCTTAAAATAATTTTAATGAAAAACTGGGAGTTTTTATATTAATATAACATAAAACTTTGCAAAAAAAAAAAACATCATACATTGTGCAATATACATACACAAATCAGAAAAAAAATTATTCTTTTTTTTAATTTAAGCAAAAAAAAAAAAAAAAAAAAAACCACAAAATTTTCTATGGTTAAGCACAATGAATTACTTCAGTTCAATAAATTTGATGATTCTTATATTTTAACTGGAATCATATTTATATATATTCCCTTTTAAATTCAAATAAGTTCAATTAAAATCACAACTGTTTGAACTGGTGAAATGCAATTTCTTTTTCAAAAATTAACTATTTTTTTTTTGCAAAAAAAGAAGAATCTGAAATTTTATTACTTGGACTTAACCAAAAATTTCTACAACTATATCAATCAATAAATAAAAGTAGATATTAAATATAATTCACTGTGATTAGAATATATTAAAATAGTGATTTGTTTCCTACTCCATTATGTTACATTTGATACACAAGTATAACCTTATAATACATAAAACATCATAATACTTACAGACTGTATAACATAGGTGTGTAAAATTATATTTCAGAGTGTATAACACAATACATAAAAAGTAAATAAAAATTACGTATAAACAAATAAAAAATTATACATGTAAAAACAATTAGAAAAAAAATATGCTCAAAATGCTTTTCAGATCTTAAGAACTATTTTGATAATGTTTGTTTTCTACAATACCACTGCATCAGCAGAGAGAAAAATTTGTTTTAAATACTCATTTCATTAATAAATATTTTACTTTATAGTACAACATTCTTCTAATCTTTTACAAATGCTAATTACCTAAACTTAATGTTTCTCAACAATGTTTTGTAAGTTTTAAATAATCCCAATGAAATCTAATATAAAAACAGAACAAAGATTCATTTCAATTTTTTAAAATACAATAAGTTATAGTAATATATCATATAAATAAATATTTGACAAAAAAAAATTTTTAAGCAACTGGGACTAAATTTAGAAATTTGCTATTTTAATGTTAATCACTTATGATTCTGGTAAGTTCTGGCTGAAAAATATTATTTTAACAAGATAATATATGTAGAAAACACAATACTATTTATAAAATGACAAAGATATCAAAATTAATTCTCATAAATTTTGAATTATGATAAATGAAACAGAATATTTTAAATAACAATCAAACAGAAAATTGCTTATCAAACTTTTACTTTGATTTGGTAATAATTTAACTGAAAGTTTTCCAAACAAAGTTCTTTGTTTCTTTTAATATAGAATCATGAGGAATATGAGAATCTTTATTCAAAATGAATAAGTGAAAAAACTAGGGATCCTCCCAAAAAAATCTAACAATTTTAGAGCAAGTCCTAATTTTTTTTTTTTTTTTTAAAAAAAAGAACTAAAGGATTTATTATCCTACCGTATTTCAGAAGATAATTAATAAATTAATGATACTAATACTACAATATAAAGCACATCATAGATGAAAAATATGATTGTGCATATTCACAATTTATTTTGGCTTCATTTGTTCATTTGTTATGAAAAAATTATATCAATGATCGATATCAACCATACACAAAAGAACGTTTATTTGGAAACTGTTATTGCAATAAATGGAAATAAAAATTTAGCTAAGAAAATATAAAAATAAGAGGAAATTCATTAATTCTAGAAACTTCAATATAAAATAGGTATATACAATACAACTGAAAGAGCAGGGGGAAAGCACAATAAAACAATGCTTAAAAAAGAAAATTTCACAAAAATTTCAATATAAATAGGGAGTTAAACTAGAATTTCGAAAGTATACTTAAAAAAAAATGCAATAATCTTAGTTTTGAAGAATCGGCTAAAGTGATATGATCTTTATTCTATAATTCTGCACAAATTCGTTTAATACTTTTACTTTGAAGTATTGAACAACATGATTACAAAAATCTATTCTACATTGTTTCGGTCAAGGAGAGGCTTTAAGTGACCCTGTAATAAGAGAAATATGTAGAAACAATATACATTTTTAAGATACCTACTAAAACATTTTCTAATTGACATTGAAAAATTCTAGTGATTGACTTGTTTCTGTATATACACAGGTATTGATTATAATTTATTAAAACATCAGTTTGACTATAAAAATATAAAATTCTTTTTTTCCTGCATATGAATCCTTTTTCACTTGAACTCAGTAAAAACTGCGATTCAGTAAAATGTTTATGATTAAAAATTGTCAATGAAAATTGCTGAAAGATGCTCAGATGATTAGTAAATTAATGTAATGCAAATTAATGTATATTACATTAATGCATATAACATTAATACATAGAACATGAATGCTAAGTAAATTAAGGCATAGCTAATTAATCCATAGTTCCTTAATACATTTATTCATGCACAGTTTCTTAATGTATAATAAATAATTGCGTAGTTCATTTGTGCATGTTACACACTTGTAAAGTTCATAGCCGCATAGCAAATAATTGCATTATTCATTGATGAAGAATAAAATAGGTCCTAACAAATAATGCAACATATAATCTTGAGATCATCAATTATGAAACATAGAGCTATGAAATACAGTTATATACCTAAAGATTCAAGAAAATTAAGCCTTTTTACATTATAATTTATAAAATCAACAGTGGTAGAATGTTGCTTTGTAAGATGTCTGATTTGTCATTTTATGATTATTTATACGCAAGTGCCAACCAGTATCTAAAAAATTTATCTTCAAAAATCGCAAGTATATATATATATTCCTCCATTTCAATATATTTGAAGTGGAGGAAATAGTATTTTCAGGTTTAATAATTTTAACTCACACAAGCATACCAAGCATACTATAAAGCAACTACCCGTCTTATTAAGACACATGATGACAAAAAAAAATCAGATATTTAAACAGGACATTAATATAAAATGTAAAAATTGTCATTGAAGCTACATATACTTTCAAGCAACATTAATGTAGATGTATAAAAATTATTAGTTCAACTGAGTATTCTTAAAGGTATAATTGCAAACATGAGATTCTCATGAACACTAATTAAGTGCTGGAATTCATTTGATCTTCTTTGGCCCGATGTGTTTCAACTCCTCAAAGTTGCACCCTTTATAACATCAACCCATCTACAAATAAGTTTCCATAATTAGTAATAAAGTAACTGTTTAGAAAATAAAGTTACAAAAACACATGAGATATTAACACATATAAAAAAAATAAGGTATAAGCATGCTGATGTGAATTTATTTCCCTCTCCTGAGTCATTAAGTTGTATGTAAATGGAATTACCAAATATTATAATGACCTCAAAAGCTTCTTAATTGTTTTGGTGTCTTAAAACACTGCTTGTTTTTAATTACAAATTATTTAAATCTGGTATAAAAAAAACAGCTTAATTTCATATTAAGAATGCAACCAGAGTTTAATATTTACTTTTTTTAATTCACCAAACATTAAAAAATTATTTTCGCGTACTTTTCATTATCTTTATTTAAACATTTGACAATTTGGCATAAACCAAAATTTCAACTTGAAATACATAGACTAGAAATTTGAAAATTAAAACACTACTTACCTTTCAAAAGTGTATTCACTTTCAGCTCTAAAAAAGTAAATGTGATTCTTAAACTGTAATTTAAAAACATAATCTTTGTTGATGTTGTCATGCGGATTTGGCAAGGTAACAGCATAACCAACTAAAGGAAGACTAGCCAAAGGGAAGTCATCCTAAAAATTTTACAAATTCATTATAAAACCTAGAAAAGTTCTTAGAAAATAAATAAAAAAAAAAAATGATGGTGTTTCAACACTATTGATTTGCAAGCAATTTTTTTACTGGCACATCTTTAGGTTTTAGTTGTTTCCAAAAAATACTTTAAAGTTTGAAATAATATTAAAATTCAGCTAAAAAAATTATAAAAAAAATAAAAGAAACATCATTCAAACACACACAAAATATTTTAAGGACTATAACAAAAACACAAATGTGAGAAGAAAATCGCTTAAAAAATTATGACAACTACTTAATGGAGTAAAACCTCCAAAATTCATTATTTCGTTAAGTTGCATGATGTCTATTTGTAGTGTAACACATACTGTTAATAAAATAGCCTTTATATGAGTACAATGATCGACTGAGTCTACTATTAAGTGAGGTAAAAGGTGAGGGTTTTGCAGTTTAATTGCATTATTTTATTCTTTCTCAAGATTTAGTTTAGATGTAAACCACAATAGGCTGCACATGTTGCTACTGTATATTTTTTAGCTTTAATAATTCTTTTAAATAAACGTCCTCGTCTGAATTGTATGGAAACATCTTGCAGTTAAAACTAAAAACTCAAGAATATAAAATAAATGCAATTCACATTATCATTTCAGCACATTAGCCTACACAGCTCAAGTTACTTACTTAAAGAAGCTTCCAGATCTATTGAACATCATAGAAAAATACAAAATATATTTTATTCAATTGTTGCTTTAATTAGAATAATATATACATCTTAAGCATGGTATTTTCTGAGATAAATCCAAACATGATTAAATTATTAAATAGTCATGGTAGAGACAGCAGGCATTTTAAAACTCAAACTTATTCTTTATGGATAATAGGATGGATAGCAGAGAAGAGAGAGGTATCGAGTTGCATGTTGTCCGGATCAACACATATCCGAAAATCCACGCCTTTCAAAATATCTACATAGAAGGAGCATAGTGATATGCTTGAATACAGTGCTTTAGATTGCAGAAGCCTGATGGACTAACTTTTAATGTATGAACTTCTTAAACTGCCACACATAATTAAACTAGGCACAACAAAGATAAGGTAAAGTCTCCTTCTTTACCCAATGAGCGAACCAAAACAAAAAAACCTCGGCCATGATTGAAAACCAATCCAGGTATTAAAGAAATCTCATAAAAAAATCCCCTAAAACTTTAATTCCCCTAAATTTTTGTAACATATGGATATATGTATATGTAGACTGAGGTTAATTTTTCTCTCTTTTTTAACAAGCATGTCAAAATTGTGAGGAAATAGTAATTGCACTCATCTCTTAATGATTTTATGTATGTGATTTTTGAGTACTTTGTAAAGGAATTATTTCATTTATTTTCATTCATTTAGAGAATATCCTATCATAATCTGTTATTCCATTTCATGGTCATTCTTTTGTTATTAATCATAAAAACTAAAAATCAATGTCATCGTTTTTTCAGTCTGAATATAATGTTTTCAGTTACAAAATCAGAAATCAACACTGAAATTCAGAATAATAATGTCATATTATACACGATAAACAATATTTTGAAATAGTCTATATTTTCAACAAAACTTGGCTACTTGTTAGCATTCTGTAGACTGTCTAAGTGCTACTTAAAGATATCTAAGAATGTTATCTAGGCTTGAAGATTAATCTATTTGGGTACCATAACATTTCTGAAAAGAATAAAACTAATTTTCAGTAATTAAAATGGTATATAGATGGAAAAAATGTCAATTTACTACAATAGTCTTCAGAAAATATGATATGCATTATTAAAATAATTAACTCAGTTACTACTAAATTAGATGTAATTTTATAATTGTCAGCATAACATAAGGTAAAATAACACTAAAATATTTTTATTCGCCCATACTTCTTAACTTTGCCAAAACTAAACATTTAATCTTTTTAATGTGAAAGTTTTAAAAAATTAAAAGGGCATTAACTAATTGATATAAAAAGTACATGGCTCAAAAGAATTAGGGAAGCACAAGGTTTTATGAAAATATCCAAATATTTTCATTGACTATAAACCTCAAATAAAACATACATAATTTAAAGTGTAGCAGAAAACAGAAGAAAACTTTTATGCAAAACAGTGTTGATGAAATCAAAAACCAGAAAATGGATAAAAGTACAGAAATGGTGATGCACAGAAGCTTGTTTTTTTGCTACCCCTACTGTGAAATTCAATTGTTCTCCTTTTGTTTTTACAAAAGGTGACTTGGCATATCATATGGAGACTTGAATCTGCACATATACAAAGAAGTGCAGCAGATGCAGAAGTTGAACTGGTAAGGAGAGTCCTTTTAAAGCTGTGGAATTGATTCCAAGAGACAAGGAAGTTAAACATTGACCAATGGAAGGTTGTCCACTTATTACCACAGCAACTGATGAATGATATATCCTGTCCATGGTTCATGAAAATAGAACAGGCAATGCAACTCAAATGCAAAAACAGTTGGTTTCACAACAGAATGAAGGGTGTTAAGCCAACCGTACAAAATAAGCTAAATCAGGGAGGTATTTACACACATAGGCCAATGATGTGTATTACATGAACTTCAAGATACTATGTGGTCCAAAGAGGTGGATTGCTAAACATTGAGATAAGGTTCAATGTGGTTGGAGTCAAGTGCTGTTTACTAAAGAATCCAATTTAGTCTGAAATATGACACATCATGTATTTTGGTATGAAGAGAAAGGAGCATTCAAAATAACCCCACATTCTTCTGGTGAAGATCATATTACAGATGAGGTAGTTTAATGGTATGGTGTGGAATCAGCATAGGTGAACAAATTGGACCTCATATCATTCAGAATGGCAATTTGATGGCTCAGAGGTATGCAGATGAGATCGTGAGACCTTATGTTATGCCTTATGCTGAATTCATTGGTGATTCGTTACTTTTAATGGATGTTAATGCTAAATCTCATGCAGCTCGTCTTGTGAAGAACAGGCTTGAAGCGGAAACATTACTACATGTGGAGTTGTCAGCATGTTTTCCTGACCTATATCAAGCACATCTTGGACACACTTGAACAATGCATAGCAGCAAGACCAAGGCCTCCTTTTACTATCCAGACCTTAAAATAGCATTTCTTCAGGAATGGAATATTATTCCCCAAAATCTTATTGCATCCATGCGAAACAAAAGAGTAGCAGTCAGTCTTAGCTATTCGAAAGGACCACACACAATATTAAACAACTTGCATCATTTCTAAATAATACTTATTTTTTGTCATTTACATGTAACCTAATTGTTGCTCTGAAGCCTCTTTCATGTACTTTCCATCATTTCAAAGCATCAAAGCTCCCATGGAATTTTTTGCATCTTCTTTTCTGTATTGCATTTTGTTACACATATACTTACCATTTAATGCCCAAGCATGCAGTCTTTGCTTAACTTCTTTGCTTGTTCCCATAATGTTTTTGAGCAGTATATTTAATAAGCTGCAGTTGCACTAAGATGAGAACCATTAAACATCAGAACCAGTCATTTATAATGATAAATAAGTCATAAAAAGCACTGTAATCAGGGATTACATTCCTTCTGCATCAATGAAATTTGAATGTTCTGCTAACTAACAGCTAACAACTCTAAAATTATTGGCAATGGACATCTTAATTCTGAACCGTAGTTAAGTGTTGAAGATGACACTTGCTACCTTACTGTTGAAGATGCTACCTTATAATGTTCTAACTTCCGCCATACCATATTGAAAATTTTGTGAGCCCTGACAAATTTAACATTTATCACCCACAATGAATGATGATTTTTTAACAGAGTAAATATTAAACAATACTTCAAGTGGAGTTGCCAGCATGTTTTCCTGACCTATATCAAGCACATCTTGCACAATGCATAGCAGCAAGACCAAGGCCTCCTTTTAATATCTGAAACTTAAAATTGCCAAATCATTCGACTGAAACACCATTGTGAGTTCTTCAGCATGACCACTCAGCTATACCAGTTACATTTTCAAACATGAAAGTTCTTGCACATCTAACAGCAAAGTTTTTAAAATGATGTGCTTTTTTTTATAGTGTATTGGATTTTGTTTCTTTTTTAGCCATTTACATTTTAAATTCTGCAAAATTCATAACCCTATAACCACAAGAAGGGAATTTTTCACATGGTAATACAAAAGCTTTAATTTTTATTAAAAAAGTGAATTGTTTTTATTTTATTAAATTACTATTTTTATAACACTTAAATTGCTATAAAAATTAGTGCACAAAAGTAACAGCAGAAAATGAGAGAAAGACTTTGGGATTTGTGTAAGAAAATTTTGATCACTTCAAAATGTATAAAAACACTTAGATACAATTAAAATAATTTTAAAACAAACATATTTATAAGATTTTCAAGTGAATGTTACATACTATGACAACTGAATATCATACTATATGCATCTTTTGAACAAAAAAAAATCAAAATACAATGAAAATTAAACTGACAAAGAAATTAATATGCAAATAAATCTTGACAAAATATGCAATAGATAAAATTTTAATAATTAATAAATGACAAAAGCATGCCTTATGATAATTTATATAGTGCATTCAAAAAGTTTCAAGACACCTACTCCTAAAAAAGGTTCAAATAGCTCTATCTCTATGAAACCAATGTGATGATGTAGCAACAACCTTCAGCTAAGCATTTTAGGCAGTTGTATTCATTTCTGATCAGTTCTGAAAAAGCAGCGTTCCTTTGCAAAAAGCATATGTATTCGTCAAAAATAAAAATGAAGCAACAAACGAGCTTCACATTTTGTTTTGAATTGGGAAGCTCAGCCACACAAACTACTATATGATTAAATTAACATATGGTGACTATACTATGAGTCATTCCAGAGTATATGAGTAGTTTTCAAGGTTTAAAGCTGGGAGAGAATCAACCAAAGATAAGAGATCAGGTCATCCATGTTCAAATTGAAATGAAGATGTTGAGTTTGTGCAACAGAATTTAATTGTAGTTTCATCATGACTGAGACATTCTACAAAGATGTTTGGACTGGTTTTCGAAATATATGCATCTGGTGACACCCGATTTGTTGGACAATGGAAATTAGTACCTCTTGTACAACGTACAATGCCCCTTCTCTCAAGTCTATTCTTTTGCAGCAAGACGGAAGGTTACATTTATCAGTCATTTCTCATACTTACCATATCTATCCATACCAACTATTTTTCCTCAAACTGAAATTGAATTTTTTGTTTTAGTTTAATTTGGTTTTTAATAAAGTCGCATTAGAAGCAACACGAGGGCTATTGGCGATGTACCTCGTAATTTTGAACCTCGGTCAAGTGTCAAGGATGACACCTGAGCTGGCCACCCCCTCTCCTAACTTCCACACCACGCCAACGGGAGGAATTTGGGCCCTGACAGATTTTACGTGCATCAACCCCGGCTACACAGCGGGTCTTTGGCAGCCAAGGATCGAACCCGCGACTGAACAAAAGCCACCAGCCACGAATCCGAAACCATGACCACTAGGCTAACACGGCCACATATTGAAATTGAAGAGGAAGGGAGGGATAACGAGTTGATAGAGAAGACTGAAGAAGTGATGATATCAGAATTCAACAGTGTTAAAGTGGAGGCATTCCAGACATTTACAAACCTGTACAATCATTCCAAATGTAGTATTAAGTAGTGAGGAGACTGTAGAAGTTTAATACCTCATGTTAGTACATCCTCTAGGTTATATGATTCGTGTGAAGGTTATGGGTTCATCAGTCTGGGTTATATGATTCATGTGAAGGTTATGAATTCATCAGTCTGGGTTATATGGATCATCAGTCCTATAACTCCTTGAAAGTACTGTGCAAATCAAAAACAATGTGTTTGCTTTTATGGACAAAATTCATTGAAAGTGAGCAATGTTTGTACATGGAATTAATGCACCTAAAAACAAATTCCAGAATTTGAAAGAGACAATTCTATTGGTTTGAAAAACACATCATGGATAAATTACAGAATTACTAATAATATATAGGGTAAGAACAGATCTAGAATTAGAAATGTTAAACAAAAAGAAAATAGACAGGGCAAAGCCAATGACAAAGTGATGAATTAAAGCAGTAGTAAAATATTTTTAATATAATTGAACCATCTAATAAAGCAAGATAACCCATTTAATTAAGACACTGTTGAAAAATTTCACAACCAGTTAATAGCAATTATATCACCCCGAAATTGGGAGAATTGTTTTCAGTAATTATTCTTTTTACTCTGCTTTAATTAAAAGCACATACCAGTCAGGAGATAGTTAAACTAACATGTGGGACATTTTTACAGATCAATACAGTTTTGTGTCAGCTTTCTGATGCAGCTAAATATTTTCAGGAATACTTAATAGTGTAATAAGAATAAAGAGATATATTTACTGTACAGAATTATTTGTAATGAATCATCCAATTCCAAAAAGCTATTTTTTCATAAATAAACGACACAGAATAATAACTAATACATGAATGCAAAGGGAAAGTATAGAAGAATTTTTTTTTACAAGTGTTCAATATAACTGCCCATAGTAACATATATATTATGTCAGTTGAAAATGTAAATTCCTGCCAAATATGTTATAAATTATCAGTGTTAATTGATTGTACAACTACAAAAATCCATTGTTTAAATAACATAAATTTGTAGGTAATGATGCCTCATATACTTTATCATTTCAAATCCCATAAGGAAGAAATCGTATATGGCCATAACAGTTGACTTAGGTGGACAGCTGTGTGACACCAAGTCATCTGGTCCACTGCAACCGATCCAACTGCAAGATAGCTCAGTGAAAATTTCTAAAACAGCTTTTGTGAAATAGCCTCATGAAGAATACACAAGGGCTACCTATTGCTCACAATAAAAAAACTACCTCAGTTTTCCTTTGTATTCAAGTATTACTTATTCTTCTACATCGCTTATTTTCGAAACTATGGAATTTTAATATCGGGTGACATCATTTTGAATAACACTGCACTTCATAACCATTGTGCAATAGTTGTTTTCAAATTTTGATGATATTTATCAGCAAATAATTTTGAAGCTTAATGTAGCATTCCATTCATATGGGGTAATCTTAATATTAAATTTTTATAGGCAGTCAAATCCTCTTATTTATTTTTGTTTCTGTCTATATTAAATAAAATCGAGACAAATCATTCGAATATTTGACATAAAAACGAAAAACACACACACTTCACAAAATTCTATCTTAAATTATACTGACATTTTTATTCATACCACTTTAATTGAAAAACTACACATCAAATATTTTACTTTCAAAATACTCAGAAAAGCTAATTTTTTTTAAAAAAATCATTCTTACCTGATAAGATTTATAGAAGAAAAGGCAGAAATTTGTAAAAACAACCCAAAGTTTTTGCCATCCACTACTATTTTTAAATTTCCTCAATAAATAACCACTCAGATAATTCTAAAATGTAATAAAGATTTTTTTAAAATTTATAAAACATACAGAGCATTACATTTAAAATATAATTCACAAGATAATTCAACAATCAGAAAATCAAAGTAATTTAAAAATATTTTAAATCAACAAAGAGAATATTATAAATAAGAATAATAAAAATCATATTTGTAATATAATTTAACTTTTAAAATAAGCTTTTAATAACAAACAAATATAGTAAAAAGGCTAAAATTACTGAGAGAATTGTAATTCTGAATTTCAAATTTTTCATGCTATAAAATAATTATAATAATAATAGATATTTCAAAAATTTCCAATCACTAAGCTTTCAGAAACACCATATTTAAATTAGAAGAGTATGTTTCAAAGTGCACACATCAGCATTAAATCTAAAGTGCTTCAAAAGGTATATATGTTACTGTTAAAATTATTAAATCATAAATTTGTTTCGCTACAATCAAATTGAATATCATTCATTTTAGTTGAATGTAGCAATTAATAAGAAGTGGATAAGCTTTCAGGAAATTAAGGATTATTATTTTTAAATGGAAATACACTTGCATGAGACTAGATCAAAAATTAAAGCAGAATACTTGAAATCTTAAGCATTTATCATGTGTTTGTACTTTTCTGAAGATGACAACCCCAGATCTTGAGTGAGTTGTTAAGTTTTTGTAAACATATAAAGGAAACATGTGAAGTATTCTAAATTTTCTTTTAAAAAAATAGCATTAGCATTCTGAAATTAATAAAATTACCATTAAAGCCCTTCGATAATCTTCTTTACCAACAGTAGTATTACGATGCCAACAAACATGAACAGTTGTGTTTGAAAAATGTTGGTAAGGCTTAGCTGAACCGCTCGCAGTTGGCACAACTTCAGACGTTTGCAAAGTATCAGAATGTTCTAACAAATCTTCTGATGAGCCTATAATGAATGAGAGTAATTCAAAAATACACTCTAAAACATCAAAATTAGAGGACAATGAAAGAGTTATCCAATTATGACAAAAAATAAATAGATGGTATAAACATGAGTAGAAAAAGAAATAATTATAATTTCAGAATTATTAGATGCTTTATTCTCTCCAGAGTTTGATCCTTACAAAGACAGGAAGTCAATAAGGCATAAGAAAACCTCTGGCCTGGATGCAAGTTGTCAAATGAAATGGCAGAGTACCTGGGTGCAAGTGGGATTTCCCCCCAAATCGTCCAAACTGAAGAGCTACATTGACAACTTTCCGATATGATTGCAGACACTTTTCACCAGGTCCCAAATGTGAGATCAGGGAACCTAGCTGACCGAGGAAGTGTTTGGAACAAGCCATTCAAGGCATAGTTAGATATTATTATCTAGTTGAAAAGTATGTTGTGGCACAAAAGGAATGGTAACAGAACAGGTCTTGAACTTTCATTTATGCACTACTGTGTTACAAGTATGCTAAGACTGACTAGAAAAGAGACTCTGGTACGTAAGAAAATGGCACTTCGGATAGAAACACCCTTTTGAGGCCTTGTGTGGTGTGAGATTTTAAAGGAAGGATCCCTATGTTATCCTGGAATCCTCCAGATAGTCCAGTGGTCATTAGGACACGGCTGAAAATAATAGACACTTGTCACTAAATAATATTTGTCTAAATACCATATGCCATTTCAAGCTAACCTGATCACAGCACCAATATAATCGCATTTGACAGAGTACAGTCTTGAGCATAGACTCTGCTCTCTCATGTGTATGTCAGTGTTCTGATTTATGTGCAGATGACACATTACATAGTTAATAGCAATGAATCTAAGGATATGATAAAAGATCTGACAATCAATTAATCTTTCCACTCTGAAGTGGCTCTAGGTCGTCAGTAGCTGTTCCAATGCAAAATCTTCTGTTTTACTTAGATGCATCACTTTGACTCAAATCTTAAATATGCACATCCAGCTTCTTTCAATCCAATGATAAAACCTCTTTAAAACTCTGACATATGCTCGTAAAAAGCATAAGCTTGTTGGAAAGACATTGTTAATATCCAGGTAAATACCAGTAATCAACATGAAAATACACATTTTGATAAGATTAATTCAGATCAGGCTAAAGGTGAGAGAGAGAACCAGTCTTATTGACTTCCTCTTTTGTAACAATACAGCTCTGGAATAAATACGAAATTCAGTTCTTCCAACAATTTAATCCATTGTCCTGAAATTGACATTTCTTTTTTCTACACATGCTATGGATAACCATCCACCAATTTTTTCTCGATACAAACCCTCCTCCATGGTTTATCGATTTTATGTTGAATGAGAGTACATTTGATTTCACTATACAATATTTAAAAATACGGTTTAATTATTTTATGCAAACTTGACAATGTAGTTGAAAAAATACATTACATATTACATTAATAAAGTTAAAAATCTAACAAGAAATCTTTTAGGATGAATCAAAATACAATAAAATCATTTTTTTTTCTGGTGTTAAGTAAAAACTTTAATGCACATTTCCCATCAGAAAACTAAAATCATACTCACTGCAGGAACGAAGACTAGAATAAAATACAGCATCATCCTTTGGTTCTCTAGCACTTTGTATTGTATTATTTAAATCTTCTAGCCACTTTTCCCTTTCTTCGGGAGAGCTTTAAAGTAAAAATACATAACCAGATTTGAAAACAATAGCATCCTTTTAATTACACGAATACCACAATGAAGAAATCTTAAAGCATAAACAATCATCAAATATTTTTAATATAAATAATAAGTGTAATAAATGAGTCAAACATTTATCAGATAATTTATATTAACTAATAAATAACATTTTTGTAGTTTCTTTTAAATACTAAAAATTTACATAAGAATTAAAACAAATTTAAAAATGAAATAAATTTAAAATAGTTGAAACAAATTAATACTACAGATATGTGCAACAAAGTACATATTTTTACTGTGTGTCAAAACATTCCTTTATTCAATTATCATTTATTTGTTATTTTATTATGTCAAAATATTTACTGTCAAAACATTAATTTGCATTTTATATATTAACCCATAACTACTCATTCCCTTTATACTTTTTTACAGGCAAAACTTTTTTCAATAACACAGAATTAGAATTCTTTACAAAAAAAAAAGTCATTCAAAAAGATATATAATTTTATGAAAAATAATCAATAGAGAATTTAAATGTGATTTATTCCTTATCAATTGTTAAAACAAAAATAATCAATAAGATCTAAAAAGCTTAATAAAAATCCATATTACAAACAAATTAATCAAACAGTTCCAATATTTCTTATCAATATATAAATTAAAGACAAAAAAGCTTACTTAGCAGCGACCATTAAAGCTCTGTTACCCCCATAAATTGTAAAACAGTTCGCAACTCCCATTTTGGGTTCAGTTTCTTCAACCATTACACCACGTAAAGGAAGCTGCCCATGCACTTTGAACTGATGCTGATTAATAGGCCCTCTATTTGCATACAATAGAACATCAGAAAACTACAGAGGAAAATATGAAAGACCCTTTAATGTAAGATTAAAATTAAAATAATAAAACATTTTATAAACATTAAGACAGTTCATTATGTCTATATACATAAATATATAATATATATATATACATACATATACATACTTATATATATACATATATATATACATACATATATGTATACATACATATATATATATACATATATATATACATACTTATATACATACATATATATATATATACATACACTGGTATTCGAAATTAAGAGAATTTGCATATTTTGTAGAATTTCATGAAAATAATTGAACGAAATGTAAAAATACTGTTTCCAAACAAATATGCAAATCTTGTACGTCGAATATGTAAGCGTATACGTGTATGGGGCCGGAACTAGTCGAAAAACAGGATTTATAAGCATGTGTGCCAAAATCTGCATTTCATATTATAGCACATTTCGTCAAATTTCTAGGTGTTTTTTGAAGAAATTGCTTAAATTAAAATTCAAACAGTAAAAGTGAGTAATGACCAATGTTCAAATGATTGAATGATATGACAAATTGTGGATAGGTTAGAAGCAGGCCACTGTCAAATCCAGATTTGCACAGAATTCAATTTAACACCCAGGGTCGTGTTGAACTTATGGAAATAGTTTGAGGATAAATAATTTCCATCGAGAGAAAGCCTGGGCAAGGTCATCCAAGAACCTTGGCGGCCAGAGAAGATCCCCATTTGTCCATTACAGCGAAGAGTATCAGGGATGCTACATCTTCTCAGCTATTCCATGAGTTGTATGCAGCCAAAATAACCCGAGTTTCAAGGATGACTGTTTCCAGAAGACTTTAGGAAAGAGGGCTGTTTGCTGTCTGTTGTTTGCATCCCGCTCAGCTCTGTGAGCAGGAGAGTCTGCTTAAAAAGATGCAGAAATCATACAGATTGCATTAATTAATGAGCGACTGTTCTCTTCACTGATGAGTCCCGGTTCAGCCTAACCAGTGATTTTCGCCGTACTTTTCCATGGAGAGAACAAGGAACCCGGTACCTGCTTTCAAATGTCTAAGAAATCAACCATTAAGACAGCGGAGGTTTGATGGTTAGGAAAGGCATCATTTTGAATGGTCGCACACACCTCCATGTCTTTGAAAGAAGCACTGTGACTCTTGAAAGGTATAGGAATGAGGTCTTGGAGCCCTATATCTGCGTTTTCAGGGATCCAATTGGTCCCAATTTCCTTTTAATGGATAAACACACGAGTTCACATAAAGCTAATCTAGTCAATGAATTTCTAAAAAGTGAGAATATTTGCCGGATGTATTAGCTAGCCAGATCTCCTGACATCAATCCAATAGAGCAAGTATTGCTATGGGGAGGGCAATCGCAATTCGCCAGCCCCTTCCGAGAACCATCAAAGACCTGAAAACAGCGTTGCTAAATGAGTGGGATTTATTGCCACAGAAAATCATAAACTCCCTTATTTCAGCATAAAATCATGTTGTGAGTCCTATATATCAGTAAGACGGAACCATACCGCCTATTAAGCCATCTTTTTAGTTCCATTCTGCAACAGCTGTTTCCTATATGAACGTTATGCACGATTATGCGTACGTATTTTAACTGTTGAATGGTTCTTTTTTATATTATATCAACCTTATGTACATACCAAATTTCATTAAAATCTGTCTAGTGGTTCTAGAGATAATTGACCAAATCAGAAAATTCTTTTAATTTTGAACACCAGGGTACATTATATATATATACACACATATATATATACATACACATGCATACACATATAAATATATATGTAAATATATATATATATTGTTTTGTTGGGTATTCAAATTATTCTTTGGTTCAAATTAATTTCAAATTTGATTGAATTTTTATTCATCTTTTAGTTTCAAATTTGATTCAATTTCATCTTTTTTACTTAGTTCTATAAATGTGTTTGTTTGTTGATTTTAATAGTTCTCTCACTTTTATGTTTTTAATAATAAATCCATTGCTTTATCTCACTCACACACACAAACATATATGTATGTATAAGTATGTGTATGTATATATATATATATATATATATATATATACGTATACACACACATATATATACATACATATACGTATATACACACATATATATACATACATATACGTATATACACACACATATATACATACATATACGTATATACACACACATACATATACATACTTACACACACACACACATATATATATATACTTATATGTAATATGTATGTTTATATATATATACATATATATATATATACACACACATATATATATACACACATACACATATATATGACTTAGTAGGTTGACCACACCCCATAATCCCTTAGGTGATCTTACAGAAGTTCTATTGCAGCTATATAATTCTACTATAACACATATAATTATCATTCATTATGTAATCTTTCACCCCATAACTGTAATCTATGCAAATATGATAGTGACATGTGAAATGAATAAAGGACATTTTTATAAGGGAAATGGCCCTTTAACATAAAATTAAACGTTTCTGAATACTATTCTAGAAATAAAAAAAAAAGCAAAATTTTTTTTCTAGAATTGGAACCACATTTAGCCAGAGAAAATATTAAAGTATTTTAAGATAGGACGATTTGTCATGACCTTCAGACAATCATACAGCTTAACCAGACAGTCATTTCTAAATATAAAATACAAAAAGACAAGTTTTAAAAGTTTTGCTGTATTGGATATGACAATTTACAAATAAATTTATGGATTTTAGAAAGACATTGATTGACAAAGCCTACCATAAATGTATTTGAAGCAACTGATGACTAAATAAAGAAAAATTCTCATATGTGGAATAGTGTACTTAAGAGATTGAAATTCAGCATTAAATATTTTCAAGTAAAGGAGCCAAAATTGAACATTCCGAACATACCTTAATAAAGAAAAAGTCAACTATGAATACTTTTTTAATGGAAGATTGATTAAAATGTGAAAACAGGGGAAAAAATGTTTTTGTTTAAGTAATGTGATTTTACAAAGAATTTTCAACATAAATTAGACAATATTCTTTAATAAAAGCTATGAATGAGTGTAAAATACTTGTAATGAATAGGATTATCTTTGTATGTTAATTAATAGTAATCTTTATATAAATTACTATGATTTTAATGTTAAATTTCTCAGTCTCGTTTAATTATTGGTAACAGAAATAACACCGAATGCATAAAATTCGTAATTTAATACAGATTATTCATGCACTAAGAAATTGAAAATAATTTTAATAAATAAGGGACAATTTTATAAAGAAAAAGTACTTGTATACTCCAGATAATTTTTTTTATATATATATAATTCTCAATTTGTCTCAAAAACTGTATATTTAAATTAAACAGGGTAGTATTTCTAAACCTCTATTTTCTTCACATAAAATTCAAAACTTTATTGAAATTTTCAGGGCTAAAATTTGTTTAACTATTTCAGTTTTAATAAAAAAATAAAGTTATAATGAACAATTTCTAATAATTGAGCCATTTTATAATCATTCATGCAACTACAAATATATTTCTAATATGAGATATTGTATTTGAATCCCAGCAACATTAATTTTAAAGGAAAATTTTATGCCCATTTTTAAATACCAGCAACAATAATTATACTTCTCTCTTATCTTAGTTGCATACATCTTTAATAGTTCTTTAGTTGAGAAGTCTGTTTGATTTTCGTGCATGATTACATTTAAAGGAAACTCGTATTCCAGATCCATCATGTGTTTCAATAATACAATTATACAAAACAATTAGTTAGTATTATAAAAAATTTCCATAAAATGTATTTAGAACAATTCTATCTGATTACATGTGTTTAACTTATGAGAAAAAATTAGATATAATAATATTTATTCCCATATTATTCAAACAGTAAGATTTTAATAAAAATAACATGGACTTAGCATTCCATTTTTTCAAATTTTCTATTTGTAAAAATCTAAAAAAAATTTATTTTTTTTTTAATTAGAGAAAAAAATTTAATGTAATGTGTTGAATTACTTTAATTAAAACTTATTTTTAATACTTTCCCTATTAACAAACTTAATTTAGTTCTTAATGATCTATATAGACTCTTGAATTTCATAAAATAGCTATAGAAATTAAGCTTTATTGTTATTAAATGTTGGATAAAAATACTGTACATATAACAGATTAATTCTGATTATTTTCCCATCTAATTAATAATAACAGCAACTATTAACACAGATAAATTTAAAGTTTATCAACACATATAACATTTTTTATCAGAAATATCTAAATTTGATTCCTACAAATTAAAACTTTAAAACAAGTTAATCTTCTTGATATACAATTACAAATAAAGATTTATAACAAAAAAGAAACTTTTAATTCTCACATTATTAAAGTCTCATTTTGCAACAGTAATATATGTTTGACAATTTATAGAAATATTATTCTAGTAGTATGTTTGACAATTTATAGAAATATTATTCTAGTATTGTGATGTAAATAATTTACATCACAATAAGTTATACACAAATTAGAAAAACTGAAAATTCTGAGAAATTCTTTAAAAATTAGCTGAGAGCATGATTACCCTTTTCATTTCTTACAAACTAATGAACATTAAGAAAATTTCAGCACAAGACTTTTAATTCCATAAATTTTGGCACTTTTATGCTGCTTTTTATTATATTAAATTTCAATTATCACTGATGACTGAAGAGATAAACAATGTTATTAATTAAAATCTTTTAATACAATGTCAAACCCTGTCACTATTATACATATACTAAATCTGCAACATAATTTCAAAATTCGGTAATTCATTTTTCACTATTTTCATTTAATTTGGGAAAAAAATATTAGTTTACCAAATACATTTAGATTTGGGTTCTTTTCTGCTATCGTGCTCCATCATCGTATTGTTGTGTATACAATATACTGGCTTCTGGATTATGAGTATATTTCTATATTACATAAAGCTTTTAATTTGTTTATATTTTCTTATTTCTTTCCTTTTGATTTTAAGAAGAAATCCCAGTATTTACATAGTAAAGGGAGAAGAAAGTGTAATAAAAAAAAACTAACTTAACCATGATTATTTAATACCAGGCCTGAATTTGCTACTTAAAATGCTGTGATATTCCTTTTGGATTTGTTATTACTTTTTGGTAAACTTATAATGTGGAATTATTTGTAAATTAATATATGGAAAAATTTAATCATAAATATTAACTTTCATTATAATATACCATACTGCTTTCCTTATTACAGAAATAATATTTCTAAATCCTGCAACTCTTAATTAATGTTGTAAAGCTACTTGATGCAGTAGGTTTTTCAGAGAAATAATTAACAAAAATAAAAGTTTATGCAGATAATTTTTTAAATTGAATAGATTTTCATGCATTGATTGAACCATTTCAATTGATATTTTCAGAAATTTTTTAAGTAGGGTTTGATGACAAATATAAGCATGATTTTATGTAAAGTAAATGATACATTCAATTATATACTCACCAAGAAGAACATCCTGCACTGATATCCTTTCTTTGAAAGCTTCTGTAGACAACCTTCTCTGACAAATTCCTATAAAAAACATTTAATATGCTAACAAAAGCAAAATTTTCAACATCATAAAATTTTACAAATAAATAAATAAGTTCATATATGTCTAATAAATGGTATTCTCTGAAAATGATGTGCCATGTAATTAATGAGGAATATCTCTATTAAAAAGATATTGAAAATGATAGCAACATTTCAAATGAACCTCACACATCTTCAATGACACCAAGAAAAGGAACATTGGGTTTCCCCTTTTGATGATAATCAGAGCTGTGCGCATATATAACTTGGCTCGTTTTGTACAAATTTATTATCTTGCTATAAACAAAAGATTAAAATTGCATCCTATTCAGCACCTGTCATAGATTGAAATCCCAACTTAGCAAGATCACAAGTGTAGTTATGATTGTACTTATATGGTAAACTCGCAAGAAAAATTATTTAAAGGTATTGTTTTAAGGTAAAAATAAAATTTCAGGAGTCCTCTGATGCCATAATATGAACAAAGCATCTTTAAAATCAGCTACATATAGTATACTTTTAATATCTTTTGCTAAATAAAACTGATTGTATGTCCAAATAGACATTGTACAATTTGAAATATTTAAAGGGAAAATAAAACTGCTATCATTTGAAACTTAGAACTACTACTAATATTTTGAGAATTTTTGTTCAAATATTCATGAACACGTGATCAAAAGCTGAATTAAGATTACAAGCTGAGATTAAAAGCAAGATTAAAAGCTGAATCAATAAATAAAGTATTTATATTTATGAAATAGTCGAAAATCTAGAAAAATGTAGATGAAATATGTCATGGTAAAGTAAGAAAATAATTGTTACATACTGTGCAATTAAAAAAAAAAAAATCTTTTTTTTTTGCTATTTTGTAACACTGAACAAATATGATGATAAGCAGATCATATAATGATAATAGTAAAAGCATGTTATTAACAAAATGCAACAGTTTTGATAAAGTCAAATATTTTCCCTCACCTAATACTTTTTAACACATACACCTTCCTCTAAAATAAAATGAAAATTTCCTGGTTTTTTTAAAGATATTTTTGGTTTAGTTATATATTTAAACATCCCTTCCCTTAAATATTTTCATTAAACTTGATTCTTTGAAAACTTATAACAAAATGTAGCTTTAGCTGCAACATATTTTATCAAAATGCTTAGCTCTATTAATATTAACTGAAATTTGAAATAAGAAAAATAGCATGTAATTAACTATATTAATTATTTATTCCTTATTAATATGATTCAAAGGTTGTTTAACAAGTCTTTAGAAAAATAGAAAAATTACTTTGGGCAGATTTTTTTAATTTTTCTTTTGAACATAATCACCTTTTAGCTCTATACACATTTTTCAAGCATTTATTTAACTTTTTTTAAGCAATCTAAAAGGTAAGATTTCGGAAGGTCCTCAAAATAGGCAACTGTTTGGAAGACTACCTCTTAGTTTCAACATGAAATGTTGCCAGCCAAGCCATTTTTTAAAGTTTGGAATTATGTTCCAATGATTCAAACTTTAATTTCGTGAATTTAGCCATCGAAAGTATTGTCTTGATAAAAGATTATCTTTTTCTTTTGCAAATGATGACTTTTTTTCTTTCTTGATTTCTTCAATCAACCAGTGCAATAACGATGCATTATATTCTCCAGTTACTGTACCATTGCAATATGCTAGTGGCCTGAACTACTTTGCACACTTTGATTTATTGATCACTCAAAACCATAGTGTGGATTTTATCAATCATTCTGGGAGTAGTCACTTCCCCTATACATCCCAAACGATGCTCATCTTTTGTGGATGTACAGCCACGTTTAAACTCATTTACTTAATTGTAAGCAATTGCAAATACAGGAGTGATATGCATAAACTTCAACCAACTTGGTTTTGATCTCTTTCAGTGTTAAGCTTAAAAATATAAGTGTTTAATCACTGTTCGAAAAACTCTTTTTTCAAATAAACACAAATTTCTTGGTTGGACAATAAAAATGAAAGCATGTGATGGGAAATAACTAAGACTTAGACACCTGTGTAGTTAATCATGGTGCTTAAAAACAAAATATTTTCCATGCTATGAGCACCATCTCTTGTATTTTCTCAGAAAATATTGAATGACCCTCATAATACGTCTTGATTTTCTTTTATAAGCAAAAAAAATTATATATAATTTATTTTTCTACAGAAACACTATTCCATAAACAAGTTAATTCATTCCCTACCAAACAAGAGATTTTGCATATAATTTTTTTTTATGATATGGGCAAAGCCATTATATGAAAAGGAGGTTCATTCTGAAACCAAATTACCTAAATATTAATATGTTCCAAACAAATAAGAGTTAACTAAACAATATTAACCACTAAGGTTTTTTTAAGAAATTAAAACTGCAATATTCACAAATTGTAATTTTAATAATTAAATAATAATAGTTAAAAGTATCATGTAAAGCTTCACACAGTCATAAAAAATTAGAAAACCCTTAATAGTTATCACAAATTTCACCACAACTGGATAAAATTGATACCACTGTTAATGTAACTAAATTATAATGTTAATGGATTTAATTTATCAACTAACTATTCAAAAATTTGATGTTACAATGTTTTTTTTCCCCCCAAAAGTACATTAATGAAAAGAATTATAAATTTATTTGGCAAGGTGAAACTACAACAAGATAATGCATTTTATGTAACTTTAAATGTAAAATAAATTACATGAATTATAGGCCATACTATTTCTGAAAAACTATAATTTTATTTTTGTATAAATACACTAAAGCAGTTTTACTGAAATTGTTTTTAAAATGAATCTCTATCTATTCAATTGTCAGTGCATAAATGCTCATTAATTTTAGAAATTTAAATTATATCAAACCAAAAAACACCTTTTATAAATACATATTAATTTGTTGGTCAATCAACGTTTAGTGACAAATTAAAGATTTAAAAATGTATTCACTTGATTCAAAAATGAGACAAAAAATTTCGCATGCCAAAATAAATAAATAAAAATTATGCCAATAAATTATTTTACTTTTCAGTTTTATGCACATAATTTTTTATTAATTTAAATGCTTATAAAAATAAAATTCATTTCTTCAGAATTTTAGGGTATTTTAATTATTGAAATAAAAACCAGTGAAACCTAAAATTTATAATCTATAAAAAATCAATAAGATGACAAAAATTTACATTCAGCAGAAGTATCTTCATACTTTAAAATTAATAAATGAAAAAATAATTATAAATTACTAATTTCATACCCTTCTACTAGTTGTCAGATTATCAATCCCATATAAATCTCTTTGTAGTTCCATAAGTTTAACAAAATTAGCCTGAAAAAAATATAATAAATTCATTTTAGCAATAAAAAAAATTTTGTGAATAATATAATGTGAATGAGAATAATATAACTATGCCATATCTGTTAGAGTAAACGAAATTATGTGGCCTGAAATAATTCAAGTTAAATGGATAAATCTTTAAATATCTTTAATTAAAATAATGAAATATTTAAATGAGTCAATATGAATGAATCGCATACACATTCCAAAGTTTGGAACTATTTGAAAGCTAAACTGAAGGATTTAAAGAACAATTAATTATTATGTACAAAAATTCACCAAGGAATATGTACACTGAAAAATATTTTTCAATTAAAATTCAGACAAAAGGTTTAAGTATTTTATAATATTTTAAAGCATCCAGATATAATACCATAAAAGAAAACATTTATTATAATACACAAATATTAATTTATTTATAGGCTGTTTTACTTTTAGAAATTTTTTTAGAACTAAGACAGATCAAACAAGCAACAGCATAAAGCTTTCCCTTAATATAAAAAATACTATCTCTCGGCTTGGAGTCCTGAGTGATGACTATTATATCACTCCCTCGATGATTGTTTATTGGAGTCGCAGTAGAAAAAACTGAGACTACTGGTGATGGATCTCATAATTATGAATTATGGTCAAGAGCTGAACACTGGACTGAAACTGGCTGCCCAAATCACTCCCTTTGAATGTGGATGAGCAATATTAGCATAAATCTGCTTTTAAATTTAGAATTGTCTGTCAGTGATTGGAATCAATCAATAAACATTGAGAAACCTTGAAATTTAAATGTCAAAGTAAGCAATTTTTATTCACAACTGAGATATGTATAAAAATATAAAATAGACTTCATATTAAATGCATCAAATGTTATAAGAAATTGAAATAAATAACAAAAAGATATAAGTAATTTAAATTCTTTAGTTATTTATTCTTTTGCGGATAATAATAATTACATTATACCTATCTTATTATGTTTATAGACTTGTAATTTCACTACTTGATTAACACATTTCAAAAGTAATATATATATTGAAATTTTTCTATAAATTTATGAAAGTACATTTTAAAATTTCTTCTGGAACTTTCAATCTTAAAAATTATAAAAGCAATATTAAAGTATTCATTAACTGTTTGTAAAGCAATATGACAAAAAACTATGAAAATAAAAAATGTTAATTATTAATTTTTTTTCCTTTTTTTAGTTTAGTTTTTATTGATGTCGCTCTAGAAGCAACATGAGGGCTATTGGCGATAGACCTCGTAATTTTGAAGTACGGTAAATTGACGAGGACGACACTTGAGCTGGCACCCCCTCTCTTAACATCCATACCACATCAACGGGAGGACTATGGGCCGCAACAGATTTAACGTGCATCAGCCCCGGCTACACGGCGGGTCTTTAGCAGCTAAGGATCGAACCAGTGACTGAACGAAAACCGTCAGTCACGAATCTGAAGCCATGACCACTAGGCTACTGTGGCCTCTTATTTTTTTTTACAGCACTATTTACTTATTTTCATATTATTCAAAAATATTTTAGTTTCATGCAATAAGAAACATTCAATATAAACAAACAGAAGATATACACCCCATCGTCTTTCTCAAAATGTTAACAGTTTCAAACCCATGCACAAATGATTGAAAGATATTATCACTCCTCCAAGGTTCACTCACAACTTGGGTAATTAATGTAAAAAATTACAATTTCCAATTGTTTGTATAAATATTCTAAAAAAAGTTATTATTTTTGCATGTTTTCCATAATTTCTATTCAATGAAAGAGATGGTTTATTACTGCTTCTCATATTTTATATGCATCTTATTTGAAAATGAATCATTGTTGGGATGTTTGCCTGTATATATATATATATATATATATATATATATATATAAATATAAAGGCTAATTCCAGCATTTGAAAAACCAACTTTAAATTACTCTAGTTGACTTTATTGTGTTACAAATCATAGTACAGACACACAAAACAACTAAAATATTTACAAGTATCAGTTATGGATAACAAAAGAGCAAAAATACAAATTATATGTATGAGGTGATTTTTTTATATATATATAAATTCAAGTAATATAATCTTTTAAACTGTTGAAATGTTCAATATTCAAACATGGATTACTTTTAATACTGTGGAGGTGATGCTCCCCCCATTTTGAATAAGAAATATATTTCAGAAAAATAGCAATCACTATAGAATAAAATAAAATTTGAGAAATGAATATAATATAAATGAAATAAGTATAAGATTTTAGTTTGCATAAAAATATATTTTACAGTTTTAAACGAATTGCCTAACATATAAATACCAACAATATATCCTTCACAATTTATTTTCTTCAAAAAGCTTAGTTAAAAGAAAGCTAATACTAACTTATTTTGTTTTCTTTGATCATCACTTACTGAAAGAAACATTTCATTTTCCAGACTTTGATATATAACACACAACAATTTTTTTACTACCAGATCAAATGGTATTATTGAAATATTTTAAAGGAAAACTGAATATGATTCAATTTAAACAAAATGTAAAAAGTATACTTATAGTAACTTACTGAATAATAAATATTCTTCATAAGCATACTTGTAAGTTGCTTCAATTTATACAACACAGCTGAAAGGATAATTATAATATAAAGTAAGTAAAGTAACATAATTATCATTAAACATTTTCATTATCATCTAATTATTGAATTCAGGAATGCAAAAACTTATGTTTACAGTATAATTAAAATACAAAATATTAAAAAGTTCTTACAAAAATAATTTTCACTTTACTGTCTTAATACTCAAAATCCATTAGTTAAAAATGACCAAAAGTAACAAGATTTAATGAATTACTATCATAGTTTAATCTTTAAAAAAGTCCTTCCACCTATAACTTTTTTCATTTGAGTGTAATGACACTTTCTGGCTTCAAATACATTAACTTGATCTTTTAAGTAAGCCTAATTCTTCACTTACAAACTATATAATTTACATAAGCAGATTTTTTTTATGATTTTCTAATGTAATTATTTGAAGAATAAAATAACATCTTTTAAGAGCATCAAGTATTTAATGCTAGCTGTCTTTCAAAATTACCAAATTTTGGCAGTCAAAATTTCTATAATTTATTTACAATGTAACAGTAAAGATTAGGCCAGGGATGGCCATCCCGAGGCATGCATGCCACTGTGTAGCACAGTGGATTCTAACAGAGGTACACAAAGACTTTTGGAAGTATTTAAATATCTAAAAAATAATAATGTCATCTTCAAGAACTTTGTCAAAATCCATAAAAACTCTACTCATCAATCACTCCGGAGAACAACACTGACTCCAGTACAATGATGCAATAGACAGCACAGTCATGGGATGAGCCAAATGGCTTTGGTTGCCTTGCTTTGATTGTTGGAGGGATTTGCATGAGTGACACTCTGTTCCCATGGTGTTGATTTTAAGCATAAGAGCAAGAATTAAACCTTTTAAAAACTTTCTTAAATTTTGATATCTCACAAGTCATTCTTAAAATTTTATTTCTACTGTGCCCACGAGTAAACCTTTGACAATGAAAAGAAAATAAGAAGAGGATATTGCAATTTGTTATTTCAATACTGCATAAGAAGAGCAATTTTTATTTGCCCATACAAAATAATTCCAAGCCAGTTAGTTTGATATGTTGAAGTTGTGAAGAATTCTGAAGTTTTTTATCTGGACCAACATTTTAAACTGCATAATGATTTCCACAGTTAAATATTCTGTCATTTCACAGTTGAAAAAGGATTTTATCCATAAAAAAAATTAATAGTTGACCACCAATCCTTGTACCAAGAGCGAAGCACAAAAAGGCAACAATGGTGAACTTCTTATGAACTTCATTCATTACTGGCTCATAGCAAAAAACCTTATTCTGACAGATGAGATAATCAAAAATAGACTGTTAATATTTTCCTAAAATGTCAGTAATGCAAAGGTCAAAAATAAGCTCCATAAAATAGCTTTGTCTCAAAAAACCTTCATGTTTTGTACTGATGACAAGGGCCAGAATGTTAACGCACAAACTGCCTCTGGACTACAATATTTCAAATACTTTTCACTAGCATTGAATGAAAGCTATGACATCACAGACAATGTGCAAATAAGCATATTTGTGTATTATAATTTTGAAATAGTGGAAGAACTTTTTGATTCGCATTAAATAGTTATAACTACAAGGGATGACATTCTTAAAGATCTTAAGAGTATAATTGAAATTAATAAAGTAGATTGGGCGAAATTAGATATTGTTTGCACAGATGAGGCACCTTGCATGGTTGGCAGAATAAAAAGTTTAGTTACATTGCTCAAAATTTATTTGGGAAGATAAGATTTTTGTATCACAGTGTTATCCACCAAGAAGCTCTGTGTGCCAAGGACTTAAAATTGTCTTCCGTTATTTATGCTGTAGCATGCTATTTCAATAAAACAGATCTTTTCACAAATCCTTTTTCAATTTTTTTCACAGATATTAGTTTTTAGCCACCTGAACTCCAAATCGAAATTAATGACCTACTGCACCATACTACAATAAAAAGCAAACATAAGGAATTTATTTCAGATGCAAGTTATCAAATTGATATTGAGTTTTTGACATTTGTACAAAGAAGCAATTTTCCACAATTTGGCTGTCAGATATAAATTTGGATCAACATATGTATATGAACAATTTTTTCTATTATGAACATAAAATTAAACATCATTCAAGATTTACTGATATGGACCTCAAAACACCAAATTCTGTTAATTACCTCAAAAGCTAATCCTAATAAAGATGACTTGGTATATAAAACTCATATTCAAAAACCACGCTACTAAGTACTGAATGATTAATAATTACTTTGGATCAAATGTTTAAAGTTATTCATTTTTATTTTATACATAGCTCAACTGGCTGAACTTTTCTTATATTTATTGATAATATAACCTAACTTTGAAGTTTTGTTTTATTTTTTACATCTCCACTACTCAGACTTACATAAATTAAAAAGTGTTATTTGCCAAAGTATCGTAATCAGCTTATGAATAGCACTTTTTCAACTTTATGATGGAAAAGTTGAAAGTGGCATGCATGATTTCTTTTTGCTCACATAGTGGCCCTCTTACCAAAAAGAATGGCCACCCCTGGGATAGGTAGTTACCTCCAACAGAATGAAAATAAATTACAATCATTATATCATTTTGATGAAAATAATATTTACTTTAAAATAATGCATAAAAGTTGCAGATTTTTTTATGTAGTCAATAAATTATATATTTTAGAACATAAAGAAAAAATAAAATGCATCTGTGCAAAACAATAAAAAAACTTTATGATAATTTTAACTTTGTCATAATTGTGGAATTTGAATTGAAAAAGCATGATACATACTGCAAATTGAAAGTAGTATACTTCATAAAAATCATAAGCCATAACAAAATCACAAATAACTATTCTAAAAAAAATTAAAATAGCACCTAATGATATTCAATGATAAGTACTTGAAATACTGATAATGAAACATAAAATATGGTTGCGAAACAGTTTCTTGGATGTTTGAATAGAGATGACAAAATTAAAGATGTATAAAATAAGGATTGGAATGATTTGATAAGTCATCATGATTTTTAGACAATATAATGTTGATTATAATTAAAAATCATTTAACACAAATAAAGCATGACACCTTTTCAAATAAAAGCAGAGATTACATTAGTTATAAGGCTCATCATGCAAGAAATTATTCATCTGAATATTCAGCTGAAGGCTTTATGGAAGTTAATTTACAATGGCCTCTTCTCACACAAAAGAATATATATTTTTAAATATGTCCCAAACACAATTTACAAACAAATATTTATAATACAATTAATTTCAGATTTGGATGTGCAGGAATGAGAAATGAATCCAGCATATGTAGAAATTAGCATGCATTATTAATGGATCTCATATATGTTGAAATGTAATTCTTTGGAATTGAATATATTTCTATGCAGCAAATTAAGATAATAAGACTTTTACAATCAACATTAAAAGCAATTAGATTTGATGCATTAAACATTGCTGTCATCTATTTTTCAGGACCGCAGTCAAAGTGCTCATCTGAATTTTATAGTATATCAAACAGTTCATACGATTCTTATGTCAAATAACAAGAAATTCCTTTAATCAGAAGATATCATTATATAGTTTTTTATTGTTAAATTGTATAATTATTTCATAACCTTGCATTCAATTTATCATGCTTAAGTATTTTGGATATGCTGGTCAAACAATGAAAATAATCAAGAAATTGAAGGGGGAGATAATGTTGCTATTAAGTAAATATATCTCATGAAATTGTGGTAAATAACACTTAACAAACTATTAAAAGATAGCGGCATCCATTTAAAATATTTTAAAGATTCATGCATTGAAAAGTGTAAATCCAATTATTAAAACAACATCATTTCAAAACCACAATTCAGTATATAATTACTGTTTATAGTGTTTCTTCATTTTAAAGAGACCATAACAAAATTCTGTATATTAAGGTTTCAGTGTGATAATACTTCACAAATTCAAATTGTGAAAAATACAAATCATTCTGGAACTAACATGTTGTTTTCCAATATGTAAAGACACTAATTGTTTTCGAGTACCTTGGAAATTGTGCTATATCATGAATAAAAAAAAATCTAATAAGTGAAAACTTTTATAAGCGAAATTATCATACAATTAAAAAACTTCCACTTGGTAAATTACACATACGAATTTTGAACATGAATAAAGAGCCATGTTTCTTGTGATGCTACATTTTTTAAACACAACAGTATGTTATAAAAAAATACTACAAACCATTTCATCAAAAATGTTCTTTAAAAAAAGATACAAGATTTTTGAATTAAATGAAAAAGGTAAATTTATAATTATATAAAAATCAGGAGTTTACTTCTACAGTTCTTGGCATCAGGATTATTTTCTCCATAGTGATTCACAAGTCCTGAAAAATCAGGAAATATGTAAGTTTTTAATGTAGAAAATTACATTAAAAATACTATTCAAATTTTTTTTTAAAAAATTAAATTATACCCCACAATAAAAAGCTACCTGTAAAATATTCATGAATACTTAATACAAGGGTCTTTTCTTTTCAACCTCCGAAGGACCATAAAAAATTATAAGAGTATAGAACCTGAAATTGTTGCCAGAAGTTATGTACAAAAATGGTTACTTTTCAAAATAATCACCATGAAGGCATTTTTCATATTGGTGGACAAGCTATTGATGTGAAATGGGTTTGCACCTTTGTTTCGAAGCTCCATCCCTCTTCTTTTGTTTCAAAATGCTCTTTGCAGTCTGTGTAGTGTCTGACAATTAATAACTGCTTTAAACGTATTTTTTTGTTCCATATACTCAATAAACAAGACACCTTTTTGGTCCCAAAACCAAAAGCCCTAACCTTCTTGCTGTTGATGGTTTTTTTTTAGAACAGACTTTGATTCCAGTCCTCCCTTCATTGTGAATGTTAGTTTGCACATCTTCAAATTGTCTACACCATTTATGTATAACAATGTCAGTCATAAAACTTTCATGAACACTCTGCTCATATTTCGGTGAATTTTTGACCACATTATTCCTGAGTGCCTACAGCTCATCTTAAAATTGTGATATGGCATCCGTAATAGCAGAGGAAAAGTTACAGAGATTGCCAGTTGCCCAACGCACATCCCCACCTCCTATTATTTGTCTGATTATTTAGCAGCTCGATCGGAGGTTGCAAAAAAAAAAAAAAAAAAAAAAAAAAAAAAAAAAAAAAAAAAAAACCCGACCCCGAAACTTTACATAGATATGCGATCAAAATTATTAATATTATTTCAAGTAATTATTCTTACTTTCTAACAAGCTTGTATAATGCATAAGACGATAAGCTGGACGAAGTAAGAATGACGTAAGTGGAAGATAACAAACTCTTTGCATTTCAAAATCACAATACATTCTTTCAAAATGAGAATTTGTACAATATGCAGCATTTAATCTTTCAAGAATAAATGGCAGCTTCTCAACATAACTTGTATAAAACTACAAAAGAAAATTATAAAATTACATACATCATAAATAAAGATATTTTTTATCTCCCCCCTCTCCATTTTTAAAATAAAAATTTAAATCCAAATCACAATTTATACGAGGGAGTATCGGTAACGTTTTAATTATTACTAAGAAATAACAGAGACATATGGAAAAAATTTAAACTTCATATTAACAGACACTTATACACATGTTGTTGCAAATTAATGTTAAATATTAATGTTAATTTGGTTTCAGGAAGCCGTAAATTGAAGTAACCTGCAGTATTGAAAAATCTTTAATTATTATCCTGGGTTTTTATTATCCTGTATTTAATTATTATCCTGTTTGGTTTCAATTATTACTAAGCAATAGAGATAAGAATAAATAAAAATTAAAAGTTCCCAAGACTTCTCCACTCAGTAATCATCCAGAGTTATAAACTTCTCCCAACATTTCTTGACCTTTCGAACGCTGTCACTTTAGTACTCAGAAGATTGAGTTCTCCAAACTGCAGGTTATTTCAATCTACAGCTTCCTGAAGCCAAACCAATCAACATTGATAGCAGTAATTTATAACATTATGTAAAGAAAAAAATTTTGCAGAATAATTTTTATCCAGATATCTTGGTTATATCTTAGTAAGAAATAAAACTTTGTGTTACCCCTCTTCTATATGTTAATAATTAAATCCCTTAATTTACAAAATAAAAATTAACCTTAAGTAATATTACATTACACACATGAATATTTTTTTATACAAAAAAAAGTACCAAAACCACAGCATTTGAGTTTCTGAGACGACATGCAGTATATTATATAAATGACATTACTACATATATACAAATACAAAAACAAGTTAAAATCATCAATTTATGTGTACACTCTAGGAGTTATGATTTAGTTAAGAATATGTAGTACTAAGCAATAAAGCGGCCATTTAAAAAGATATTTCTCAATGATTCATTGCTCACAAACAGTTCATCCAACTAAATTAAGGATAGCAAAATTCACAATAATATTTTACACATACAATCACAAAGAAATGAGATGATTGAAGAAAGGCAACAAAAAAGTAGTATTTGTAGTTCAGTACCAAATATTGATTGTCATCAAAATATTATTACTGAGCAGTAAAAATATTTTTACAATAACAATACCATTTCTTTGATGATATAGACCAGATTATCAAATCTGAAAATTATGTTTTCTCATTTTAATAAAATATACAAATATCATAATTTCTGAAGTAAATACACATTATAAAATTTGTACAGTTGGTGTTCAAAATTCTGGTTATAGTAAACTAAAATAATTTTTAAAAAAAAGTGACTAGTGGATGAACATATAAAACATATTTTTCAGACATTTACTATGAATAGCAAAAATGATTCAAATAATTTAAGAAGCTGTGCAAGGGTTATTTAAATATATAATTAATTTTTCACAATGCTACTGCTGTGAAAAAGTTTATGTGATAAAAATACCAATATTTAATTAATAGTCATTTTATCATAAAATCAATCATAAAAAAAAAAAAAAAAAAAAAAAAAAAAAAAATGAATATGAGCTAGAAATAAAAATATCTTTAAATATCAGTCTCATATAGGTATTTTTTGTTTGTTTGTTATTACACCCCCTGTTAGTCGATTCATGATTAAAATAAACAATTGCACAAAACAGAATCAAATCATGGAAATAATTTGTAAGGTTTGAAATTCTCAAATGAAAAATTTTCATCCAATCTGATAATCAGTTTAAATACGAGCAAGTACAACCTTAACACTACAGATTTTTTTATTGAAAAAAAGTTTTAGCCTGTTTTTCTTCTATCATATCTCATATTGTTCTTTCAGATGATTTTTAAGCTTTTCTAGCTGTTTACAACCTAAATTTATATTCAACCTTCTTTTTCAAACAATATATATAACACTTAAATTACTTAAATACATATAATTTTTTACATAAATAGTGGATAATATATACTACTATTTTTGTTCATGTATAATCTAAGTACGTTTTTAAAATCAAAGCCATCCATACAATACAAAGATTTTGGAACAAAAGTAAAGTTCAAATGTTAAAGAACATTTGTTTCATTAAAATAAGTATATAATAATTTGAATCTACTGCATCATTTAATAATTTTAGATTGAATCAGAGATATACTAAAATAAAGTTAAATGTAATTTTATGTCTTAGTAACTGACTGAAAGCAAATTGGGGAAAAAAAGATTACTAAGTTTTGGTAACATTTTCCCTTGTTTGAATTTAAGTATAGAGATATAGTGTGTTTTAGTTATATAATAAAATGGTATTTTTATGTCTGGTTTACTTCTTGTATAATGTTATAATGCTAAGTATCTGTGTAACATTTAGTTTGAGTTTGTACAAATTTTATTTTCACATGTTATGGAAGTGTGGTTGCAGAATACTCATTTAAACATTATAAACTGGAAACAAGTGATATATTATCAGGTGAAAAGGATTTCACACTATAGATATTTAATAACAAATTTGCTTTAAAATGTTATTCAGGATTATCAAAAGTAGTACTTCTATTATAGTAGTAGTCTGTCAATACAATGAATACATAATAATAAGTCCCTAATTTAACATTCAAATAAAGACAAATTAAATCTATCAATAAACACACTGAATCAGGTAATGACTGAAACAGCATTTTCATCAAAAATTAGTTCTTGCGACTGGTATATTGATAATGGAGTTTCAAGGCATATAATTTCAGTGGATTATGCATGGGGGGGTAATGTTTAATGAATATAAATATCCCTAGTAGCACAGTAGCTAATGGAAAGGGTCTTCCGACTGATGGTAAAGGAACTCAGAATAGTAACTTGAGGATGGTTGCATGAAATATGTGGGTTTAAAAGATGCATGTCCCATACATAAGTAAGAAGGTTCAAGACAGAAATCAAGTGAGTGACTGTGGATTTTAATGGCACAAGAGCCAAAGCAATTTATGCTGCTCAGACAGAAATCAAAGATTATTACAGCCCCCAAGTTAAGAATGTTGATTAATATTTTATGGTTAAAAAGTACATAATATATAAAGTGAGGATTATACAAACGTAAATTTGCAATTTCTAAATATGAGCAACCAAATGAAGTTTCATCTAGTAATATACTACTACAGTTCTATTTACGAGTATAGGGGCACAAAGGTAAGTGTTACCTAAAATTAGTCCTAGAAAAAGAATTTAACACCTGCATTTATTTAGATAGTGTACTATATTAAGTTTGCATGCACAATAAAGCTTTTCATTTGAAATTTAAACAGAGAAAAAGATAGTGGGCTAGGAGAGAGCTTATTTCAATAAATGTTTGAAGACTTTAAGAATTATTTCAAATGAAAATTTCTCATTTTGTTGCTTGCAAGGTTCACAACACCAAATTTCATTATGTTTTCTCTATCAGACATAAATCCAAAATAGTTCAAGCTCTTGAAATGTTCATAGCACAGGCTAAAATATTACTTCAAATTATTAAGCATATAATTAGTGGTAATGGGGGATTTGACAACAAAAAGGTTCAAGTATTAGATAAAAGATTCTTTTAGATAAAAGTGGTATTATTCAAAGATTTTTGCACTGGGAACAAAGGAACAAGTTCTATCATTTGTTCTGGATATATCTTACAAGTGAAGGCTTTTCTAAAGGTGAAGAACAGATCCAGAGGTTCTTACTAAGTATATATGGATTGGATTGGATAACATAGGGTAGATAGATGGGATAGATATAGATATATACTTGATAATGAGAGAAAACTAAAGGAAGAAATGGAGACTGGTTTAAAAAATGTTTTTGAGAATAAAGAAACAATTTTTTAAAAAGTGAAAATTTTTAAGCAATTAAGAAATAAATTTGAATTAAAGAACCTACTAATATATTAAGAAAATTACATAATGATAAGAGAAATTTAAACAACTGATACACCTAGTACTTTTGAAGAAGCTTTAGACAAGTAAACAAAGAACTTATGGATTCAGAAACTATTTCATTGAACTAAAATAAACATTGACTCAAAGGGAGAAATGCAAAAAGTAAGTTACTCCATGTAAATGGCTTTATAAATTTTTTTAAAAAAATTGGTATTTCAAAAATATAAATCCAGATATGTTCAAGGCTTCAATCATCAATTTGTAACAGACTACAAACAATCCTTCAGATCAGTATGAAAAACAAGTAATGTTTGCTTTGTTTTTAGTATGAAAATTCCTATTCAATTTTATTTGATGTTTGATCAAATTTTTTTGTATAAAAATTTGAAAAATCTATACATGCAACAAACCAAAGGGCACAGTAATGGTTCAGAAAAACCTCTATAAGCTGAAATACAGTGTTATACAAGGATAAAAACAAACATCACAATGTTAGAATAAATGTTTTGGAGATTTCTTCAAAGAACTAGATTTCTACACAATTTAAGCAGACCCTTGGATTTATATATCTGAAATAAAGTTTGAAAGAAATTGATTACACACTTAACTGTAGATAATGAATCAATTGCCATGAATGCTTTCAAAGAATCTGAAAAATTCACTATATAATTGAAATCAAAACCAAATATACAATATACTTCTCTAGATAGGAAATTCAACAATTAACAGATAGAAGCATAAAAGTCAGTCAAGTTTGCTCTAGAATATTATGGCACAGAATATAGTAAACTAGTATCAACACCTATACTAGAAGGAAGTTTATATAAAAGTGAAAATTATTATATTTAAACAATAAAGATACTTGTCCTTATAGAAAATATGTATCTGTGTAGATATTTTTCCCAAGTTCAAAAAAATATATTGAAGACTGGGTCAAGATGAAATGAATTTCTCACTAAATTGCTGGATCAATTACTCAAAGAATAACATACAAACTTAAGCATAAAATATGAATTTTATTGTACTATAAGGATGTAAATTTTGTGGAGAATATTGAAAGATAAGATATAGAAGATATGCCATCATAATGCAAATTGGTGAGCATTATGAAGCCAAGCCAAAGGTACTCAGTGGTTGCAATTGAAGCAAAGATTACAACTGTTATTGAATGTTCTAAAGAAGTAATTTGGTTTAAACAACTACATGAAGATGTTTCACAGAACAAATACCTGGGATTCAAAAGATAACAGTATTTTGTTCGGAATAGAATACAGAATTTCAACATACAAAGCACTAAACTTTTCTTAATAAGAGAAAAGGTATTGGAAATTTAGATGGCAATGCAAAAAAATGCCTATCTAAGATTAAATTGCTGACATGTGATGATAAAACTGTCCTTTAAGAAAAAAACAAAAGAAAGACTGTTGATTACTTGTAACAAATCGGGGTTCTTGTAACATTTCTTAAATATACCTTCTTTAACAAAGAGAAACTTTTAAATACACAAGTTGCTTAAAAAAAACACTTAGTTCTAATATTAAGTTTTAGCAACATGTTTCATTATTAGCCACCACAGGGGCTATTATTTTAGTCAATGATAAATGGTGTCACTAGCCTCTTTACAAAATAATGGTTAAAATGTGCATAACTTGCTTAATTTTATATCAGCAATAATTACATTTAGGTTAAAATCTATTCAATTTAATAATTTATCATTTGCTTTAATCTTAATACCAGAAAATGATATTATTTACCACTTAAAAATTTGATCAGTTCCTTTAAACCTAATATTTAATTATTAAAAACAAATGTTAGCACCTTTATTGGCTATATCTGTTCTTTGGAATACTTAGCATAGAACAATTTTTTTAAAGTTGAGTTACAGATTCTGGCATAAAGTCATATTTTATATTGTAGTATAATAAAATTGTTTGTGTGTATGCAAATTGGCTTCTGCAATTTTTTATGCAACTATTCTACATATTTCAAATCAATACTGCACTACCTTTTCCTGTTGTTGTTTTTTTTTTAAAAAAAAAATTGAGTTATGTCATCAATTACAAACAGTTAAAAAGTTTTCCTCTGTTCTGTCTCCTTACTTATTTAACACCTATGTATGTGTCTTTAGAATTATTTTCACCAAAAAAATAAAGGAATCGTTTCTAACAGTATTTAATGAGCATTATTTCTATAAATTTAATAGAAAAGGTCAACACTAAAATAAAAAATTAAAACAGATTTCTTAATCAATATTTCATATTCTCTGATTCACAACATATTCCTAGAGACCAAATATTGTTTTTGATGACAACAGCATTTCTTCTATTAGTGATTACACTTTTTTTTTAATAACATTTGTTTAACAAAGCAGTTAACATATCATTTTGGTGCCAATTTGACTTGGAATTATGCTGATACCATGTGTTGGACTATACATTTTTTTCTTTAAATCACAAATTACTTCAATCGGAACACAATCAAAGAAAAAAAAAGTCAACCTAATACTGAAAAAAAAAAAATTCACCTCAGTCATTTGAACTTTCTTCAAAAGAATATCCCCAACTCCTTGCACATGGGTTTGCAAAGGCATGCCAGTTCGACCTTCCCTGCAGAAAAAAGATAACATTAACATTATTAAAAAAAATTTCTAATTAAATGCTACATTTGATTACAATAACAAAACATAAATTCAAGAAATTTTGCTAAATTTTAATTACAAAAGAAGGCATTAAATTAAAAAAATTACTAATAAACTACATTTAATTCATACAGTTGGGAATATTGAGAATGTAATTTAACTGACTTAAAAGTTATAAATACATATATATATATATATATATCATTGTTTTATTTCATACTACATTAAATGTCACAATAGTGCATGTTTCAAATAAAAAAAAATTAATACTATTGATGGAAAAGAAACACATTTTATGAAGCATTTCAGGATATTTAAATAATTATATCAACATCCAATTATAACATTAAAAAAGTTACAAAGAATATTTAAAATATTCAGTCTATAAAATTCAACTATTTTCATTCATAACAGGTGTCCTTAAAGACTATGTTATGGAATGGATTAAAAGGTAAAACCATACAAAATAACAAATTTTAAGAAAAAGAAACTTCAAGTTATTAATAAGAACTGACAAAAAAATTTATATATATAACATACATACAGATATATTGCAATTTAATTATAAAATGACATAGTAATATAGTTTTATTGCAGCAAAAATACTTTTAATAAAAATAAAAATATTTTTTAAACATGAATACAAAAACAAAGGAGTGATAATCATAAAATTAATTTTGCATTTAAGAGAAACATACAATAAAATACAATATTAAAAAAATATCAAACAGCATTAAACTTAAACATATCAAGAGCTATACATTACCAAGTTGCTAATCTATGTTCTAACTCTCTCAGAAATGAGCAATGAAACTCATATAATGGATCAACAACACCAAACAAAACAGTTAAAGCATGAGTAGGCATATTTTCCTCTTTACTAACCTCATCACGAAACCACTGTAAAAGTAAATTACTAATATGTACAACAGACAGTAAAGTAAACAAAAATAGTAATTATCAAACTGAAATGCAAGTGCAAAGTCAAAGAAATTGCAAATTTTTTTTTTTAGAATACTCTTATCACATATAAGAAAAATAATTTATTGAAATAATAATTACAGAAAGCAAAGCAATCATTAAGACAGTTTTTATAATAGTTTTTTTTTTTTTAATAATATAACAAATGTCTATCTAACTGGTAATTTTGCCAACAGAAGTGTTAATTTATATAAAAAATTACCAAGGATTTTTCAGAATATTTGAATAAAAGAATAAAGTTATAAAAACAAGTTCCTTTCGAAAGCAATCTATTATCCATTTCTAACGTAAAATTATTCTTAATTTATTTGAATTCATTCTATACTATATGTAATGAACAAATTTTAAAAGCATGCTAAAAAAAACAAATTATTTCATTTTTTTAAGAAAAAAGTACCTAATACTTAATTTACGAACAAGTCTGAATTAAAATATAACAAAGCCTTTACATATTTATTCAGGATCGTGATTCTTCTAAGCAAATAACTGGATTTATTATCACATTCTTGTTTTTAATAAATAGGTCAAAATCTGATATGTACCAGTTATTTTATTCATTCAATGTACAAAGAAATGACCAAGAAAATTTCAAGAAAGTGCCTATTGCCTATAGTATTTGCTACACAAGGGGGGGGGTAAGACCAACAGCCCTTTTCAAAATTAGTATCTAATAAATAGAAAAACAGGTAATAAAAACTAAAGCTCAGTACCACAGGTTATAAAATCGATTTACGGTGTAATATTCAAAGCAGGGAACTGAATGAAAAAGAAAGAGAATTAAAAGACACAGGAATACACTAAGGGTAACTTCAAAAAACAAAAACAAAAAAACATTTAAATTTAACAAACAAATTTCTAAAAAAGAAACTCCTGAAATTCTAATAGAAGAGATTTAAACACACTTTCATGAGCATATTTATTACATGACAAATACATATAAATATATTAACTTACAACATTAATTAGCTCTAAGTCTTTCTTATATGTTCTCTCAGTCATCAAAAGTTCTTTAGATATAAAATATGCTTTATCTGCTGGAACTCTCTATAAAAATATAAACAATATTTTTTCAAAGATTACATTGAATACCTAATTACTAGTAAAGAGATCAGATATATTATTTAATTCAAGGGAAATATGCAATTTATGATTAGAAATGATAACAAGTAAGATGAAAATTTTTCCTCCCAATTTTTACTGTCATTTAATTTTCATAGCAGAAATCAATTTCCTTATGTTAAGATCATAGGTGTAAGTAATAATTATTACTGATATTGATTAAACATTTCTTTTTAGAAAATATAAGGGGGGAAATAATAAGAGACACATAAGATTAATTTTACAAATTGAAGAATAGTTAAGATTAAATAACTTATATTACATATTTCCCAATCAAATGTATAAGTATGGAATATGATGACATCTAACAACAGAGTTACATCTTTTTTTCATACTTAATTTATGAATGAATTAGCTTTCTTAATGCAGGAAAGTAGAAGTATTAAAATTGTTCTAGGAAAATTTACAAGCAAATATGAGTTTTCAAAAACGATTAAATGAAATGAATTACTTAAAAGTTAAAATGTACGGAGTTGTTAAAATGAATGGAACGTTTCACTTTTAAAAAGTTGCACATGCTTAATATCATCAGACACTTATTCTAAAAATTTGTTTATTTTAGGCAATATTTAATAACTCAAAACACTGTAGTCATGCCACGAATTTTTTACTAATTTTTGAAAATCGAAATTGTTACAGTGTTTGGTTCGATGGATATTGCAATTCCTATGAATTTTTACATATATTCAAATTTGTTACCTACTATAAATAAAATAAGGAACACAGGGTCTAGCTCGATTTTCAAACAGAACTCGCCTTAAAATTAAAAGATAACCAAATTACACACAGTTTGATAAATAAACTTATTAAAAACACGAAGCTTAGGGATTTAATAATAGAACATCAATGGTCAAAGAGTTCTAGTAATAATATTTTTTTTTTTTTTTACTTTTGGTAATCACTGTTATTAATTACTTTTATTTAAAATACTTTTTTACCTAAATTTTACCAAAAAGAAGAAAAAAAATAATTAAATCTTGTTTAACAAAAATTATTTCCATCTAAAGTTCCCCAAATCCCAAGATACTATTTTCAGTTCAAGGACTGTTAAGAACCAGTCCAAGCAGTGGCAGAATTCAGATAATGAATGAAATAAAGTGAAAATGCATAAATCATTCTGAAAAAATATTCTTCCTGTGTTCCATTCCAAAAGATATCTTCAAAATAAAAGGTTGAGGATACCTGATCAACAACTATGAAATCATCCAACCAATCGAAATCTCATTGTAAATAAGTTTTATTAAAAAAGAAGAATCCTGAACTTATCAAGCATCATATAACAACAGATTCTCATTCACGATTTTTGTTTTAAAAAAAATCAAGTTAAATAAAATTCAATTAGAAAAAAGAAACTTGTACATACTTTTCTTCTAACTTCTGTATCGGTTTCTGATCTAGGTGAATGAGCAGTACTACACTGTTCCCGAAGACTACGCAATGGAGAAGTCGGAGATCGGCTCATTTCTTCATCACTGGAAATGCATCTAGTAGATATAGAAGTCGTTTCACTATGAACATTGCTGCTACTTCTCGGCTGACTCACAGGACTGGACAGATCTTTAGCTGGAGATTGGTAGGGGGGTGGAGATTCAAATGCTGTGGAAGACAGCCAAGGGGAAATCTAACTACTGTCTATAACTCTACATTGACTTAGAATTCAAATCTATGTTAATCTAATGTAAAAAAAAAATACTGTTCTCTCCCAGCAAAAATTAAGCACAAAAATCGAAAAATGATTACACATCAAGATGCCTGTCAAATAATATTATACCTGAAGAACAAGGTAAATTGTAATTTTGAACATGCGTAATAAAACACACAAATCTCGTACAATTAAAAGTATAAAAAATTCTTCAAATCAAGTATATTATAAATAATATCCAAAAATAAAGTTCAAAGCTGGTTCGTGTTTATGACAGGAGTGAAAGAGTGAATGTAAAGTTTATTGGCGCAAGAGCCAGATATGGCTATGCTGCGCCAAACAATATTAAACTGTGGTCTAGAAGTCAAATTGAAAAAAAGATAAGTGATTGACAAGAAGGAGAGTCGAAAATAGAGAAGGAACGCTAGGGTATCCCGGGAGTGCGTCACTCGTGTTTACCAAAGACAGTAAACCCCATGGGAAAGAAAAAGATCACTAAGGTGGTTTATGACAGGAAAATAATTAAATTTCAAAACGCTTAATAGAAGTTAGTGATTAAATATTTGGAATACTTGGATATCAGATAAATCAATACAAACCATCTTACAAAAAAAACGAAGAAATTTTTTTTCAAAAAAGGTTGACAGAAAATACTAAAGGTTAGGGACTATTTTTATCAAGAAAATTTTTACATGTACTTCTAGAAAGATCTTCAAGTACTGAGTTCGCTTAAAAATTGCATTCATATCAACATTTTACGATCCAAAATAATTTGAAAGAGATATTAGGATTTTTCCTAGACTTCCAACAAAATATTAATATGTAATCCCTGAATGACCTATAGCCTTCAACTTAGTTAACCTAATGGATAACATGGCCTTAAAAGATAGAGCATGAAAATATCAGTAGAACCAGGGTCAAATAATCAACAAGGTTAATAAACTGATGCTTTAAAAGGTTGCAATATTAGCCCTCGAATAATCCTTTATAAAATTTAATTATATTGAGCCAGAGGAGGACCAAAATATCCTTAAGTCTTAGATCGGTATAGCCAAAGTAGCACCAACTAAAAGCTCAAATGGCAGATTGAAAAACACTATTTCAGAAATCCGAAAATTATTACGTTTCAGAGAGTTAATAATTAGTAGACTTATTAATTTCAAGTTTACTCTATTTGATAAACTGTTTTAAATCTATCCACTAAAACAAGAGATGTCTTATTCACAATAACATTAACCACAACAATAGGCAAGACGGATATAATTGCTACTCAATTAAGAAATCCTTACAATTGCTAAGAATATAAATTCATATCTAGATTTACATAAGAAAAATGTGAATCATTCATAAACAGTTTATAAAAATTTTAATCGAAATTTTATACCCCTTGAAAGTGATTAATACTTTTATAAGAATAAAACAATTTTAGCTTTATTTATTTTTGAAAACAAATCAATTTGTAATTCCCGAACTGCATAATTGTCAAAGTAAAAATACATAATATGAAGGAGAAAAAAAATTAAATTTGCTAATTTAATGTAATTTCTTTCAACAATAACATCCAAAATTATTTTGCTGGCTTTCAGTTACTAAGAACGTTAGAATATTAGAAGGGTAAGAGTCAAGGGTAAGGCTTCACAAAAAAGAAACATAGTTTATTAAAATATTAAAAAGTTATATGATTATCTTTGAGTGTGGATACACTTTATAAAATTCTGAAGTAGGGAGATATGTATTTTTTGACTGCACATAAAGCTTTGAATTTTGTGCTTAATTTTTTTAATGAAAAAAGTCATTAAAATTAATTTCCAAAGTTTAAACTTTAAATATGCATACAGTTACACAAACTGTACAAATAAAAACCACATAACAACAAATTTTATATTTAATTTTTCTATTCAATTTAAACATGTTATTTAATAAGTATTTTCATGGGAAAAAATCTACTTTAAACTAGTACGACTTAAAACTTTAGATAAAATCAAAAGGTTTTATATATATATTTTAAATAATTTATATATATATATATATATATATATATATATATATATATATGTATGTATAAAAAAGAACAGTATAGGAGCAATATAATAAAGTATGAACAGATTAATTCAAAATATTTCTAGGTAAATATAAAAATGAGTTATAACATAAGCATCTTTCTCTTCCAGCTTTTGTTAATGTTCAAAAACCTAAACACATAAAAATGAGTTTATTTTCTGAAATGGATTTTTTAAGTGGAACAAATATTCTACAACAATAATTTAAAATAAATAATTGTATGTAAGCCAGTAAAATTAAGATAATTTGAAACAATTACAAAAATGAATTAGTCTTGTTTCATTTAGTTTTGAAAAAACAGCAAAAGAAAATAAAGAGATTTAGGACTAAAGATGAAAGGTAAGTGTTTTTCTCTCACACTTATTCAAAAATAGAATCAAAGAGTTTCATAATATGAAAACCGTTTTATACAACTAAAAGCTAAATAATCTCCCACCAATAAGTATTTATTATTAATTGCATTTTATAATTTCTGGGAAAATTCAAAGCCTCACATTTAATAAGCAATCTTGTTAGATATTTTATAGACAGTAAGAGATTTTAAAATCATATTTGCAATATCAACGGAATGCCATAAAATGCAATTTCAATCATGCAACTATATTTAACATTGTTTGCTGCTCAAAAAAGTGTTAAGAAAAAAGAAAAATTCTGATGTGGAGAATCTGGAAGATTATAAAGAATAAAGAAATTGGAACAAATTTTTATAAATAAAATTCCCTTCTTAACTTCTTATAAAATACAAATGATTACAATTCCCAAAAAGAATTTATGAAAAAATGAATTTCTTTTCTATATTAATACTTTGTATACAATCCACTATATTTGTTGAAATATATAAAAATATGGAACTTTCTAAATATATTAAAATCAACAAACACGGATTGAAATTAATATGCTTGCATAATCTCCAGATATGAAAGGCATTTCACAGACTATTTGCAGAAAGAAATGGAATATAATACAATATTTAAAAAATCGAAAAACTTTAAATTATTTCGGTTAAATTCATTCAACCAAATTGTTAAGACAAAATAAAAATTGAAAGTTCCTTTTAAATAAAGAAAAATCTTAAGTATATAAAATAATGGAAAAGAAAAACAAAAAAATTGTTGAATAATGTTTTGAGACAACACTGAACCAGAAAAATGTGCAATCACAAAACTTACATCTATCATATTTAAACATATCCAAAACCTTTGCTTTTTTCCAAATATACCTCAAAACAATGAACAGAATTTTTCAGTCATATTCTTCATATTTTTCTACAATGTGTAGGTTTAATAAAATTTTGATATTTTATTGAAATTAATTTCAGAGTATGAAAAACACAAAAATGACTCTTAGTGTACAGCAGAATCGAAGGTATTAGCAATAAATAAAAATGGAAAAGAAGTCAATCAAAATTTTCAATATGAATTAGAAAAAGCAACATCTTACATTTTGTTTAACAAACATTAACACTGTACTTCTGAAATGTTGTAAAAACACTACTTTAATTAACACACATTTATATATATAATGATTTAATTTAATTCCTAGTAGTTTCTCACAATAATAATTTAATTTCCTAATTTTTCCCATTCTCTCCTTTAAAAGATGGTGTTCATTCTTATTTACTGATAAGATTTCTTTTTAACTTTAATTTATGCAATCACGCGCTCTTAAAATCTAATTCTATAAAAATGAAATTGGCTTCGACTGTTTTATAAACATAATTAAATAGTCCTATTTAAAAGAAAGTTTTTTACATTATATATATATAATATTACCCAGTTCTAAAACCTGAACATACTACTTTTTCAAAGGACATTTATTCAAATTTAGAGTAAACCTACAACTTTATACTTGTAATTTTTTTAAGGTTAAAAAATATATAAATTTCATCAATATAATTCTTATAAAAAATGCGCCTAAGTAGAAGAATTTTTAAAGAGGAAGAAAAATAGGGAATTCTATATTTTAAAAAATCTAGGCAATCA